>VZQC01012756.1:150919-242570 GCA_009823505.1 Rhizomys pruinosus | reverse complement strand
ATATATTATAGATATTCATTATTTTGATTCTTTTTTTTTTCCTCTCTCTGATCCATCCTGGAGGAGGTTCCATTACTCTCTGATCCATCCATGAGGCTGGTCCTTTACTCTCTGATCTGTCCTGGAGGTGGGTCCTTTGCTCTCTGATCCATTCTGGAGGTGGGTCCTTCATTCTCTGATCCATCCTGGAGGTGGGACCTTTGCTCTCTGATCCATTCTGGAGGCAGGTCCTTTATTCTCTGATCCATCCTGGAGGTAGGTCCTTTGCTCTGTGATCCATCCTGGAGATGGGCCCTTTACTCTCTGATCTGTTCTGGAGCTGGGTTGGAAGAGGCTCTGAGGATCTAGATGTTTTTTTGTTTAGGGATATGCCCATGGTTCTGACCTGTGTCATGAGCAACTTTTTTTTTCTTGGCTGTCCACTTGCCCCTATTGGATATTATTTCCTTTGTGGCCCACTTAGTCCTGCCCATCTCAGGGTAATACTTCATGCTCTTTAGAAATAGTGCCCAGAGACTTCTGAATATAAAGGCACTAACTGCATAAATCATCAATTCATATTTGAGATTCAAAATGAGGTCACACTTAATTATTCAAGCACTTTACCTGAGAGATAAGCGACTCACTGTTTATATGAATAATCAGCAGTCTCCAGTGGCAAAAATCATGCAGTAGAAAAACCCCCCCAAGATTATCACTAACTCTGTCAGAAATTACTAACAACATTATCTCTTCCCTCTGTGGAATATAGCACAGTTTCAATTCATTGGCACAAGTAGGAGAGATACTCATATTCTTCTGCACTGCTGGATGGTCCTGGTAGTGTCTATATGTTGATTATCATTCCTGCTGTATTTGGATCAATGAAACAGAGTAGCACAGCATCTGTTTCGCTTTTCTTCTTACAGAAAATGTCATTGGTGTTCTAAGGCATCCTCTTCATATGTGTTGGCCAGTTAGGGTTGCAGATTCTGTAACATCTTACAGAGCATTGCCAGGATGTTGTTTTACTGCATCTGTACAGTCTCCAATTCTTCTATGTAGCTCTTTATTTATTTTATCTGTATACTTGCATGCATGTAAGTGCACTCATGTGATGCAATGTCCATAGAATAAAGAAGAGGGTATTAGATCCTTTGGAACTGCAGTTACAGATGGTTGTTAGGTGGGTGCTGGGATTCAAACCCAAGTCTTCTAGAAGGGCATTTTCTCTCAGTATACGATTATTTTGAGATAGCAAGATCAAGAGCATCTAAATTGTTTTATCTCTGAAATAACCAGATGACATTACTTTGAAAATCTATATCCCTAGCTTTGGTCAGTTTCTTGCAAGCAAAATAATGGCATTAGAAACTGAGAAAATACTCAAATGACCAATGGTCAGACCATATGACAATAAAATTCTGATTCTCAGTCTTTGAAGAAACTGATCCAGAAATCCAAACCATGTTTTGGCAGTGAGTGACTGGTCCCCAGTCATCAGGATTTAGTTAAGGACTGTTGGCTTCTCAATTTTTTAAAATTTTTTTATTAATTTCTGTATGTGTATCAATGTACTGTCCGCATGCAGGTTTGTGCACCCGTGTCGTGCAATGCTGTGGAGGTCAGAAGAGGGTGTTGGATTCCCCTGGAACTGGAGTTCTCCTGGGATTGGAGTTTCAGATGGTTCTCAGCCGCCATGTGGGTGCTGGGGATCGAACCCGGATCCTCTGTAAGAGCGGTCGGAGCAAGCAAAATAATGCATTAGAAACAGGGAAAATACTCAAATGACCAATGGTCAGACCATATGACAATAAAATTCTGATTCTCAGTCTTTGAAGAAACTGATCCAGAAATCCAAACCATGTTTTGGCAGTGAGTGACTGGTCCCCAGTCATCAGGATTTAGTTAAGGACTGTTGGCTTCTCAATTTTAAATTTTTTTTATTATAATTTCTGTAGGTGTATCATGTACTGCCCCATGCAGGTTTTGTGCACCCGGNTTGAACTCTAGTCCCAGCTTAGGACCAATTCAAGAAAGCTCTGCTTCTGTTAACCCAATTCCAGTGAGATGGCTCAGGTAAAATCAATGCAAGCTTAATGATCTAATGATTATCCCTGGAACCCACAGTAGAAGGAATCAACTTTGGAAAATGGTCCTCTGACTTCCACATAATGCAGGTACCATGTACCTGTACTGATACACATACATACACATACATATGCACATACACATACACACATACACATACATACACACATACACACATACACATACACACCTACACATACACATACATATACATACACATACACAAACACACATACACACATACACATACACACACATACACACACGTACGCACCAATGAGCATGCACACACACAAATTGAACAAAAATGTTTTAACTTCTACTTCCCTGGCCCACCACCTCTAATCATAGCCCATTTGACATCTCCCTGGCCCACCCATTATTTTCTTGCTTAAAGCTTTACCACTCCAAAGTTTGGAGAAATCGAGGCTGTTTTCATAGGTGTTCTTCCTCTAGTTGCACAGTAGGGTGCATGCCAAAACTTTTCTGTCTATGTTTGAAATGGTGAAAAGCAACATCATACCAGAATTGTGTTTTTCCTATGCTGGGAGCACAGACTCTTACCTTCATGCTTAGCAGGCAGGCCCTGTGCTCAGTGAGCCCCCTCTCCAGCTCCGCTTGTTGTCTTCTGATCCTGACTCTAAGGTTTTCAGTTTTGCTCTACCATGCACTCCGCATTGCTGTCCCCCCCTCCCTAAAATAAAAAAAATGAGAGTTGTCTAGGAGGCCAGGAAGATGAAGAGATGGGAAATAGTGTATGTAATGCTGTCAACATTAAGAACTCCCCAGCATCCATGGTCATGATAGGAATTAAGACCCTGAAAGTGGAAGTGGTTGTTTGTTTTTTCCATTCACACTGAGCTTTGTAGGATGCAGAATAGGAAGACTGGGTGCTGCCCAGAGTTGTGGTTTTGACTAGTGTGCTGGATAGCTTTAGTGTCAACTTGACACACCTGGGTTGAGGGAGCCTCAATTGGGGAATTGGCTCCATTGGATTGGCCTGTGGCCACATCTGTAGAGTATTGTCTTGATGGTCAAGCAGTGTGGGAGGGCCCAGCCCACAATGAGTAGTGCCACCCTGGGCGGGGGTTGTGTACTGTATAAGAAGGTGGGCTGGCATGAGCCGGAGAAGCAAGCCAGTGAACAGCATTCCTCCATGGCCTGTACTTCAGCTCCTGCCTCCAGGTTCCGCCCTGAGTTTCTTGCCTTGGGCTCCCTGAGTAATGAACTGTGACCCAGGAGATGTAAGCTGAATAAACCCTTTCCTCCCCAAGTTGGTGTCGGTCAGAGTGTTTTGTCACAGCAATGGAAGACAAACTAGAACAACACAAGTCAAGGGAATGAAAAATGACAAAGATGACAAGGGTTTGCATCAAAACATGAGAATGTTGTCTGTGGAATGCAGTCTTGGTAAGGAAGAGAGCTACTTGAAGGGAAAAAAGTAATTTTAAAACTGGACAGCCCTTTCTGTGGTTTAGGTACCAGCTGACATTAGAAAAGTTTCTCTTGCCAGGCATGGGGGCACACGCCTTTAAATCCTAGCACTTGGGAGGCAGAGGCATGTGGATCTCTGTGAGTTCGAGGCCAGCCTGGCTACAGAGTGGTTCCAGACAGCAGAGCTACGGGAGACCCTGTCTCAAAAAGACCAAAAAAAAACAAAAGAAAAGTTTCTCTTAAGATGTTCATTATGTTCTTGACATTTTTTGTGTGTCTGAAATTTCTTCTGATGAGTATTTAAAGAAAAATTAGAGAAACTGAGATCTTCTGATTTTCCCACAACTGGAATTGACTGAAACTTTTGATGTATTCATGAACCTGTCCTTCTTAGCATAACTACTGAGGGGGCAGAGCAGCCTTTCAGATCCCTGCACAGGGCTGCAGAGGGGAGCCTCCCACAGCCACAGGGAGAAGATGTTCATAGTGATGCTCACTGAGTTCAAAGTCTGAACTTTGGAAGTGAAGGTCACGAGTCTTGGTCCATACAGCTAACTAAAGCAAAGTCCCTCCTCGAACTCATGTCTCCAGGTCACCACGCTAGCATTTGTTTCCAAGGCTTCTATTTTGTAGTGTATTTATGAATTGCAATAGCTCTTCACACCAGAAAGGCTTCTTTTAATATGCTCTTTACACGACTATCTGTCATATCTTCTTTATAGAAAGCTAAAGATTTTTCTCTGAAACTTCCTTTTCATTTTCTGCAAGCCTTTCTCACAGATTCCATCCCAGCACAAGTGTCTTATTTATTGAAAGCACACAAAGAGAATTTTGAAGCAAGAACTTTAAATGCCCACTTGGGGAAATCCAGATGAAAGCCTCACCATGTAGTGTTGTGACAGCTGCAGCCAGCAGCAGGCTCTTTTGTCTCCTAAGATGCACACTCACTGAAGGACAGAAAACATCTAAAAAGGTTTAGTACAAGCTGTCCAAAAGCAAACTTTCCCAATTTTCTAACAATGAAAGTAAAAGCAGACTTTGAACCTATGGAAATTTATGCAAGAAGCACAAGATCCCTTCCCTGGTGGAAACCTATAGTTGGAGCTGTTCCTAGAGTAGACCCCGGGGAATGTGTAAAGTGGTCCAATGGGAAGGTGTGTCAGGTAGAATCAGCTCTTCAGTCAGGCCTGCAGATAGCTACAATGAGTGTTCCTCTGTGTACTTCACCCTCCTGATAGTCACCGTCTCCTTGCTGTCTGGTGGCTGTCAACACATTTGCCAGTGCTTCCCTTAGGGGGTCAGATTGTAGTTTTCCTGAAAGACACACACTGGTGTCTTGTTACCTTCTGTCCTGGTTTTCTTTCTATTGCTGTAACAAAACACTTTGACCAAAACCAATTAGGAGAGAAGAAAGTTTATTTCAGCTTATGACTTCCAGGTCACACTCTGTCATGAGAGAAGTCAAGGCAAGAACCTGGATAGAGAAGCTGAAGCAGAGACCATGAAGAAATGGTATTTACTGGTATTACTTGCTCCCCTGACCCATGATCAGCCTGCTTTCTGATACAAACCAGGGCCCAGCTGGGCCCTTCCACATTACTCAGCACCCAGAAAATGCCTCACAGACATGGGCACAGGCCAGTATGATGGCGATGCCTCGGTTGAGCTTTGCTCTTCCCAGGTGTGCTATCCAGAGCACCTTCTTAGATCTAGGGATGCCATCTTCTCCATGGTCTCCTCATCTGAACCAAAGAAAAGTAAAAATGATGTGTGATTGTTAATGTTGTCAAGAGATCTAAAATCACCCAGGAGACAAGCGTCGGGTTGGATTACCCAGATTACGTTACTGACATATGGAGACCCACTCCCTGGGGGCAGCACTGCTTCACTGGCGAAGCCATGGACTGAATAGAAAGCAAGTGAACTGAGCATCAGAATTCTCTTCCTGCTTCTGTTGTGGCTGCAAAGTGACCAGCTGCCTCAAGCTCTTGCTGCCATGAATCTCTTTCATGATGGACTGTGCCTTCAAACAGTGAGCCAGAACACACACTATGTCCATCAAGTGGCTTTTGTTGAGTATTTTATCACAACAGCGGAAGAAATAACTAAGAATGGGCATGACTGATCCAGTATATTACAGGAAAATTCCACGCATGTCCCGCAGCTGCTGACAGTTCTCTATTTGCGGAAGCATCACTGCAATTAACACATCTTTCCAAAGCGTGAACTCTGTCTAGTGCAGCACATGTGATGTTTGTTGAATGCTAAGACAAGTAATACAAGCAATTACTAACATTTTGACTTAATTCCAACATGTTAGGAACACATCCATTTAGAATTGTCATTCTCACAGAAAATGTTGTTGCCTCTTTAAACTATAGCTGATCACCATCCTAGTAAAGTTTATTATCTGTTCTATAGGAAAAAGTCAAACGCAGTTCCAACTGTTTCATTCATTCTGCCCATCTTAATTCCTTTTCTTTCTTCCTTCAGAAAGTTAAATTATTACATGAAAAGAAAAGAAATTTGAATACCTTTCTATTTTAATTTTTACATTATCTTTCTATCCAATCCTATAAACAGACTGGTAATGAAATCTATAGCTTACAATGGAGGAATTTGACATCTGGATTATAAATGGAACAAAAGTCTGTACTTTTACAAGATTCTTACATTAAAAAGAAAGTTTGAGGTATAAAATTATGAAAATGGGGCTGGAGAGATGGCCTAGCATTATAACAACACTGGCTGCTCTTGCAGGGGACCAGGGTTTGGTTCCCAACACTAACAAGGTGGCTAACAACCACGTAATCAAGTCCAGGGATCTGAGATACCTCCTCTTCTGTCCTCCACAGGAATTAAACATGTGGATACCCCTCCCTACATGCAATAATAAATTAATTAAAATATGAAAAATAAGAATGAGAAAGAATTCCACAAAGGAAATCTCATGGAATGAAATGAACTCTGAAAAGGGAAAGCAAGGGATGCAAAGATTTTCTTAAAATCAAGTTCATAGTGTTAGAAATAAACTAAAAGCATATTTAGACCAACAGTAACTAGAATTATTTTTTATCATAAAGCCCAAGATACTTGTTTTTGAAAGTCGGGATTTGACATATCACTCCCAATGCCATCATGACTTATTTTCTGTGCTGTAGTGAACATGCTGAGTTCAAGATGACACAAATGAACATTGAGCTTCTGGTCTCAGATACATCTTTACAGCTGAGCAGTTCTGCAGAGCATAGGCTTTGGAATTTTACATCTATCTACTGAGTTCACCTCTACCCTTTGAGATCGATCTAAAGTAGTGTGAAGAATGAGCTATTTTAAAGGTCATGACACAGGCAATTACAGCCTACCTGACTCTCTGACCTGGAACAATGTAGACCTTTCCTTCGTTGTGCTAGCTATACTTACTGGCTCTAATTCCCATGGCTGTGTCTTTGAATCATAGATACTGGGAGAAAAATAAAGAACCCAAGGTTTTGGGTGTATTCCATTCTGAAACTGGAAGTATTTATTTAAGATACCCTCTTGGGCATGATTTTCATTCATATTTAACCCTGTCTCATTTCATCATCCTCAAAGAAATCCGGATGTCATGCAAAAGAGGTTTTGGACCACAAATCAAACTCACCTAAATTCATGGTACATTGAGGACCAGGACACAAAGGGTAAACTCTTTCCTGAGGGGGGTCACTGTCTAGTTCTCCCTCAGTCTGATGCTTTTCTGTGTACTGGACTCTCTTATATACTTGTTTTACTCCCTGTCTATGGAGATTCTCTTCAGCTACTGACAGCTGAGATTCACATTTTTTGTAAGGCAGCACTAATTCTGTCTGTAGGGTTTTTATTTCCTCTTCAAAGAAAAGGTACTAATTTCCTAAAACATATACGAATGTCAAAAAAAGCGGTATGTTTTACTTTTGTGTGTGTGCGTGCATGTGTGTGTGTGTGTGTGTGTGTGTGTGTGTAAGGTACATGATTATGAGTGGGGACACATGCATGTCGAGGCCAGAGGTCAAAGTCTGGTGTCTTCCCAGTCATTCTTCTCATGTTTTTTGACACACAAGTCTCACTTAACCTGAAGCTCCACCAATTCAGCTAGACTAGCTGTCCAGGAAAACCCCCAGGGATCCTCCTGTCTCAACACTGGAATCATAGGCACCTGCTGCCTTGTTGTCTGGCTTTATATATGGAGACTCAGGATCTGAACTTAGGTCTTCTGCACAGAAAGCATTTCACTGAACCATGTACTCAGCCCCTTGTTTTTAAAAATAATACAAACTAAGAACATCTAAACATTTAAAAATCTGATTCCTCAATTTCTCTTAGGAAATTCTATACTATTGTTTTCAGGACCACCCTCAACTTGTTCCCAAAGAGTCTTTTTATAGTTAAAACTTCCATTATTCCCTTATAAGTTTCAAGGGAAAATTATCATTATTCTTGTGCCACTGGGGACCGAGCCCAGGTCCTCTTTTTGAGACAGGTCTCATGTAGCAATGGCTAACCTGGAACTTGCTTGCCTTCAATTCACAGAGATCTGCTTCCCTCTGCTCCCAAGTGTTAGTTGTGCACCACACCAGGCTTATTTCCTTTTTAAGATTTATTTTTTATTTTAACTCTGTGTGTGTGTGTGTGTGTGTGTGTGTGTATGTGTGTTGGTAAAAGTAGGTAGGCGGCCATGGAAGGTGTTTGGTTTAAATCAGCTGGAGGTGGAGTTGCAGGTGGTTGTGAGCTGCCTAATGTGGTGCTGAGAACTGAACTCTCCTCTGCAAGAGCAGTGCATACTCTTAACCACAGAACCATCTGTCCAGGTCTGAACATTCTATTTTCTTATAATTCACATATATTGATTATATGAGACTCCTTATACTATCTTATTGGGATAGAAAGTCTAAGAAAAAGTTGTGTTTCTAGATGGACACGATATGGCAAAGGAACCAAAACCTGGAATTTTGTATGACTCAGAATTTATTATTGACATTGTAAATCCCAATCAAATAACAAAACTAAAATAGTTTAACTTCTTAAACTACATGGTCATCTGAGTATTTTTTAGAGGGTGGACAAGGGGTCAGTTAAGAGTCACCCTCTTGAGGCCAGAGAGATGGCTCAGAAGTTAAGAGGGCCTACTGCTCTTACAGAGGACCCCTGTTCAATTCCTGCCACGCATATAGTGGCACCCAACTTCCTGTAACCCCAGTTCCAAGGGCTCCAGTGCCCTCTTCTGCTATCTGCAGGTTCCTGCACACAAACAGTACACATAATCTCACACATGCTCATACACAAGCACATAAATTTAAAAAGAAATCTTTTTTTTTTAAAGTTACTATTCTTTTGAGCAGGACATACTGCATTGGGGTTTGGTCAGATCACAGGCTGTTTTAGCCATTCTTAAATTTGCTAATCTCCCTAAGTCTATTTCATGATGAGAGTGACAGTAAGCATCAACTACACCCTGTCCTTTTCCACTGTAGGCTACTTAGCTTCTTGTTCTGTTTCTCCTTTCTCTCGCTTCTACTCTTTCCGTTTTGGTTTGTTTATATTTATTCACCTTATGTTTCAGACAGACTTTTCATGTATCCTTAGGCTGGCCTGGAAAACCTGACGTGAACTTCTGATCCTCCTGCCTCCACCTCCTAAGTGCTGGAAGTACAGGCAGGTGCCATCGCACTAGGTTAGGTAGTAGTGCTAGAGTTCAATCCAGGATTATGAATCACACTAGGTTAGGTAGTAGTGCTAGAGTTCAATCCAGGATTATAATTTTTATTTACTTAAAAAAATTGTCTTAGGCTGGAGAGATGCCTCAGTGGTTAAGAGCACTGGCTGTTCTTGCAGAAGTCCCAGGTTTGAATCCCAGCACCCACATGACAGCTAATCTTAACTCCAGTTTCAGGGAATTCAACACCCTCTTCTGACCGCCATGGACATTACATAACATGGATGGACTTACACACATGCAGGTATAATACTCATGTGCATAAAAATAATAAAAACAAACAAGAAGTAAAAATTTTAAAAGATTATAAACCATTGACAAAAATCAGAATCACAAGTCCACACTGATTTGTGTACCCACTTATACACATATACACATAATAGGATAAAAGGAAAACATCTTTGTAAGTAATAAATATAGAAGAGGGAGCTGGAGAGATGGCTCAGCAATTAAGAACAATTGCCACTCTTGGTGCAGACCTGAGTTCAATTCCCAGGACCCAAATTGGTCAGCTGACAACTGTCTATGACTCCACCTCCAGGGGCATCCACAGGCACCCATTTGTACCCCCTCACACACAATTTTTTTTGTTTTTTTTGAGATAGGGTCTCCCTGTAGCCCCAGATATCCTGGAATTTGTTACATAAACCAAGATGGCTGAAATCTTACAGAAATCCTCGTGTCTCTACCTCCCAAGTGCTGGGATTAATGGCATGTTCCACCAAGCCCAGCCCTTACTCCAGGACCATAAGTACTCTGGCAAGTAGCTATAACCCAAGCCTCCACCTGCAGTATTCTAGCAGTCTTTGAAACTAACAGGATATGAACAATTAGAGAAATATACATATCTTTGTCCTTTCTTGAGTTTTTAAAATATAGAATTGTTAGAAAAGACAGTGACTCAGGGCGTGGTGGCACATGCCTTTAATCTAGCACTTGGGAGGCAGAGGCAGGTGGATCTTTGTGGTTCAAGGCCAGCCTGGTCACAGAGTAGAGTCCAGGACAGCTGGGGCCACAGGGGACCCTGTCTTGAAAAGACCAAAAAAAAAAACAAAGATAGTGAAAAGTGAAATTTGCTGCAAACACAGGCATGTGCACACACACAACACCCCACACACATCAAGATTGTTCAGTTTGAAACAGTCTTAAGAAAAAGTTTCCAAGTGTGCTTTCAGTCTTGTCCTGACTGAGGATTTTTTTTTTATAGTGAGTGCACATTGAGCTATATGTTGCTATAAATTTAATTATACTGACCACCTGTCCAGGTGAGCTGTTCAGGCACTTTTTTTTCCTATCCTGCTACAAGCTGTGATAAAAAGGAGAAAAGTGACACCTGATTGATCAACTCTAAATCCTCTTGGCATGCTGCAAGGAACCTTTTTACTTCATTAGAAAAAACCCTGCGGGTGAATATAGAGTAGGTTACATGTAGGAAAAACAATGCAATTTTAGACACTTACTGGGAAAATGCAAGAACATGATTAAAGGAACATTTTTTTCAGATTTCCGTAGGAGTCCCCACAACCTGCTCTGAGGAGTAAGTGACTGGGCTCTAACAAGCCCTTTCTGGCTGGATGTCTAGTGGCAACACTTACTAGTTCCTTCTGGCTGCTCTCCAGGGGCTCAGGGCCTTTTCCACAGCAGCTGTCTTCTCTCCTTGCTGCTAGCCTGCTGCTGTTTAGATCAAATTATGTCAGCACCATGCTGGTTAATTCTAATAATTTAGCACAGGGACCATTCTTAATTCTTGATAAGGACACAAAAATGAGATTTCTGTTCTAGTTTCTCAATTGCTGAGACAAAACACTCTGACCAATACCAACTTGGGGAGGAAAAGGTTTATTTGCCTTACATCTCCCAGTCACAGCTCATCACTCAGGCAGCCCAAGGTAGAAACTCAGGGCAGGAACCTGGAGCATAGGCCATGGAGAATCTCTACTGGCTTGCTCCCTGGCCCAGGTCGCTACCTAATACAGTATAGAACCACTTACCCAGGGGTGGCAACGCCCACTGTTGGCTGGGGCTCCCACATCACCGACAATCAGACAATACCCCACGATGTAGCCACCAGGCCAGTCATGGAGAATTCCCAACTGAGGCTCCCTCTACTCAGGTGGTTAAAGTTGACACTGAAGCTATACAGCACACTACCCCTCAGCTTGTAATGTGCATATTGTTTGATTTCTAAATGGTTAAATGAATTTTAAAATCATCTCCATATGAGTTTTCCCTGTCTCCTATGGCTTGGCAAATATTCATTTAAATTGGCCATTCATTAAACATCAAATGTACAAAAACTCAGTAAAAAAGTGAAAAAAGAAAAAGAGATGAGTAAAATATTTTTAAAAATGTATTTTTACAGAAGGTAAGGAACCTGGTACCTGGTACATAACAGAAATAAATCAACGTGTAGTTACTTGTTACCATCTGGACCTTGGACCTCTTATATAGCAAGACAGTAGCTGCACATACACAGTGTGTCTGTGCCAGAAAGGTTATCAGCTCTTTTTAGAGAGAGAGGGCTAGAGTGTATGCCTAAAATTCAGAAAGTCCTGGCCGCAGTCCCCAGCACTGCATTGACATACAGGTAGTATAGACAATAATCCCAGTACTCGGAGACCGTAATCTTAGAATTTAGGAGGTGGACACAGCCTGCTAAAATCAAAATTGTTTATATATTTTTTTCCTTAATTTTCCTATCGTCTTCTAAGTCTTCTAAAAACATAAAAAAAAAAAAAAAAAAAAAAACATCACAAAACTTGATGGAGCCTAATATTGATACTTTGTAAAAAGTTTCTCCTGTTGGGGCTGAGAGATGGCCTAGCAGTTAAAGAGCGCCGACCACTCTTACAGAGACCCGGTTCGATCCCAGCACCCACATGGTGGCCAAGAACCGTCTGAAACTCCAGTTCCAGGAGAACTCCAGTTCCAGGGGAATCCAACACCCTCTTCTGACCTCTGTGGCATTGCACAACACGGGTACATAGACCTGCATGCAGACAGTACATCCATACACATACGGAAATAAATAAAATTAATTTTGAAAAAAAATGTTTCTCCTGTCTTCCAGGGACATGAGATTAGATGTCCATTTTACACTTTGGTCCCATGATGCCTACAGAGGTTCATTAGACTCTGAAAGCATGGCACAGTAATGAAGTTCAAAGTGTATTTAGCATATCAGTTGTTTAGAGTAGTTTCCCTCTTGGTTTTAAGTTTCAGTGAATTTTTTTTTTGCTCTTGTTGTTGTCCTTTGTTTTTGAGACAGCTGCTGGAACTACTTTGTAGGCCAAGCTGGCCTAGAATCAACTGGCCATGCAGATAAGGTTGGCTCATTTGACAGAGTTCTGCCAGCCTCTACCTCCACAGAGACTGGGATTAACAATAAGACCCTGCACCTGAGCTCAGTGAAATTTGTCATGTTTAGTATTTGTTGCCTTTGAGCATATTTTCTTTTTGGGAATTGCTTTATTGTGGTAGTTGCTCCTTATCTTTTCCTGCTATCCCATTACAGTAATATATCCATTCAGCTTTTACAAGCTGAAGTCTCAACCAATTCATCCAACTCATCCAGCTTGGAGCTTTTGTGAGCAAGGCAGTGGTAGGCAGGAGAAGGTAGAGTGTAGTTGCCAGATCCAGTCAGGACCCACAGGGCAGAGTTTGGAGTTTGGTGAATGCCATGATTGGCTGTCCTTGACAAAACTTGAACACACCAGAAGAGGGAACCTCAATTGGGGAATTAATCTCAATTGTGGAATTTCCCTCATAGTGGATTGGCCTGTGACATGCCTGTGAAGCAATATCTTGATTGTCAGTTGATGTAGGAAGGCTCAGCCCACTGTGACGGGTGGCACCCCTGGAACAGGTGTCCCTTGATTTTATAAAAAGAAAGCTGCAGGTGTGGGGTGAACCTTTAAGTAGCCAACACGCAGAAAGCAGAGGCAAGCAGATTCTCTGTGAGTTCAAGGACAGCCTGTTCTGCATAGTGAATACCAGGGCAGTGGGGGTAGGGGAACCCCTGCCGCAAAAGTTGAAAGAAGGAAAGGGAAAGGGAAAGGGGGAGGGAGGAAAGGAGGGAAGGAGGGAGGAAGAAGAAGGAAGGAGAAAGAGAGAGAAGAAAGAAAGATAGAGAAAAAAAAAGAAAAAGGAAAGAAAGAAAGAGAGAGAGAAAGAAAGAAAGAAGAGAAAAGAAAGAAATAACGAACTAATAGAAAAGAAAGTAAAGGAAAGAAAGAAAGAAAGAAAAGAAGAAAGAAATACTAAAAAATAAAGCATAAAGCAAATAAATAAATCCTGGCGTGTGGTGCCCCTTAATGCCTTGAATCCCCCCACTTGGGAGGCAGAGTCACTCGGATCTCTGTGAGTTCGAGCCAGTCTGGTCTACAGGTGAGTTCCAAGACAGCCCTATCTTACAGGGGCCCTGTCTCAAAAAACCAGTTATCCTTAGACAGAGTCTGGGCAAAACTGGATACCTTGTTGAAGTCACGATAATTAAATATGCATTAATCAAAGATACACCTTGTCCTCTCCCGCCCCTCCCACTCTTCACAATTCCCCATTTCAGTTCCAGTTTTTTCTGATGGAGTCCCTTTCTGTTGTTTCTTTTAATATGCATACCTTTCCATGAGAATATTTATAAGTGGGTTATGGGCACTAGCAGCCACAGATCAGGACACCATTTGTCGTTTGTTGTGTGTTCATGGGACTGTGTTACTTCACTTACAATAATGTCTTTCTACTCCATCCATTTACCTGCAAAGGTCATGATGTTGTCCCTCTTTACCTCTGCATAGAATCCCATTGTGTATACATGTACAACATTTGCTCTATCCACTCATCAGTTGAGGGGCACCTGGGCCGGGTCCAGCTTTTTGCTATGGTGAACAAAGCTACAATAAACATACCTGTGCATATATCTCTGCAGTAAAAATAGTCGTGTGGTATATACCCATGATTGGTATGACTGGGTCAATTGGAAGGCTCGTTTTGAGTCTGCGAAGGGTTCTCCCACTGTTTCCATAGTGGCGTACAAGTTTTAACATTCCAACCAGCAATGGATGAAGTGTTCCCTTTCCACCAACCTCTCCAGCACTTGGAGCATTTGTTTTCTTGAGCCGCCAGTATATTGGAGTGAGATGATATCTCGAAATGGTTTTTAATTTGCATTTCCTGATGTTGAACACTTCTAGATGTTTTCTCGTCCATCGCTAATGCCCCTCTGTGAAGTCTCTTATGACAATCTTGCTGCCATCTTTTGAGTGGATTTCATTTGTTTTCTTCGTCGTTGTTTTTTGAGTAGTTTTTTTTTTTTTTGAGTGGTTTATGTATTCTTGATGTTAATTTTTTGTCAGATGTATCACTGGTTAAGTTTTCCTCCCACTCTGGGGTTTTTCCTCTTCACTTCCTTTATTGTTTTCTTTTGATGTACAGAACCTTTGAGTTTAATGAGGTCCCCACATTTTCAATTGTCGATCTTATTTCTTGTGCGCTGCTGTCTGATTTAGGAGTCTCTTCCTATGCCTATGTTTTTGTAGTCTGCGGCCAGTTTTCTCTTCTTTTTTTTTTTTTTTTGTCGTTTGGAGACAGGTCTACCTGTAGCCCCAGCGGTCCTGGACTTACTCTGTAGACCAGGCTGGCCTTACGCAAAAGACCTACCTGCCTCGGCCTCCCAATTGCTAGGATTAAAAGGGTGGTGCGCCACCACGGCCCGCCAAGTTTCTCTTTATCACCTCCAGAGTTTGGGGGTTCACTTGAGGTCCTGTGATCCATCTGGAGTTGAACTTTTTGTATAGGGCGAGAGGTTAGGTTTAGATTCATTCTTTCTACAAGTGGTGAGCCAGTTTTGGCCAACACCACTTACTGAAGATGCCGTCCTTTCCTCCAATGTGTCTGCTTGGCCCCCTTGTAAATATGAGGTGGTTGAAAATTTTATGTGCTCAGTGGGATCTTCAGTTTTTTCCATTGGTCAACAGGTCGTTTTGTTTGTGCCAGACCAGGCTGTTTTAAGAGAGGAAAAGGAAGTGACTTGATAGAGATTAAAGGAAGTTTTTAGAGATTAAAAGGAAGTGAATTTAAAGAGATTAAAGGAAGTTACCCTAAAATGGGGTAGGGGAGATTGCCCCCTCTAGATATCATATGTTAATAGAAAAAAAAAAAAACCTTCAATTCAAAAGAATGGGCGTCCCGCTCTAGAAGCATGTTGACCGGGGTACCCATAGACTCCAAACCTGTTGCGCGTGGTGCAACCAAAAGGATGTCAGACCCCAGCTGAAGAACATGACATTGTAAGCTGTGGAAGCAAAACAAGAGAAATCAAGCTGGGGGCTGACTTGAAACCTCATCTCTATTGGATAGTGTCCATAGTGCTGGAAGAAAAAGGTAATTGTCAACCTTAACCAGCTTACTGCCCTGGCAAATATTATAGGAGCAAACCCATTCTTTAATTGAGACTTCCAGCTCTGATTCTTATATTGGGAAGCCATACCTACATTAAACATCGGCCTAGGGAACCTGAGTCCTAGACAAGTCACGGACATAAGGAGAGCCTAATACTAGTTTCTATTAAATAGTTAGTGTCATAGCATAGATTAAGGCAGCGCTAAGGCTTACCAGAGAAGTTCCTTATGCAAAGAAGTCGTGCAGTGCCGCGGAGGTCAGAAGAGGGTGTTAGATTCCCCTGGAACTGGAGTTCTCCTGGAATTGGAGTTTCAGACGGTTCTTGGCCGCCATGTGGGTGCTGGGGATCGAACCCGGGTCCTCTGCAAGAGCGGTCGGTGAACTCTAGTCCCAGCTTAGGACCAATTCAAGAAAGCTCTGCTTCTGTTAACCCAATTCCAGTGAGATGGCTCAGGTAAAATCAATGCAAGGTTAATGATCTAATTATTATCCCTGGAAACCACAGTGGAAGGAATCAACTTTGGAAAATGGTCCTCTGACTTCCACATAATGCAGGTACCATGTACCTGTACTGATACACATACATACACAAACACACATACATACACATACACACATACACATACACACCTACACATACACACACACATACACACATACATACACATACACACACATACACACATACACATACATACACACACACGTGCGCACGCATGAGCATGCACACACAAACACACATGCATACACACAAATTGAACAAAAATGTTTTAACTTCTACTTCCCGGGCCCACCACCTCTAATCATAGGCCATTTGACATCTCCCTGGCCCACCCATTTTTTTCTTGCTTAAAGCTTTACCACTCCAAAGTTTGGAGAAATCGAGGCTGTTCTCATGGGTTTTCTTCCTCTAGTTGCACAGTAGGGTGCATGCCAAAACTTTTCTGTCTATGTTTGAAATGGTGAAAAGCAACATCATACCAGAATTGTGTTTTTCCTATGCTGGGAGCACAGACTCTTACCTTCATGCTTAGCAGGCAGGCCCTGTGCTCAGTGAGCCCCCTCTCCAGCTCCGCTTGTTGTCTTCTGATCCTGACTCTAAGGTGGTCAGTTTTGCTCTACCATGCACTCCGCATTGCTGTCCCCCCCTCCCTAAAATAAAAAAAATGAGAGTTGTCTAGGAGGCCAGGAAGATGAAGAGATGGGAAATAGTGTATAATGCTTGTCAACATTAAGAACTCCCCAGCATCCATGGTCATGATAGGAATTAAGACCCTGAAAGTAGAAGTGGTTGTTTGTTTTTTCCATTCACACTGAGCTGTGTAGGATGCAGAATGGGAAGACTTGGTGCTGCCCAGAGTTGTGGTTTTGACTAGCAATTCAAGGGAATGAAAAATGACAAAGATGACAAGGGTTTGCATCATGAACATGATAATGTTTGTCTGTGGAATGCAGTCTTGGTAAGGAAGAGACTACTTGGAATATGAAAAATGAGAATGAGAAAAGAATTCCACAAAAGAAATCTCAGGGAAATTGAAATGAACTCTAAAAAGGGAAAGCAAGAGATGCAAAGGTTTTTCTTTTTCTTTTTTTGGTCTTTTCAAGAGAGGGTCTCCCTGCTGTAGCCCCAGCTGTCCTGGAACTCACTCTGTAGACCAGGCTGGCCTTGAACTCACAAAGATCCGCCTGCCTCAGCCTCCCAAGTGCTAGGATTAAATGCGTGCACCACCATACCCGGCCTAGGTTTTTCTTAAAATCAAGTTCATAGTGTTAGAAATAAACTAAAAGCATATTTAGACCAACAGTAACTAGAATTATTTTTTACCATAAAGCCCAAGAGACTTGTTTTTGAAAGTCGGGATTTGACATATCACTCCCAATGCCATCATGACTTATTTTCTGTGCTGTAGTGAACATGCTGAGTTCAAGATGACACAAATGAGCTTCTGGTCTCAGATACATCTTTACAGCTGAGCAGTTCTTCAGAGCATAGGCTTTGAAATTTTAAATATATCTACTGAGTTCACCTCTACCCTTTGAAATCGATCTAAAGTAGCGTGAAGAATGAGCTATTTTAAAGGTCATGACACAGGCAATTACAGCCTAGCTGACTCTCTGACCTGGAACAATGTAGACCTTTCCTTCATTGTGCTAGCTATACTTACTGGCTCTAATTCCGATGGCTGTGTCTTTCAATCAGAGATACTGGGAGAAAATAAAGGACCCAAGGTTTTGGTGTATTCCATTCTGAAACTGGAAGTATTTGTTTAAGATACCCTCTTGGGCATGATTTTCATTCATGCTTAACCCTGTCTCATTTCATCACTCCTCAAAGGAATCCTGATGTCATGCAAAAAGAGGTTTTAGACCACAAATCAAACCTCATCTCCTAAATTCATGGTGACATTGAGGACCAGGACACAAAGGGTAAACTCTATCCTGAGGTGGCGTCACTGTCTAGTTCTCCCTCAGTCTGATGCCTTTCTGTGTACTGGACTCTCTTATGACACTTGTTTTACTCCCTGTCTATGGAGATTCTCTTCAGCTACTGACAGCTGAGATTTGCATTTTTTGTAAGGTGGCGCTAATTCTGTCTGTAGGGTTTTTATTTCCTCTTCAAAGGAAAAGGTACTAATTTCCTAAAATATATACAAATGTCAAAAAAAGCTGTATATTACTCTTTGAGTGTGTGTGCATGCATGTGTGTGTGTATGTGTGTATGTACATGATTATGAGTGGGGACACATGCATGTTGAGGCCAGAGGTCAAAGTCTGGTGTCTTCCTCAGTCATTCTTCTCATTGTTTTTGACACACAGTCTCTCACTTAACCTGAAGCTCCACCAATTCAGCTAGACTAGCTGTCCAGGAAAACCCCCAGGGATCCTCCTGTCTCAACACTGGAATCATAGGCACCTGCTGCCTTGTTGTCTGGCTTTATATATGGAGACTCAGGATCTGAACTTAGGTCTTCTGCACAGAAAGCATTTCACTGAACCATGTACTCAGCCCCTTGTTTTTAAAAATAATACAAACTAAGAACATCTAAACATTTAAAAATCTGATTCCTCAATTTCTCTTAGAAAATTCTATACTATTGTTTTCAGGACCACCCTCGACTTGTTCCCAAAGTGTCTTTTTATAGTTAAAACTTCCATTATTCCCTTATAAATTTCAAGGGAAAATTATCATTATTCTTGTGCCACTGGGGACCGAGCCCAGGGCCTCTTATGTGCTTGAAATTCATTGTAACACTGAGCCACATTCTCAGCAAAATTGCCTTTTTTGAAAAATTTTTAAAGTTTTTATTGAATTTTTGCAACTTCATATAATATATTTGATTATAGATCCTTTATCCTATTCAGACCCATTGTATGAACCCACACCTTACTTCATGTACTCTGTCACGTATGTTCAAAATTTGGTTAACCTATGTAGAATCCCTCCCTTAAAGAAAACCAACTCTCCCTCTCACAGTAGTTATCAGTTGCCAATAGTGTCTCAACTTAGGTTGGGGCTTTTTACCCACTTCTATACGGTGTTTTTGTCAGGTTTAAATTGCATGGGTGTAATTTCATTCTTCTACAGGTGGAGAGCCAGTTTTGTGGAAGAAGCTGTCTTTCCTCTAGTGTGTGGTCTTGCCTTCTTTGTCAAATATTAGGTTGCTGAAATTGCACAAACTCATGCTTGCATTTTCTGTTTTGTTCCATTGATATGCCATTTGTGATTTTTTTTTTTGAGAATTTTTGCATCTATGTTCATTAGCGATATGGGCCTATAGCTTTGTTGTGTTGTATCCTTTCCTGGTTTTGACACTACAGTTATGTTCCCATCATAGAAGGAGTTGGGAGTTCTTCTGTTTCTGTCTTTTTAAATATTTTATGCAGTATTGGTTGTAGATCTTCAAGTTCTGGTAAAATTCTGCTGTGAATCCATCTGGATCTGTGATTTTTTTTTTAATCTTTTTGAGACAGGGTACCTCTTTTAGTCCCAGCTGACCTGGAACTCACTCTGTATACCAGGCTGGCCTTGAACTCACAGAGATCTGCCTGCCTCTGCCTCCTGAGTGCTGGGATTAAAGGCGTGCACCACCATACCCAGCCTGTGACTTTTTTTCCTTTTCCTTTTTTTGTCAAGAGGCTTTGTATTACTGTTTCAATTTCCTTACTTTTATGTGTTATTTTAGTTGTTGATCTCTTCTTAGTTTAACTTTGGTGGTTCCAGTAAATTTAGAAGTCAGATCATTTATTTTAGATTTTCTAATTTAATAGAGTGTAGGTTTTTAAAATATTCCCTTGGAACATTCTCTGTCTTTTGGGTATCTGTTTCGATGTTTCCCCTTTTCCTAGTTTGTATTTATTCTTTCTGTTGGTTAAATGGACTGAAAGCCTGTCTACCTTTTTTGAAAGAACCAGCTCGTAGATTCATCCTCACTTGTGAAGTCTCTGTTCAGCTCTTTGCTCCATCTTTTGAGTGATTCATTTGTTTTCATTCTTCTTTGTGTTTTAAGCAGTTTATATACTTTGGAAATCAATGCTTTGTCAGATGTATCTTCAGTGAAGGTTTTCTCCCACTCTGTGGGTTTTCTCTTCACTTCCTTGATTGTTTCTTTTGATTTACAGAAGCTTTTGAGTTTAATGAGGTCCCATTTGTCAATTATTGACCTTAATTCTTGTGCAGCTGCTGTCTGATTTAGGAAGCCTTTTCCTAGGCCTATGTCTTGTAGTTTGCTGCCAACTTTTTCTTCTATCACCTTCAGAGTTTCAGGTTTCACGTTGAGGTCTGTGATCCTTCTGGATTTGACATTTGTACAGGGTGAGAGGTAGGGGTTTAATTTCATTCTTCTATAAGTGGTGATCCAGTCTTGCCAACACCACTTGCTGAAGATGCTGTCTTTCCTCCATTGTGTGTTCTTGGCCCCCTTGTCAAATATGAGATGGCCAAAATTGTACGTGCTCAAGTTTGGATCTTCAGTTTTGTTCCATTGGTCAACAGGTTTGTTTTTATGCCAGTACCAAGCTGTTTTTATGACTATAGCCCTGTAGTATTGTTTGAAGTCTGGTAGAGAGATCCCCCCTGTATTGCTCTTTTCACTCAGGGTTGCTTTGGCTATGCAGGGTCTTTCGTTATTCCAAATGAAATTAAGGACATTTTTTCCAAGCCTGTGAAAAAACTCTTGGGGATTTTGATTGGGATTGCATTAAATCTGTACAAGAGTTTGTGTAGAATGGAAATTTTTACTATATTAATTTTCTCAATCCATGAGCATGGAAGGTTCTTCCATCTTCTGATGTCTTCTTCAATTTCTTTAAGGGTTTAAAATTTTTGTTGTAGAGATCTTTGGTGTCTTTGTTTAGGTTTTTTCCTAGGTATTTTATTGGTTTTGAGGCTATTGTGAGTGGGAAGGTCTCCTTGAATTCCTTCTTCAGTTGCTTGTTGTTGGTGTAAAGAAAGGCTACTGATCTTTCTAGGTTAATTTTGTATCCTGCCACTTTACTGAAGCTCTTTATCATTTCTAGGAGTTTTCTGGTGGAGTTTTTAGCATCCCTTAAGAAAACAATCATATTGTCAGCAAAAAGGGATAGCTTGTCTTCCTCTTTTCCAATTAGTACTCCTTTAATTTCCTTTTCGTTTTTTTTTAAATTTTTTAATTTATTTTTGTATGTGTATGAATGTAGTGTCTGCATGTAGGTCTGTGCACCCTTGTCATGCAGTGCCGCAGAGGTCAGAAGAGGGCGTCGGATTCCCCTGGAACTGGAGTTCTTGTGGAATTGGAGTTACAGATGGTTCTCAGCAACAATGTGGGTGCTGGGGCTCAAACCCGGATCCTCTGCAAGAGCAGTCAGTGCTCTTAACCGCTAGGCTATCTCTCCAGCCCCTAATTTCCTTTTCTTGCCTTATTGCCCTAGCAAGTGTTTCAAGCACTATATTGAAGAGGAGTGGTGACAGGGGGCAGCCTTGCCGAGTTCCTATCTTTAAAGGGAATGCTTCTGTCATTTCCCCATTTAGGATGATATTGGCTGTGGGTTTCCTGTAAATGGCTTTGATTACATTGAGGAATGATCCCTCCAATCCAATTCCTTCTAGGACTTTAAGCATGAAAGGATGCTGGATATTATCAAAGGCTTTTTCCACATGAATTGAGATAATAGTGTGGTTTTTGTCTTTCAGTCCATTTATATGCTTGATATTTATTGATTTTCGTATGTTGAACCATCCCTGCATCTCTGGTATGAATCCAACTTGGTCATGATGGATGATCTTCTTGATGTGGGTCTGTATGCCATTTGCCAGTTTAGAATTTTGGCATCTGTGTTCATTAGGGAGATGGGTCTATAATTCTCCTTTTTAGTTGTATCTTTGCCTGGTTTTGGTAATAGAGTGATGCTGGCTTCATAGAAGGAATTTGGGATAATTCCCTCTGATTGTATCCTTCTAAACAGTTTCAGTAATAATGGTTGTAGGTCTTTTTGAAATGTTTTATAGAATTCTGCCGTGAAACCATCTGGGCCTGGGCTCTTTTTGGTTGGGACGTTTCTTATTACATTTTCAATTGCTTCATATATTATGGGTCTGTTGAAGCTGTGGATCTCTTCTTGGTTGAGCTTTGGTGATTCCCAGGATTTCAGATATTCATCCATTTCTTCTAGGTTTTCAAATTTGGTAGAGTATAGATTCTTGAAATATTCCTGTATGATTTTCTGGATCTTTTCCTTGTCTCTTGTTATATTTCCCTTTTCATCATGGATTGTATTGATTTGGAGTTGTTCCTTCTTTCTTTTGTTTAACTGGGCTAGAGGTCTGTCTATCTTGTTTATTAGCTCAAAGAACCAACTTTTGGATTCATTGATTTTTTGTATGGCTTTCTTTGTTTCTATTTCATTGATTTCTGCTCTGATTTTTGTTATTTCTTCCTGTCTGCAGCATTTAGGGTTCATTCGTTGTTGTCTCTCAAGTGTTTTTAGCTGCAGTGTTAGATCGTTCACTTGTGCTCTTTCTGTTTTTCTAATGTAGGCACTCAGGGCTGTAAACTTCCCTCTTTGGACTGCTTTTAAAGTGTCCCATAGGTTTTGTTGTGTTGTATTATCATTGTTATTCAGTCCCAGGAATGCTTTTATTTCTTTATTTCTTCCTTGACCCATTCATTATTCAGGAGTGTGTTGTTTAGTCTCCATGCATTCTTCTAGGTTTTAGGGCTTATCCTGGAGTTGATATTGAGCTTTACTGCACTGTGGTCTGATAGAATGCAT
This sequence comes from Rhizomys pruinosus, assembly GCA_009823505.1. Taxonomy (NCBI): domain Eukaryota; kingdom Metazoa; phylum Chordata; class Mammalia; order Rodentia; family Spalacidae; genus Rhizomys; species Rhizomys pruinosus. Next base: position 219,691 of record VZQC01012756.1, on the reverse strand, counting down.
GAAATTATTTCAATCTTTTTGTATTTGTTGAGTTTTTTTTTTTCTGTGTCCCAGTATGTGGTCTATTTTGGAGAATGTTCCATGGAGTGCTGAGTAGAAAGTGTATTCTCTCTTAGGGTGGAATATTTGGTAGATGTCTGTGAGGTCCATTTGGTGTATCATATCGTTCAGTTCAGATGTCTCTCTGTTTAGTCTTTGTCCTATTGACCTGTCCAAAGGACTTAGTGGGGTATTGAAGTCCCCTACTATTAGTGTGCTGGGATTAATCTGTGCCTTGTGGTCCTGAAGAATTGTCTTTATAATGTTTGGTGCACCAGAGTTTGGTGCATATATATTCATGATTGTGAAGTCTTCATGGTCAATTGTTCCTTTGATAAAGATATAATGGCTGTATTTGTCTCTTTTGATTTCTTTTATTTTGAAGTCTATTTTGTCTGATAGTAAAATCGCAACACCTGCTTTCTTTTGGTACGTTTTTGCTTGGAATATTTTTTTCCATCTCTTCACCTTAAGTTGGTGCCTATCCTTGAAATTGAGATGGGTTTAGTCTATTTGGGTCTATATGGGTTTCTATTTCTTCAGTTATGTTTTTATTAATTTCTCTTTCTAGGTGCTTGTGGATGGTTGCTCCTCTCTTCTGTCCTTTGAATTGCTTCAAGTATTTTCTGAAGAGTTGGTTTTCTGCACATGTATTCTACCATCTTGCTTATGTCATTGAAGATTTTTCTCTCTCCTTCAACTATAATCAACATGTTTTCTGGGTATAGTAACCTGGGTTGGCATCCATAGTCCTTTAACACTGGGAATGCTTTGCTCCATGTTCTTCTTGCTTTCATGCTTTGCACCAAGAAGTCTGTCATAATTCTGATGGGTTTTGCCTTGTTTGTGACTTGTTGATTTTCTCTTGTGGCTTTCAGAATTTTGTCTTTGTTTTAGGCGTCTAGCATTTTAACTATGATATAGCGTGTGGAGTTTCTTTTCTGATCTTGTCTGTTTGGAGTTCTATGTGCTTCTCGTATTTGTATGCACTTGTCTTTTTTTAGTTTGGGGAAATTTTCATCTTTTATTCTGTTGAAGATCTGATCAGTACCTTCTCTTGGGATTCTTCTCCTTCATTTATTCCTATGATGCAGAGGTTTGATCTTTTCATGGTGTCCCATATTTCCTGGTTGTTCCACTTTTGTGTATTTCTAAATTTTTCATAATCTTTATTTGAGCTTTTTCATTGCTCTGTGTTATCTTCCAGGTCTGATATTCTTTGTTCTGCTTCCTCCATTCTATTTCTGAGGCTTTTTCCATTCCTTTCCTCTTGATTGGAGAGTGTTTTTTTTTTTTCCTTTTTCATTTCATCCTGTGATTTCTTTAGTATTTCCACTTCTTTTTGGAGCTTCTCAATCTCTTCTTGGTGCTCCTTACATTGCTGGTTGACTTCTTTTATCAGTGTTTCCACTTCCTTCCAGAGTTTGTTATTTTCTCCCTCTAGTTCTTTCTGGAGTTTGTCATTCTCTCCCTTTAGTTCTTTTCAAAGTTTGTCATTGTCTCCCTCTAGGCCCTTCTTGAGTTTTTCATTCTCTTTCTGTAGTTCTCTGACTTGTTCTTAATATTCTTTAATTTCTCTGAATAGGTCTTCAATTGTTCCTTTGAGATCTGTTTCTCGGGTCACCCCCAGGGGGATCCCACTGTAACAGTCTCCTACAGGGTTGGTAGAGCTTGGTGTGGAAGTATCCTGCACCTTTCTCACGTTGTCCCTTCATTGTGCCCCTGGCATGTGGGTTTCCCTTTCTTTGCCTGTGCTTCAGGTGGTCCTGCCAAGTCCCTAATCTAACCACTGCGCACTCCAGACTCCACCTTTTTTAAAAACTACTTTTAAAATTTTGACATAAATTTAAAATTTTGGATATCTTAAGAATTAACTATAAATAAAAATATTGTTCTAGAGGGTGAGAGAGATGACTCAATGGTTAAGAGCAGCTCTTGCAGAGGAAATAGGTTTGATTCTCAGCACCCACATGGTGGCTAACAACCATCTGTATTTTGAGTTCCAGAAGAATCCCATGTCTTCTTCTGACTTCGTGGGCATTGCATGACACAGGTGTACTTACAAACATGCAATCAATATACTCATACATATAAAATAAAAATAAGAAATAAAAGATTAAAAATATTCTTTCATGTAGGTATAAAAATTTGTCCCCCAAAAGAGCTAATTAAGCTAATTTAACCAAAAACTTTGGTTAAATACCATCATCTCTCCTGCAAGATACACTAGGTCTTTAAGAATTCTGTGAGAGGAAGGACATTTGCAGTTCACCATTTAGATTAGCATTTCCTTGAAATTCCAATCTCAAAAATTAGAGCAAAAGGTTCTTCTTTATAATAATAGATGTCAATCATTGATATTAAAACTCAAAGTTGAAGAATGTTGGAGCCCAAGTTTTCAAGTTTTTCATTCAGGGACAGTTTTTTTTTTTTTAAGACCACGTTATGGTCTCTGAAATGCTGAAAGGAAGGAAGGGACACATAAATCTGAATACTTCCATTTTTTAATCAGAAATTACCCAAATAAATTATGATTGATTGGGGGGACTTTATTTCCTTTGCAATCCATAGTACAAATGCTAAATAGTGCTTTTTTATCAAACATTTGTACAACTCATACAATGGTTCCCAACCAAACCCAGTTCCCTCATTAGAACTCATGCATTACAACATCCAAGCCAAGCCCTATCCAGTCAAGCTCCCAAACCCAGACGTCCTTCTGAGCAAACAGATCTGCTGGAGTCTAATCAGAATATCTAGGAATCCTAGGTAAGGCATATTCTTCCTCACCCAAGAGTACTCAGTCTCTTGTGGTTCTCAGTCCAGGGTCAGTCCCTCACCCACTTCTCTTGCTCTACTTTGGGACCTTGTTCCAGTTGGCATGGGTCCCAGGTCTGATGCCTACATTGCCACAGGTTCACATGTTAAAGCTAACAGTCAAGTGTAAGTCACTGCTTTTCTACATTCATGTACCAGTCCTGGCTCTCACAGTCTTTCTGCCCCCTCTTCCACAATGATCCCTGAGCCATGGGAGGGTGAGGTTTAATATAGGGACTCCATCCAGGGATACACACTCTATAGGCTCCCTTTCTTTGGAGTTAGCTGTGGCCTTCTGTTTGCATCACATTTGATTGTATATGGAAGCATTACTGGTGAGAATTGAGAGGTGTGCTCATTTTTTCTCTGCCCCTCATTTTGTATGTAGAGGTTCATTTGTGTTTTAGTTGTAGGACTATATCTACATAGGATTGGGGATTTTTCAGATGTATTTGTTCTATGTCTGACCAGTTCTTGGATTCTACAGTGGCCTCCCTTCTTTGCAAAGAGCAGCTTTTATTTTGTTTTTGTTGTTGTTGTTGTTGTTTTGTGGTTCTTAGCCTCAACCTTTAACGGTTGTACTATCCCTCTAGCCCAAGAAGATTTTATGCTAAATGAAGTAACACAATCCCAGAAAAACAAAACAGAAATGATATCCCTCATCTGTGGATGCTAGTACCAAGTACCTAGATGTAAGACAAACTGAGCAACATTAATGTTATATTCCTTATGATCTAAAGATAACTGTGCTCTTGCATTGTGAATCCCTAAACAGGTTCTAGAGCTGACCTAACATTTATTTTCAGTCCTTGGGTTTTTGGTACATGATGGAGGGTATGTGTACATCTTTTAGAATATTATGGGATTAAAATGGAAAGATGCAAATAAAGAAATATGATATGGAAATAACATACAGCTTGTTTCCAAAGGTTACTATTTTAATATAGGTGCAATGTAATAGGCTGGTGCAACTTGGTCTTTCTGGGTGCTTAACGACCATACTTAATGCCCATACCAATTTGGCTGAGGGACCTAAGGGATAACTTTGTTCCTTGCTCTCAGAGGTCAACTAAGTTTTAGGGGATTATGCATGGGGGCATCTCTTGAAATATCCTGCAAATGTGGGTCACCAGTCTTTCTGTTCAGGGAGATCTTGGAGAGCCACTAATGGGACTTCGGGCAGTGTCCAGTCTATAAAGAGGAAGGTCTGCTCATGCTTCAGAAAGGGAAGCCTGGTCTAGCAAGACCTGATTTTGTCCTCAAGTGGATGGAACTGGTAAATGAAAAGCCAAAGGAAGCAAGGTGCTCCCCCCCCCCAAAAAAAAACCCCTGAGAAACCCCTGAGGACCAGATCCTCAACTGACCTTGAGAAAACAGAAGCCTTGGTTGATCTGGGCTGTGTGGCCTTAAGCATCCAAAAGGAAAGTACAACCATATGTAAATAATCAGTAAGACTAGAGAAAGTGTACTACAGACATAGAACTTGAGATCTTAGTGAAGAGACAAAAAGAAAAAAGAGAGAGTACTGTTGCTTGGCCTGTCTTCAATTCTTACTGGCAAGTGCATCAACTCTGTGGCCGCCACCACTTTTGGCACTCCTCAAAGACATGAGACACAGCTTTGTAACCTTCCAATATGGACTGAGGACTCATGTCTCTCCAAAAAATCTTCCAAACCTTCAATGCCAGATGGGAACTACTGAGAAACCTAGCTTGTGGACTAAACAGCTAAGGGGATTTCAGCCTGGTCAGAATATAGACTGCCATTGTTGGACTACCTGGGCTGTATCATGGAGGCCAGTGCAGGAGGATCGAGATGGGACATGTGCTTACTAGACTTCTTTTGGGGGACCATGGGAGGGAAAGATTCCCATGTGGAGCAAAAGTGCAGGATTGATGGTTGTTTGTGATTGCCAAGGAGGAACTTTGAGCACTTCCTTAAGGAAAACATGACATCTTTTAGGAAAAAAAAAATCCTACACTTCAAGTGATACACACACACACACACACACACACACACACACACACACACTGTAGCAATGCAAGTTGGAGAGAACAAGAAAAAAAAGAACTGAAAAACAAAAATTCTGGAAAGACTCAGAAAAAGGTACAGGACATGTATGGCAGAGTACAGGGTCTCGGGTGGGGTGGGGGGGCATGGAAAGGGAAGCAATTCTAGATTCAATTGAGAAATGATGTATGACCTATGGAAAAAGTTTAATAATAAAAAATTTATATTAAAGAAGAGTAGCTTTTTTTGATGAGTGGCATATGATATACTTGTCTGTAAATATAAGATTCCATAGTGTATGGTAAGAAATTTTATTTGCCCAGAGATATGATCCTGATAGTTTTTTCTCTAGGCTCTATATCCTCTCCAGACTTGTGAATTTGGCAGGGTTTATAGTGACTCTCATTAGTTCACTCCCATTGAGGAGGTTCCAAGTCTGATTAGATAGTTGTTGACCATCCCTCAGACAACAGTGCTTCTATTGCACCAATTGAGGTAGTTTGCTGGGCAGCTCATCATGGTTGTTAAGAGTAAGCAGTGTGGAGAATTCTCAAAAAAACTAAAAATGAATCTACCATGTGACCCAGTTATACCACTCCTTAGCATGTACCCAAAGGACTCATCATACTGTAAAGATACCTGTACATCCATGTTTGTTGCTGCTCTTTTCACAGTAGTGAAGAAGTGGAAACAACCTAAATGTCCCACAACCTTGACTAGATAATGAAAATGTGGTACATCTAAACAACAGAGTGCTACTCAGCAGTAAGAAGAGATGAAATTATGAAATTCACATGTAAATGGATGAAACTAGAGAATCTTATTCTGAGTGAAGTAACACAATGGCAGAAAACCAGGTGATACATGTTCTCCCTCATTTGTGGATCACAGCACCAATCCTCTTGTGTGAGTATATATTTTGACATAACACTAGGAGCTAAGAAATTGAAAAGAATACATGGAGGTAAAGGAAAAGAAAAATCCTGAAACAGGGGGACAGTAAAGAACAGATGTTATTAGGGAGATGTGGGGAGGGTGGGGTGTTGGGTTAGGAGGAGAGGAGGGGGAGATAAGTAGGAGTATGATGGGTGGTTGGGGTTCAGGAGAGGGGGAGGGTGGGGATGATGGGGGTGCTAGGGCTGGAGAGGGGCGAGGAGGATGGTAAGAGGAGAAGAAAGAATAGAGATGATTGGAATTTTAGAGGCTAAGAAGCCCAGAGTGTAATGTGATGCCCCCAAAACCATATGAAAAATTTAAATATATTGAACATTAGCGTATGAGTTGTGTAATACATAGCTGTGTGGCAGGGAACATAGTTTGCAAGACAGAAGATACCTCCTTTTGAATGGTTGGTGAGAATGATCCAAGTGATTCTCAAAACAAAGCAGGCTATCTTCAAAGCTCTTGATTATCTACCAGAAATAGAAAATAAGCCCTATTGTTCAGAATAGGACATGCTTCAGGGATAGGACTTAGATTAATGGAACAGGAATTGACCTGGAATCTTTCTATCTGTATGGGGAGCGGGTGTGGCGACAGTCCTAAGAAGGCACCCGAGACTTTAGCCAAGTTTTATGACTAACACCTGAGTCTTATGACTAACACCTGATTCCCTCCTACCTCTAAGTAAAGCCATGCTCACCGTTTGAGCTGTACAGGTGTATCCTATATACAAGATCAGGCCAGATGATACCAATAGACTAAGGCTACGCAACCTGGGCTGGGAAGGTGGATAAATAGAGGGACTTTCTGTCTTAGAGGGAGAAGCTTGCTTGCCTGAGGAAGGAGAAGGCTTGGAGAAGGAAGAAGGCTTAGAGGGAAAGACCTGAGGCTTAGAGGGAGAAGCTTGGAGAAGGAGAAAAGATGTGCCTGAATAAACCGTTCTGACAAGACCTGCCTGCCTGAATAAACCGCTTTGAGAAGAACGAGCGAGAGGTGCTTTGTTGCTGCGGCTTCATACAAGTGTTTCCTACAAGTGTGCAAGTGTTTCATACAAGTGGTGGCCCATCCGGGGAGGCGGAGCAATGGCCACGCTTAGCCCAGAGCCCCTGGAACTTTAGCCAAGTCTTATGCATGGCTTCGGGCTCTGAGTGTGCTGGGGCCACCGGCCGGGTGAGGCGGCGATGAATGGCTTCAGCATTGAGGAAGACAGCCGCGAGGGGCCTTGAGCGAGTGCAGAAGAACATCTCGCAGAAAAGGCTCAAGCTGGATAACAATCGCAGCGTAAGGTACCTGTACATTTGAGTGAGACTTAACGCTACAAACATTTGAGACTTTGAGAATGCAGAAACTTCAACAAAGCTGAGAGAGCTACAGAGACTTCAACAAAGCTGCAGAAACGTCAACAAAGCAGCCTACTTACTTCCACAGACTTTGAAAATTTCTTAAAGGGGCCTCGGTGCCGCTGGCTCAGAGTGAATCCAGAACCCGCCCAGCTGGCCCGGGCACCGATCGGACAGACCCAGAGCAAAAACCAGCCGTTTGACTGAAACTTGGCGAAGGAAGCGCGGGGTGCGCAGAAGATGCGAAGGAAGCGCGGGGCGTGCAGGAGATGACATCGGCGGCCAGCAGCCTGCAGGCAAGGAGGCGAAGCAGCCCGCTGAAGTGGCGGTTCTGGGCTTTCTCGTACAAGCTGAACTGGGGACGGGTGCACCACCGTCATGGGAAAAGGGGGCTCGGGAAAAGGAGGCCCAGGAAAAGGGGGCCCGGAAAAAGGGGGCCCGGAAAAAGGGGGCCGGGAAAAAGGGGGCCGGGAAAAAGGGGGCCCGGAAAAGAGTAAGGTTCCCCGGAAATGGGGACAATAAGATCTCCCCGGAAATGGGGACAATAAGGCGCCCCGGAAAAGGGGACAATAAGGCTCCCCGGAAAGGGGGACAATAAGGCTCCCCGGAAATGGGGACAATCCTCGTGCTGCGGGCTCAGCATGAATCCAGAACCCACGAGCCGGCCCGGCACCATATAAAGCTCCCCGGAAAAGGGGACAATAAGGCTCCCCAGAAAAGGGGGACAATCCACAGGCTTGGCTGAATCCAGAACCCGCCGAAGCTGGCCCAATAAGAGCTGCTAATAAGGCCCCCCGGGGGGGGACAGTAAAGCTCCCTGGAGGGGGAACAAAAACAAATACTAAAATAATAAGAAGGGGGAGATGTGGGAGCGGGTGTGGCAACAGTCCTAAGAAGGCACCGGAACTTTAGCCAAGTTTATGACTAACACCTGATTCTTATGACTAACACACTGATTCCCTCCTACCTCAAGTAAAGCCAGCTCACCGTTCGAGCTGTGCAGGTGACCTATATACAAGATCAGGCCAGATGATACCAATAGACTAAGGCCACCAACCTGGGCTGGGAAGGTGGATAAATAGAGGGACTTTCTGTCTTAGAGGAGAAGCTTGTTTGCCTGAGGAAGGAGAGGGAGAAGGCTTGGAGAAGGAAGAGGCTTAGAGGGAAAGGCTTGAGGCTTAGAGGGAGACAGGCTTGGAGAAGGAGAAGAGATGTGCCTGAATAAACCTTCTGACAAGACTGCTGCCTGAATAATAAACCGCTTTGAGAAGAACGAGTGAGAGGTCTTTTTGCTGCGCTTCATAAAGTGTGCCTACAAGTGGTGCAAGTGTTTCATACATATCTGAAGTTAAGTGTGCTCATAAATGCTAGACAATGTGCACACTGCTATGAAAGAAAATCAATCAATGGTACAACCCAGTGCCAAACTCTAAGTACTACTTTCAAAGTTACTAGCTTCGAAAGTCATTGCTGATAGCTGAAAATATGTATGCATTTGCTGCTAAAATGCCTTTTAATTCTAAGCAGCTGAGGAAAATCTGTCAGTTGATGCATATAACAACTAGCAATCGCTGGACACCTGTCAGCTCTCTCTGTGTGTTCATGTGTGTGCACCTGCATGGCTACCCATGTGGAGGCTAGAGTGTGAGACTGGGTGCCTGCCTCAGTGGCTTTCTATCAGTTTGGTCGTAGGGTGGTAAGGAAAGGATAAAGTCTCTTCCTGAACATGGAGCTTACTGACTCAGCTAACCTAGAAGGCCAGGGAGCTCCTAGATCTGCTTGCCTCTGTTCCTTTGAGGTAACAGCATGTACTCTGGCACACTCAGATTTTTTTTAATTAATAAATTATTTTTTTTTAATTAGATTTTTATTGATGCTTTGTGCATTTCATACATTTTTCCAATTCCGTTCAGGCTTTTTTCTTTCCCTCCCCCCCCACCCCACCCATCCCAGATCATGCATGCGCCATAACTGTCCTGCATCTTTCTCCTCAGTTTTTTTTTCATTTTTACGATAAGGGATAATCCTATAGTACAAGCATCCTCATGCACAACTATCTTTGCAGGCGGTTTGTGCCCAAACCCCACAGCCCCACCATCCAGTGGGGGGTGACAGGTTGTTTTTTTCAATCAGTGTTATCAAATGAGTGTCCAGACTACTTGCTGTAGTTCACACATTCACCCCAATCGCAGCCCTTACATTCTACACCCCCCTCTTCGCAGGTTGTTCCCTAGGCTTGGACGGGGCGTGCATGATGAGGTAAAACAGTCACTCTCTCTGGAGCTGTTGATCTGTGACTCTGGTCAATTCTGGCTGTTTCCTTTCATTGCACAGTTGTCAGGAATAACCTTTCGTCTCTCGATGAACAACAAGCAATTAGTATATAGGTTTATTAATGCAGCACGGATAGTGTATGGTAGGTTACTTTAGCATAGACACATGTTTGGATGTATGTTAAATCCATGATTACAATTTTCCCCCCTGTTAATATGCAGGGTCTTACTGTGGCTATAACCTCCTAACCGGAGGTGAAGCTTGCATACACCTGTGTATGTTCTCCAAGGTGTGATAGCTAATAGCCAATTGTTTTGGGATATACAGGCAAATGGATGCTTGCCTCTCTGCACAGTATTTCCAGGCAGGTGAGGTGTAGCTGGTGCTGACGGTGGAGTCTTGCTTTGACCAGGGAGACCCATATTTGCTTTATTGGTTTTTAGGTGGCCTGTGTGGTAACACCCTTGGCATCAGAGCATCGGTACACTGGGTGTGGTCTCAATACATCCCTCTCTCGCGTTAACGTCAGGTCTTCGGCAGCAGGGTCTTATTGCCTCTCTCTTGGCATATACCCCACTATAGGCAAAAGGAGCCCTCTTACCTTTGTGGGGCTCGATTTCCCGTGGCAACAGGGTGGTCCACCATTAGAACAGTATTATCATATAGCGTGCTGATGGTCAGAGTCACTGTACTAATATAGTCGCTGTCTTGTCACTGAGTGCAAGTAGCGCCAGGACGGTGTTAGTCAGTGGTGTGTTGCACAATTCTGGAGGACTGAAACTAGGCAGTAATCCTAACAGTTTCCCCATGTCTAGTAGTTGTCAATTAGGAAAGCAGTTTTACCGTTTCTTTTAAGAGATTACCTCTACAATTAGTTGGTCTCAATTTACAGTTGGGGAGCGACTCATCATTGTCATATTTCTCCTTGTTCTATGGGTGGGAAGGCAAGGCGGTCTCTCATATCAGAACCTTTGTGGCACCTAGAAGGTAAGTTTACAGTGGACTCATTATAAACAGTTGTTACTGTAGGATCCACAGAGGGGGATTCGATGTTTTTATGGAATCTGAGGCTTTTTCTTCCTTTGAATGTTCAAGCGGGTCAGCCTTTCCGTTGTCATTTTTTTGGTATATCCTACTCAATGCAAACCTGTATCTTTTCTTTCTCAGCCGTTAAGTTGGTGACATTTTGTCCTGTTGGAACAAACAAATCTTTTCCCATAGTTAGTTTTAAGATTTGAATTGCAAGGGTTTGATGAAAAGGTTTCATGTCTTTCTGTATCCCCCCCCCCTTTTTTTTAGCGTATGAGTCTCCAGAAGACACACTCAGATTTTTAGGGACATGCTGGAGCTCTGAGCTCAGGTCCTAGTGCTTTTGACTTTACTAGCTGAGCCACCTCCCTGGCCCCCCTGTCAACTCTTAAAGGAGACAACAGTGAACCTCTAAACAGATTTATCTCCCATTGAGCTATTATCTCTTTAAAAAGGAGTTCCACTAATCCCACTCTTCCTCTATAGGTGACATAATGGCTGAGGACAGGCTGCCAGGCAGGCTCAGGCTCTTTCCTCAGGTACACTTTCTGATGATCAAGCATGGTCAGGTTGCTGTAGTTTCTATCTATACAGGAATTTCGGTTTTCTAAAACTGAAAGAGTAAGAAGCCTCCTACAACAGTGCACTTACTATTTTCCAAATAACTCTCTCTCTCTCTCTTCTAACACCAATATCTGAACTTATATTGAGATTGATTACTTTGTGCCTTGTCTTGAATTGACTACAAAGAGCACCCCATCTTAAATGCTTCAAACAATTATAGCTGTTCTCTCCAGAAGAATGTAGTGGTTGGCACTAAATGAAAGGCATACTCCAGGAGGTCTGTGTTATCACATGGTGAGTAGGTGAAAATATTACGTTGTTATTTAAAAAAAACTGAAAATATTACATTCTGATTATTAAAACAAAACTATGTTTTGGAAGAAGACTGAGCGTAGAGATTGAAATATTCTCTTATATTTTCTGTGAGATTACTTATCTGGATATCAATGGTTGTATTCACTGGAATGTTCAGTAACACATTAGATCTGGCAGTAGATTATGTCTTTAAATCATCCCACATGGAGAACTAAACTTCCCCCTCTACCCCAGATGTTGTTCAACACTAATATCTATGTCTTCTTCTTCTATAGGATTAATTCTTCTTTTCCATGTTCTGCTTTGAGCTCTTTCAATCCCTTTTGCCATCAACCTTTCCCTGCCTGATCCTGGTTGCTGGTCTTAGATGATGTTTCAGACCTTTATAGGGGGCAATCTGAACCAGTCTGTCAGGCTCTTATACACATAGAATTGTAAGAATTTTAAACAAAAAAGGTCCATTTTCAAAAATAAAGTGCCTTAAGCCAGTTTAAGCCCAGCTCCAAATAAACAACAACAAAACACAGGGCCACTGCTAATGCCTGGCTGTCCAGCTACCCGACCTAAACTAGAAATTTGGAAGCTTACCTAATGACATGACAAGGTCATGTACCTAGAAAGCTTTCAAATAAACAGGATGTCTGACAGAGAGAAATCCATGCATGGCCTTTGTTGAGAAATAGGCAAACTTAAGCGGCAGGTGACATGTAACATTGCACCTCTCTAAGTACTCAGCCAGTGAGATGGGGTAGTGCAGAGAATTGCACTCGGGATATAAAGACTGTTCTCGGGGCTGGAGAGATGGCTCGGCAGTTAAGAGCACCTACTCCTCTTAAAGAGGACCAGGGTTTTATTCCCAGCACCCACATTGCAGCTAAGAACTGTCTTTAAGCTGGGCATGGTGGTGCATGCCTTTAATCCTAGCACTTGGGGGGCAGAGGCAGGCAGATCTCTGAGTTCAAGGCCAGCCTGGTCTACACAGGGAGCTCCAGGCCAGCTGGGACTAAAGGGAGACCCTGTGTCAAAAAAAATAAAAAAAAAACCTATNGGCCAGCTGGGGGACTAAAGGGAGACCCTGTGTCAAAAAAAAAAAAAAAAAAACCTATTCATCTCTATCTTCCCTTAGGAGCACACATTTCTTATAATTGATGTTCTTTTTTGATTTGGAATATTGAAAGGAAAGAATAAGGTGTATAAATAAGACCTGGTTCATATACACTAAAGATAGAAGCTGAGTTTTCAGTAATTTCTAATTATACTTTCTTCAACTACATTTTAGGAAACAGTTGTGAAGATGAGAATATTAAAGACCATTATAAAATTTCTGGAATCTAAGGTAATTTGATAACAATAGATGAATATTTCATTTGAAGGAATTTTAAAGAGATTTACATTCATTTTATGTGTGTGTGTGTGTGTGATGTGTCTTTGTGTGTGTTTCTTTGCCAACCTGTGCGCATGTGCACAAAGAAGTCAGAAGTTGCTGAAGTCATGGAGTTGGAATTATAAGAGGTTGTGAGCTACCTCTCATGGGTGCTGGCAAACAAACTCTGGTCCTCTGAAAGATCGTAACTGTGTTTAACAGCTGAGCCTTGTTTCCAGGGTCACATTAAATGTATTTTTATGTGAGAATTTATAAATAAATAAACAATAATTACATTCTTTTTTGTGATTAGGAAATGTAACCTGTACTTCCATTTAAGAATCCTATCCAGTGTTTGCAGGGCATTTCACAGGCAAACAATAGTAGGAACTTATGTTAACAAATGTCACTCTTTTTTATCATTGCCCTGTGGAAAACATATTGTAGAATGAGCAATCTATTTAGTTTCTAACTATTCAGGTATGGCAGAAGGGCACACCTGAATAGTTACATACCTAATTTTTGGGACAGTATTGTGACCTCCACTTTGCAATAAATACTAGTAAGTCAACTTCTACTAATATAGTTATCATTTTTACAGAAGTTCCATGTTTGAGACACTTTGTGAACATAAAGAAGATTTTTCAGGATGGAGAAACTTTTACTTGCATAGCAAATACCAATATGATTATGAAGATTTCTAGTGACCTAACAGCATGTGAAAGCAATGTGCTTGGAAATATTTCCATGTGTCATTCAGCCTTTAACAACCATCCTGCCTCTCATTCTCAGTACAAACCATATGAGTATGAGGAATGTGGAAATAAACCACAGAACTCTAACACTCCCAGAAGCTGTCAGACAAATGTCTGAATTCACACTGTGAATGGACCTTTTGAAAATAAGACATTGTTAAAATTTGATTTCCTACATTTCTTGGAAATGCATCAAGAAACAGACAGTCCAGAAAACCTTGATCAATACAAAAAATATAGAAAGGCCTTCACTTCTGGCAGTTCACTTCACACATCTGGAGAAACTCAAACTGTAAGAAAACAGTATCAGTGTAAAATATGTGGGAAACATCTGAATTCTCCTACCTCTCTTCAACAACACAAAATCGTTCATAGTGGTGAAAAATCCTATGCATGTAAACAATGTGGTAAAACCTTTAGATATAAGAGTTGTCTTCAAAATCACAAAAAAAAACATACTAGAGAGAACCTTATGCATGCAAACAGTGTAAAGGCTATACCACATTGTTTGCATTCATATGGCTTTTCTCCAGTATGAACTCTTTCATGTACCTGAAGATAACTAGACGGTCTAAAGGCTTTTCCACACAGTTTGCATGCATAGGTTTCTCTCTAGTATGTTTTTTTTTTTCGTGATTTTGAAGACAACTCTTAAGAATTGTCTTCAGCCTTTAATCCTAGCACTTGGGAGGCAGAGGCAGGTGGATCTTTGTGAGTTCAAGGCCAGCCTGGCCTACAGAATGAGTTCCAGGACAGCTGGAGCTATAGGGAGACCCTGTCTTGAAAAAAAAAAAAAAAAAAAAAAAGAATTGTCTTCAAAGTCATGAAAAAACACATACTGGAGAGAATCTTTATGTATGTAAACAATGTGGAAAAGCCTTTACATGGATCTATCGACTTCAAGAACATGAAGGAATACATGCAGGAGGAAAACCATATGAATGTATACATTGTGGTAAAGCCTTTAGATGTCACAGGTATCTTCAGTTACATGAAAAAATTCATAGTGGAGCAAAACCATATGAATGTACACAATGTGGTAAAGCCTTTAGATGTAACCAATACCTTCAAGAACATGAAAAAACTCATACAGGAGAGAAACCCTATGCATGTAAAGAATGTGGTAAAGCCTTTACAAGATACAGTGTCTTTCTAGTACATTTAAAAATTCATACTGGAGACAAACCATATGAATGTAAGCAGTGTGGTAAAGCCTTCATATGTCACCGTTATCTTCAGGTACATGAAAAAGTTCACACGGGAGAAAAATGTTATGAATGTACACAATGTGGAAAAGCCTTTAGACAGCCCAGTAAACTTCGAGTACACTGGAGAAAAACCATATGAATGTAAACAATGTGGTAAGGCTTTCAGGTGTCACAAGTATCTGCGGATACATGAAAACATTCATACTGGAGAAAAGCCATATGAATGTAAGCAGTGTGGTAAAGCCTTTAGATATAACAGGCTTCTTCAAGTACATGAAAGAATTCATAATGGAAAGAAACCCTATGCATGTAAACAGTGTGGTAGAGCCTTTAGGTGTCATAGATATCTTCAGTTGCATGAAAACATTCATACTGGAGAAAAACCATATGAATGTAAACAGTGTTGTAAGGCTTATGCATTTCCTAATTCCTTACTGTTACATTAAAAAAAGACATACTGGAGAAAAAGCTTATGAATGTGAACTGTGGTAAAGATTTTAGATGTAACACTGATCTTTGTTTACATGAAACAATTCATATTGTAGAAAAAAATCATGAATATAAACAAAGGTAAAGCCCTTAAATGTAACAGTCTTCTTCAAAGGCATGAAAAAGAACATATGGGAGAGAAACTCTATGTGTATAAAGGTAAATCCTTCACAGTGTACGTTAACCTTAAAGTACATGAAAAAAAAATTCATGATGGAGAGAAACTGTATGCATGTAAACCATGTGGCAAATATTTAGACATAATCATTATCTTGAAAGGCATGAAAAAAATGCACACAGAGAGGGGCTCTGTCAATTCAGAGGAAATTGCTTAAGAGAAGTCCACCCTTCTGGCTCATAAGGGTTTTTTAAAATGCTTTTGGAGGTTGTAGATATAAATGTCTGCCTATGGCTAAAATTTAGCAACTATACCAGAGCAATACTTTTCCCCAGGATCTTCATCATGGTTTCTGAGTTTTGTGATATGCCATCCATTATTAAAGTAATTTCCTTCCATGATGGTTTGAAGCTGCCAAAAACAATCATCTTGTAGGCATGGGGTAAAATATTCAGAATGGAATTTGAGAGGCACATCACATCCATCTATCAAAACAATAGCAGTTGCTTCTCTACTGGTGTCTATAACCCCCCTGGCAGGTTTTATTCCCTGGCTTAGAATTTCAGACATGAATTTTCTCCTGTAGAGGGGACTAAATCCTATCCGAAAGCTGTTTGTTGCACTCAAACTGTATTAGTGCCACTATCGTATCAGGCATATTCTGCCTGTCCTGCCGGTACTGGAGCACAGAGATTTATATTTGAGGAAGACTGCCCCAGCCATCTGCATTCCTCCTGGCACAAGGCAAGCCAGCCTGTATGGAGGAAGCTTCCACCTTATTCCAGCATCATTTCTCCATGTCCTGCAACCCGAGCATGTGATGTCTTCAGCAATAGTGGCATACAATCTAGTTTCAGCATGTAAGCAACTGTAGTGGAAATAGACTTATGGTTTGTGCACACATACTTAACCTGGCTTTCCCTTCCAAGTGTGGATGTTAAAGGCCTGTGCCAACACACATGGCTACTAATAACCCATGCAAGCAATTATCCTAACTTTTTAGGCTTTTGAGGTAAGATCTGAACTTTTGCACCTAATAGCCATTAGTTGATGTCTCTGCATCAGCACTTGTGAAATGAGTAGCCTGGGAATGTCAATTACATAATACTGATTTTGGTTACATCCTTGTTTGCTGCTTCTCCTGTTCCTCACTTCCCTGAAAATGCTCGTAAAAGGCAGTGTGCATACTTAGGGGAGTTATTTGAATCTGTCACTGATAGACATAGATAACATATGGTGTATTTGCCAATACTTAATGGATGAATTTGCATACATAATTGCCTTGTCGAAACATTTAGAGCCAGGCTTTGATTGTGAACAGGGAACATGGGTGACTGGTGCATAAGTAAATATATCTGAGCAAAAAGCAGCATTTCTGCTGAGTGTGCCTCCCCCCTGTGGCTGCAGCTTGTGCTTCTACAATCCTCCAGGTACAGACTGCAGCTCCACTGGCCTTTCTACACGGACTCAATAGTAGCCTCTCTAGGAATTTTCTAGATCTCTTCTGCCGCAATGGAATTGATGAGGCATGCAGCTCTTTGGACCGAGCAGCTTCTGGGTTGTCACCTCTCCTGCATGTAGACATTGCTGGAGTATCGATAACACCGAGATAGTCTCCTCATTCCCTTTGAATGGCACATGTAGTATGTTGCCTCTGTTCCTCTACAACATTCTTTGTTGCATATTTTCAGGGTGGGTTATAGAGAACCAATTGATGGATGATGATCTTCTATTAACTGATTTTTTTAATGTAGAAAACACAGTTGTTTGCATTTGACCTGTTGCCCCTCACTGCACCAGAAAAATGAATTTCTCTTAACAAAAACAATCTCTATGTGTTATAAAAGGATTTAAATTTCAAACAATCATGTTAGCTAATTTAATTACTTTTATTTATGTGAGTGTATTGCCTGGATGTAAGTGCACCTGTGTCTTGGATGCCCACATATGTCAGAAGAGGGTCTCAACCCCCAGCTAGAACTGGAGTTACATACCATATGGATGCTGGGAACTAACCAGGGTACTCTGAAAGAGCAGCTAGCCCTTGAACTCCTGAGCCATCACTCTAGCCCAGTTTAATTTTATTGTGAAAATAAACATGTCTCTAGGACAGTTAAAATATTTTGCTAGGGGGCTGGAGAGATAGTCTAGCAGTTAAGAGCACCGACTGCTCTTGCAGAGGACCCGGGTTCGATCCCCAGCACCCACATGGTGGCTGAGAACCATCTGTAACTCCAATTCCAGAACTCCAGTTCCAGGGGAATCTGACACCCTCTTCTGACCTCCGCGGCATTGCATGACACGTGTGCACAAACCTACATGCAGACAGTACATTCATACACATAGAAAATAAATAAATAAAATTAAAAAAATTTTGCTAGAGTTCACACACAAATTTAATTTTTTTATCTTTATTTTTATTTTATGTGTATTGGTGTTTTTCCTATACATCTGCTGATACACCCGTGTTGTGTAGTGCCTGCATAGTTCATAAGAGGGTATTAGATCCTTGGGATCTGGATGATGGAGAAAAGATTCCTAATTTTAGATAAAATTGACTTTTGCATGGTAGCATGTTCCTAATATATGAATTATTCCAAAATGAGGAAACAAGAAAATAATGAGAAATAAAAACCCTCAAAACTTCAGCCTGTTGCTTCAGGTCTATGGAAATTACAAAGAGGTTTATAAGAGATATATCTTTGGAAATACAAGTATTAGTAGATACTAGTGAAATATGACTAGGTACTTACTTCACCACTTTAGGCATTAGTTTTAAATGTTGCCTCTTGGAATATTTGGCAAACTAAGACAGTAGGAAAAGCCCAGAAAACATAAGTACAAGAAGCCCAGTTAAAACTTAACCCTTCAAAATTATTTTCCTTGACTGCTCACTATCTACTATGTCATAAAAATCCAAAGATGATACAGCCGGGCATGGTGGCACAAACTCCTAGCACTTGGAAGGCAGAGGCAGGTGGATTTTTGTGAGTTCAAGGTCAGTCTGGTCTACAGAGTGAGTTCCAGGACAGGTGGGGCTACAGGGAGACCCTTTCTTGAAAAGACCAAAAAAAAAAAAATCCAAAGATGAGAAGGTTTAAGAGAAGGGGAGTCCTTTGCAACAATATGAAACATCAACCAAATTTTCATGCATGTTCACTCTTGGTCCCAGGCTTGCGAGCTTGTTTTTAATATTGTAGAATCTTTTGGAAATGAAGTCTTGATAGAGGAGGTGGAACATTGGGAACTGGCCTTGAAGACTTATAGACAGCCTACATTCCTGTTTACTCTGACTCCTGCTGATGGATGCAGTGTGAGTAGGTAGACCCCACTACTCTCACCATGCCTTCCTCACCATGATGGACTGTAACCCC
Source organism: Rhizomys pruinosus (assembly GCA_009823505.1). Taxonomy (NCBI): domain Eukaryota; kingdom Metazoa; phylum Chordata; class Mammalia; order Rodentia; family Spalacidae; genus Rhizomys; species Rhizomys pruinosus. The sequence continues at coordinate 201,054 of VZQC01012756.1, read as the reverse complement.
TGAAAATGTAAGCCAGGATAAACTCCGAGCACAATCTCTTTCACTCATGTGTGCAACTCTGCTGCATTGTCTCCTTAGTTATATGTTGATTACTTCACTATGGGACTTAGACCTCCCTTAGTTTGGTTGACAAAGGTGGTTTTTAGACTCCCATCCTAGGTACTTGCTATTGTTGTGATAAAAACACTGACCAAAACCAACTCGGGAAGGAAAGGGGTTATTTGGCTTATAGCACAGTGCATTATCCAGGGATGTCAAGGCAGGAACTCAAAGCAGAATCCTTGAGGCAAATGCTGGAATACAGACCATGGAGGAAGAGTGCTTATTGGCTTGCTCCCCTGGTGCTCAGCCTGATTTCTTGTACATCACATGACCAAATGACAAGAAGTGGCACAGCCCACTGTGGGCTATCTCTTCCACATCACTCACCAATCAAGAAAATGCTCCACAAATATGACCACAGGCCAATTCAGTGTAGGAAATTCCTCAGATGTGGTGCCCTCTACCAAGGTGTGTCAAGTTGAAAATGGAAGCTCTCCAGCACAAATCCTATTTTGTGAATATTGCTTTTGGTACCAGATAATTTTTTTCTTAGTGTTAATTATGTTTACTGTTCTCTACCACACCTCCAATAGCTAATCAAAGGAAAAAGAAAGAAAATGGTTAAAAGCAAGATTATATTAATCTATCACTCAAGTATCAACACATTTTGTTTTTTTCCATGTTAGTTTTTTGTTAGTTGAGACAGAGTTTCACTATGTGACTCTGGTTGTGTTGGGACTTGCTATTTAGACAAGCCTGGCTGCTACTCAGAGATCTGCCTGAGTATCTCCCAAGTGCTGGGATTAAATGCTTGTGCCACTACAATCTGGCCAAGATGACTACTCTTGGCACACCTTGATTACCATGTGTATGTGTATAGAAGTAGTAGTTCTTATGATTTATAACTGATACTGATGCAAGTCAGCTGGCATTCCTGATGAAGACTCCGCCAAGATGACTACTCTTGGCACACCTTGATTACCATGTGTATGTGTATAGAAGTAGTAGTTCTTATGATTTATAACTGATACTGATGCAAGTCAGCTGGCATTCCTGATGAAGACTCCTGGGCAGAACAACTTGTCCCCTCATGTGAGGCTTCGAAGTGTGGGAACAAACAATAATAGAAAGGTTGCATCTTCAAGTCAGAATCTTAGAAAACATCCACCTAAAACTGACTGGGAACATACCAGTAAAGCAGCCATCACAATGGTTATGGCTCCTGGGCATAGCCCCTGATGGGGCTTCCAAACTTTGAAAACAAATAGCAACAGAGAGAGCATCAATGCCCACTATAAGGTAACTGGGGAAGTTGCACTAGCAAGAGTTTCCAGTTGAGCTTACTCTCCACGGATGAGCTTTTGATGGCTAAACATTTGGCTTCTCTTTCCCACCACATATAGTTTTGTTATGGGATAAACAATAGTAAACTGTGTTGGAAGTAGTTTACCCTTTTGCTATTATCAGGAGCACAATGTTGGGTGTTCTTCTGTTCTTGTCCCTTCTTGTCATATATTCAGGGGGCTGCACATTGTAAAATAATGTTCCTTAGAGGGCATCTTTTGACTAATTTGGGTCTGAATGTAAAATGGAGATTTATCCCAACATCCAAAGCCAAGATTTCAGCTCGAGTAGGAAGTTATGATTTCCAGTGTAATGTGGGTTCCACAAGGGCATGACAGGGATGGCTCAGCAGTTAAGACCATTACTGCTCTTCATCGGAATATGTATACTAATATATTAATATATCAGGTTATATGAGATATATGTCCCCATCCAGTTACCAAAATGATTTGGATAAGGGTAATGGGGGTGATGAAGTGAGACACCCCTGAAAGCTGCAGCTACTTCATCCTTCTTTGAAGAGTGACATGAAAGGCCAGAATGCAGTCATAGTTTTGCGTAAGATGAGGGAAACAGTCAGGCCAAACAGAACTCCAAACCTGATCTTAGAGAGGATGCAGGTGGCTTTGGAAAGCCCATGGAGAGTAAGGAGTGGAGAAAACAGGTGAGGAGATGAGCAGGATGTACTTGAAACCATGATTACTGGCCTTGACTATGGGAGTTTTCTGTGCTTCACAAAGAAAACAAGATACCCAGCTATGAATATAGTGATACTCAGGGTTCTGCTTGCCAGGGCATTGTCCCAAGAGGTGTTCATAAGCCAGAAAAGACACAGATTTGGGGGGGCTGTGTCCTCAGTGAGCATTGGCCTACTGATGAACTGGACATTTCACACACTTCTCCATATCTAGGGAGAAATGCAGACTGTCATCAGTGTTTCTCCTTCATTCACAGATGCTACACAATGTGCTTCAATGGGCTCATTAAGCCAAATTACACCCTTTGTTCTCAACACCAATAAAAGAATTTAATACAGGGAGTAATTCTCAATAAATACTGCTGGTCCTGTTTATGCAGCATGAGTGTCGTCCCCTTTATTATCTGACACATACAAGAGAGTTTGTTTTTCTCTTTTACCCAAAACACTTCAACTCCTTTCCTTCAATGTTGAACCACTCCTTGGGCCTTGGACCTGTTCTGCTGAGGCTGCCAGAGTGTCCCTATCAGGGAGAGCTAGCCAGATCATGCCATGGAAGGTCCCCATTCCCTTGCCTTGTGACCAGACACAGTTGCTTCACTCTAGGCTTTTCATGTTCTTTGATAAACTACTTAGAACAGGTCCAGCTTATTTCCATCACTGCCCTTGGACCTCCTGGAAAGCTCCTGATTAGCCTCCCTGGAAAGCCCCAGCCAGCTACCTATTCATACTGGGTCATAAAGCAACCAAGCTACATCAACAATATCAACACAATCAAATTTCAACTCAAAAAGACAGGATTCAGTTTCATACTAGAAAAATAAGACATAAACATATCCACATGGACAGAGCACAAGGAAAAAATATAAATAATATGAAAAATCAAAATAACATGTCTCCTCCAAACCCCACCATTTCTATACAAGTGTTCCACAATAAGAACTACAACATGGAACTCCAGAACACAGGATTTAACAAATAATAATAAATATGATTAACACACAAATGATTGACAGAGGATTGGAACTGAAGGGACTATGAGACAGTGTTCCTATGCTTTTAAAAGTCTGCTTGGTGAATTAAGCTGTAACACTGAGCATGTATGCTTGGACAGCCTTGTTTCATGAGAATGGTTTTGCAAGGGTTGCTGAGGTGTTATCTATGCAATACCATGTCTCCCCTAGTTTCTCAGAAGACATTTTGTTCTCCCAGGAAGGCACACTGTAGTGATAATGCTATCTTGCTCATGTTTCATGGAAGTACTATGTTCTGGCAATTTTATTAATTTATTCACTATTCTATACACATTCAGTGGGGACTCTAATGAGTATGAGTATACCAAAGTTCTCTGTGTCTTTATCATTCGTATATGGATGGAGAAATAAACATAAAGAAATGGCATGAGTGTCTTGGTCCTTTTTCAGTTCCAGGTAATCCATTCAGGTCCCATGGCTGCTCCCAGGATATAAACACCTAATTGAAAGTCAAGAAAATACAAATATATTGATGAATGAAATGAGAGACAATTCAGGAATTGAAAAGTGAATGTGACACTAGGCTTCCCCCCTTCCCCTCCCATCTCCCTCCCTCCCTTTCTCCCTAGCCCCCTCCCCCACTCACCCTACCCCTACTCTCCATCCCCTTCCCTCCTGGTCTTGGAGGACCTGTTTCAGCCTGCAGCCTGCATGAAGCCTTCAGTACAACTTCCTGTTCGTGTGGCCCCCGCAGGCTGCCCATGCCTGTGCCCTAGCTCCCATTTCTGCTGGGCTTTCCCTCGCCAGGGGCAGCTTTCTGAGCCACCCACTCCGTGCCATCTCTGCAGCCTCTCCTGCCGCTCGAGGCCATTCCCCCTCCTGGTGGCTGGGGGCTGCCCCAGGGGACTGGTGGAGCTGGGACCCACGGGGCTGGCGTTGCGGGGTGGGGTGGGGGGTGGGGTCGTCGGGATGATGCGGGCGCAGTGTCTGCTGGGGCTGCGCATGTTCACGGCCTTCGCAGCCAAGCTCTGGAGCTTCTTCATTTACCTTTTGCGGAGGCAGATCTGGAGGGTAATTCAGTATCAAACTGTTCGATATGATATCCTTCCCTTATCTCCCCTGTCTCGGAATCGGCTAGTCCAGGTGAAGAGGAAGATCCTGGTGCTGGATCTGGACGAAACCCTTATTCACTCCCACCATGAGGGGGTCCTGAGGCAGCGAGGCCTGGAACACCTCGTGACTTCATCCTCAAGGTGGAAATAGACAAACATACTGTCCGGTTTTTTGTACATAAGAGATCCCATGTGGATTTCTTCTTAGAAGTGGTAAGTATGAGCTGGTGGTGTTCACAGCAAGCTTGGAGATTTATGGCCCTGCTGTGGCAGATAAACTGGACAATAGCAGAAGCATTCTGAAGAGGAGATACTGTAGACAGAATTGCACTTTGGAGTTGGGCAGCTACATCAAGGACCTCTCTGTGGTCCACAGTGACCTCTCCAGCACTGTGATCCTGGATAACTCCCCTGGGGCTTATAGAAGCCACCCAGACAATGCCATCCCTATCAAATACTGGTTCAGTGACTCCAGCAACACAGCCCTTCTCAACCTTCTCCCAATGCCTGATGCCCTCAGGTTCACTGCTGACGTCCCATCTGTGCTGAGCCAAAACCTTCACCAATATAGGCTCTGGTGACAGCTGCTCCCCCTCCACCTGAGCTGGGGGGGGTGCCGGGGGAACCTCTTGGGATGCCGTCTGTCGCCCTGTCCAATGTGAGGACTGCCTGGGCAGGGTCTGCCCCAACCCCATCTGCCCTGGGAGCCCTACACTCCACTCACGGAGTCAGGATGGACACATTGGCCAGACTGTGCAAAAGGCTTCTAACTTCATGTTCACACTCCATGGAAAGACTGGCCAGACTGAGACAGGTGGAAGCCTTGGAGAGCTGAAAGAGTAGTGGAGAGGCAGCACTGGCCAGAGTGACAGACGTAACAGTCATCCCAGAGGCTCAAAGAGAAGCCAAGTCAGCTTTGTTGTGATTTGATTTTTTTGTAAAAGTGTTGTACAAAACTGATCTAATTCTTCACTCCTGCTCCAAGAGCTGGGCTGTGGATGGGAGACTGGGATTTGGGGCCATTGGATCCTCCTCAAACTTGTCCTTCCCTTCCTTTTCCTCCATTTTTCTTTCCCATACTTTCTGATACCTGTAATCAAGTTTCTCTTTTGTCTCTTTTAAACCATGCATTATAACTTTGAAACCAAAAAAAAAAAAGAAAAGTGAAGGCATGACATAGATACAACCATTGAATGAAACTCATACTGAAATGCAAAGGGAATTGAAAAACTCAAGCTAATTTCAAATGACAGAAAATAGTATCACAAACACAATGAATGAAATGGAAAAGAAAATATTAAGACAGGATGATTAAGTTGAAGAATTGGACTCCTTAAGCAAAGAATATAAAAAGTTAAAACACAGAAATGGAATATGAGGAAATGTAGGACACTATGAAAAGACAACAGTTATTCATCAGAGGCATAGAAGAAGAATAATCTCAGGTCAATGTCAATGACCAGATCATCAGCAGGATTATCAAAGAAAGCTTCCCTAAGATAAGCAAAGAAGAACAGAAAAATCCAAATACACTGGACCAAATGAAAAACTCCCCATGGCATATTGTAATAAAAGAAGCCCAAATGTACAGAACAAAGAGTGAATGCTGAAAGCTGCAAGAGAATAGGAGCAAGTTACAGGCACAGGAAAACGAGGAGAAATGCAGACAAACTTTCAGTGTAAGCCATGAAAGTCAGAAGAACCTTAAGGACATTATTCCAATTTCTAAACAATAATCAATACCAACCCAGCATACTTACACCAACAAAACTGTCTAATGTAGTGAAAGGGGAAAGAAAAATATTTCATTACATGAATAGGCTGAAAGAATTCATGTCCATGAAACCAGCTCTTTAGGGACTGCTCAGATCAATACAAAGGACTGAAGAAGGGAATGGCCATACCCGAGAGGCCACAGAATGTAAACAAATGAAGTTATACCCGTGGAAACACAAAATCGGGCTAAGAACAACAACAAAATCAAAAGACACAATCAACAGACATCTTTCAAATTAGAGCATCGATGGGTTCAACTCCTTCATCAAAAGAAATAGTGGAATGGATTAAGAAACCACATCCATCTCATGATTGTCTGAAAGAAACTCATCTTACCTCCACGGACAGACACTACCTTGGGCTGCATTTGTACCTTGCTTCACTGCACTATTTTCATGTTCCATCCCCAACATTTATCTTATCATGCAATTTTCTTTCTCTAATTTTAAATTTTTATTGGATTTTAGATAATTTCATCCAGTATGTTTGATTATGTTTAGGACCTCCCCACAATCTGACCCATCCCATTTTCATGTACTGTGTTGTATATGTGCCTGTTGAGTCAAATTTTGTCCCCAATTGCCTTTTGTTAAAGGCAATTAAAGAAAACTGAGTCTTCCTCACTCAGTTGCCACCACTTGCCTATAGTTGTTCACTTAGGGCTGTGGCCTCATATTGACCTCCCCATTTCCATGCTGTGATTCTGTCTGTGCATGCTAACACCATTACTGTGGGGTCATATGATCAACTGCCCACCTGCTTGGAAAACTCTCCTTGTAGCCATTCACTACCTCTGGCTCTTACAATTTTTATTTCCTCTGTTTTCTAATGATCCTTGAACCATTGTAGTTACCAAATAACAGGAGATATTGTCCCAACTGAACACCATAACCTAGAAAATACACTAGCAAAGAAAAACCACAATGTCACAAATAGATTTCCCTTTTCAAAGCTGTTTACTATGGGTTGCGATGTCACTCAAACATAGTCTCCAAGGAACCTGCTCTTGGATACCTACCAGAACTTCAAAACATACATGAGTTGTGGAGCAAATAAGGAGAAATCAAGCTAAAGTGGCCTTAAAGTTTCAAATCTACTGGCCAGCATTCAGACTGCTGCTCCGCATGCTACTCAGAAAGAAAACTAATCATCTACCTTTCCCAGCTGTGAAAACTGCAAGCTACAACAATTTTGCCTGGCAGGAGTGGCCCACTGGTGTCATAATGGCACATACATCAAGGGTAGTAACCACTCACTTTCTCATTGGTTTTCTGTTCTGCTTCTTTATGTTTTATTTTTTTAATAACTTTTCTTCTTTTTTAAAAATTTATTTATTTATTTATTTATTTATTTATTTATTTATTTATATGAATGTATTGTCTGCATGTAGGTCTGTGCACCCGTGTCAAGCAATGCTGCGGAGGTCAGAAGAGGGTGTCGGATTCCCCTGGAACTGAAGTTCTGGAATTGGAGTTAGAGACGGTTCTCAGCTGCCATGTGGGTGCTGGGGATCAAACCCAGGTCCTCAGAAAGAGCAGTCAGCGCTCCTAACCGCTAGGCCATCTCTCCAGCCCCTGTTCTGCTTCTTTAAATGGAGACCCACACCTGACATTGATATGAAGCAAATGAACCTGTCACTACACAGGCCATAGGGGAGAGCATGTTGCTGTCATTTTGTTAAATAGGCTTATTGTTAAACCCATCGATTAATCCACCTTTCCTCTCACACCAGAGAAGCTTCCTCATGCAGCACAGAGTAACTAACACAGAGACCCACAATTGGCCAACATGCACAGAATAAGCAATTGAAGACTTCTCCCTGAATAGAGCACATGACATTCTCTAGTGACAACTATGTAACTCTGAAACTGGATTAACTCACCTTGAATACATGCATTTGTTTATTCTTGCTTTCACTGTTCTTGCCACAGAGCAAATGCTCTGAATCTTTGTTAGTTTCATAAAGAATATACAGACTCAAAAGTACAGTATGGTTGTGGTTTAGTCATAGGACATAGAAAGTATGATGCTTGCTCTGCTAAAATGGTGATGCTGAGAGAAAAGGTAGTAGGACTTGAACTGAATTAAGGCAATAGAGCTACACCAATGTTGATGCCTATGGGATTACAAAATAATGAAATCTACATTGTTGGGAAAATTCCCATCTATATTTTGGGAAAATGACATGAGATTCTGCACAGATATTCTGCACAAAAGCCTTGGTGTTGTTAAAGGTGGACAATAAGTTAAGGATATATAAATAAAAACAATGTATTCATATAATATTTAAAGAAAATAAAATAGGTTTCAGTTTTTCAAAGCATCAAAACTGGGGCTAGAGAGACAGCTCAGCAATTCAGCATGCTTGCTGCTCTAGGTGAGGATTAAACTTTTTCTCAGCACTGACTTTGGGTAACTCACAATTGCCTGTAACTCATCTCCAGAGCATCATACACCCTCTTATGGCCCTCAGGGGCAACTGCATGCACATGCACATATACAGTCATTCACACAAACAGGAATAAAAAGCTACATGAATCTTGACACTATAAAACAGAAAATAGGTACATGAGGATTATGGCATGATAGAAAAAATACAGAGTATAAATTCAAGCAAATTTTTATATCATCGATTCCCACATATTTATGGTTAAGGACATCTCAACACAAAGTGGGCAAGGAAAATAGATAAAGTTTATAATCGAAAATAATTTCTAACTCTTTAAAAAAGATTTTCTTTTACTATTTTTAATAATGTATATGTATGTGGGCCTGTATGTGGATCTGTGCACATAAATTCAGGTGCCCTCAGAGGCCAGAGGCATTGGACCCAAGGAATAGGAGACACAGATGACAGTTAGTCACCTGACATGGATGCTTGGAACTGAAATAAAGTCTGCTGAAAGAGCAGTAAGTACTCTTTTTTAAATATCATTTAAAACTATTTTGTACCAGTATAATATATTAATTTTACAAATGTAAAATTTTGTGGGTTGTTAAAGCATTTGCCAAAACTACACCTTCCACTTCAGCATTATTGCACAATATTTATAAGAAAATATTAATTTTTTGTCACGCACAGCAGTCTCGCTGGCAAGAACTTCACGTGGACAACAAGATTCTTCTGCAGCAGTATTTATTGTGCACAGCTCTTTTAGGAGAAGGACCCTGAAATGGGGAAGAGGCACTGCTTATATATCAGTCTAGAGGGTTCGTGTATGCTCTGGATAGGTGCACTGTCCCGATGCCTCATTTGCATGTTAAAGGCGGGAGCTCAGGGACTAGTAGCCATGCGCAGTTTCTCCAATGCAAAGGCAACGGCGGGAAACGGCTTGTAGTGACTCAGGAAGTCGGCGCCATTTTTAAGGTGTGGTCGTGAGCGACACAGCACACTCGTGCAGGCTACCAACAGTTCCCCCTTATCTATTATATGGCTGGGAGAATGTCTGTCTTAGGTTGCCACTGTAGAGGTATTCCTTACGTTTTGTTTCTGACATGCTTTCCTAAGGTCCGAAAGGACCCGTTGTCCCTCCCTAACGACTTCTGCACAATTCTGGTCCTTTAGGCAAGATCAAACCAATTTCCAAAGAGAATAGTCCCTGGTTTTAATTTACCCTACGCTGTTCCCTGTCAAATTCGCCCCTGAGCTTATCCCAACTGGGGAGAGAAAGCGACCTGTAGAGACAAACCAAGGGGCACAGCAGTCCACTTCCCACACAAAACTATTAAGAGCTCTTGGCAGAAACCTTAAGCTGCCGCTCCGAAGGACCGCCTGAAGAGCAGTGGACCAGGGAATGGGAATTACCCATGAGTGTAGTCGCAAAGGCGAGCAGGTTATGTACCTCTGACTAAACACGCAAAAATGGGTGAGAGGGGCAATGCAGGTTATCTACCACTGACTGACTCGCCACAATCAACACCAACCTTTATGGGCACAAAACAAAGCCACAAGGACAATAGCAGTAGCCATTAAAACAATCAAGGCACGCCTCCAACAACTACGCAGACGGCAGAGAGCACAGAGAAGCAGAGAAAGCATATCTCTCAGAACTAACCTTACAAGAATTCCTGAGCGCAGTTCTGAATCCTCTTCGAAAGCGAAGGGTCCTCTCGGCGCCAGCGATGGCAAGTTCCCGGGCCCCGGGTCTTCGGCACCACTTGTCACGCACAGCAGTCTCGCGGCAAGAACTTCACGCGGACAACAGGATTCTTCTGCAGCAGTATTTATTGTGCAGCTCTTTTAGGAGAAGGACCCCGAAATGGGGAGAGAGGCACTGTTATATATAGTCTAGAGGGTTCGTGTATGCTCTGGATAGGTGCACTGTCCCGATGCCTAATTTGCATGTTAAAGGGGGAGCTTAGGGACTAGTAGTCATAGCGCAGTTTTTTTCCAATCAAAGGCAAGGAAACGGCTTGTTAGTGACTCAGGAAGTCCGGCGCCATTTGGTCGCGAGCGACACAGCAACTCGTGAGCGCTACCAACAATTTTAAAATTAGAAAACATAAAATGCTTTCAACATAGAAGAGACAATCTCATTTTAAAGACAGTACTCTCTAAGAATGTTACCCAGGAAATAAACGTTCACAGGATACCAAAGCTGGACAGACACTTCGGCAAAAACCAGTACACAGCTCCTGTAAAGCCAGTCCAAGACACTTGCTGCAAACTGCATCACTGGAAGTGAGGGCATCACTCACGGTGTTCCTTACACTTCGAAGAGCTGTGGCGTCTTCAGCATGAACATTCTGAGTGTATCAGACCCAACATAATAGCCATGGCAGGGTGTTTTCCTCCTAGCACAGTACTCTGGCAGCTGTTTTCAATGTCTATTAGTGAGCCAGTGTAAATTATGCTCACAGAAAACACACATTAAATACATTTTTATTGTTTAAAAATAAATTGTTTTTTTTTTATTTTTCTTTTATGTGTATGAATGTACTGTCTGCTAGTGTAGTTTGTGCACCCGTGTCATGCAAAGCGCTTGGAGGTGCAGAAGAGGTGTCGGCAAATCTTCTCGCTGGAACATGAGAGTTAAAGACTGGTTACTCATCACCCATGTGTGGGTGCTGGCGGATCAACCCAGATCCTCTGCAGAGCAGTTGCGATCTTAACCACTAGGCCATCTCTCCAGCCCCATTAAATACCATTTTTAAACCTCAGCCTTTACAAAGAAAAAATCAGTTTATAAATTTGCATCATAGAAATTAGTGTCAAGGACGTTGTGGAGTTATGAATTTTCTGGCTGGATGAATGTCAAAGCTTGAAAGAAGCCTCCAAAAAGTTGGCGGAGGGCCGACTTGGTATGATTGTATTTGAATGCTTGGGCTTGGTAGAAAGCTTGAGAGTTTAGTTAAGACTCTGCCCTTGATTGTTTAAAGTGTAAACACAGAAATTGTTAGACATATTATTGCTGAAACCCAATGTCACTATGCTCCCTGTTTACTTTTAGGGCTAGGCCTGCTGAACCTTGAATTTTGTTCCTCTCCTGAAAGCCTTCCTCACATCTAGCATGTATACATTGTATAGCTTTCTGTAATTGTCCTTGAAAACCTCTGCAACCTGTGAGAGATATAAAAGCTTAAATTCAGAATAAAACTTTGTCAGCTTTCCTTCGAGTTGGTTGTCCGTGTCCTAATCAGAGTGGTGTCCAGGTCTCAGAACCTAGAGTTCCACACAAATGGCCCGAACGGGGACCTGAATGATAAATTGAATAGGCCACTGACTCCTGCAGAACGACGTAAGCAGCAGTGGACACCAGGTCAGGAAAAGTCCATTTGTCACAGTAAGTCATCATTTTTTGAAGGTGATAAATGTTAAGTTTTACTCTCTCAGTTAGTAACATGTTATAAAATAGTTTTAGAATAAAATCCATGGTTTGAAGATACTGCAGCACTGGATTTAGAGTCACGGGAGTTAAGCAAGAAAAAAAATCCCTCCAGATTGATGGGTTTCATGGGCAATTATTCGCTCAGTATTGAAAAGATTGGAAGGAAAAACGTGATATTAAAGCCTCTACAGTTAAATCCTACATGAATATGAAAATTAATAAAGACATAAAAAGCATGTTTTGTGCTGAGAACTATCATGTTCGGTGAGGTGATTCCCTTGCAGGGGATGGCTGCAGACACCTCCGGCAAGAGTTCCCTCCACAGCCACCTGAGTGGTCTACTCCCACCAGTTTTCCAAATCCAGCTTCCCTGATGATTCCTTCTGCCTCTAACCTCCTACTACTTCTCTTCAGATAAATTTCCCCCACTACTTCGCTTTTCTAAATAGCAATAAATCTGCTGCCTCCTCCTCGTGAATATCTTCCTTGGCTTCTTTCCAGTTTCTTTAACCACCGCAAGCAAGTATTAATTCTTGAATGCATTGGGGTTTGATGTTATGACCAATTTCAAAAAAGGCCTGCACCCTTTATGAAGCAACTTCTAAATTTAATATTAAATTCTTAAACTGGGGAATAATTGGCTCCCACATGATTTTCATTTTTAGCAAAAATGGTAGCTTATCACCTCAACAAGTTTTTACAATGGCAAATATGGGTTTCTGATAAAGCTAAGCAAATATTACAGGATCAATTTCTTGGATAGTCCTGCCATTTAATTATGACATGCTAACAGGCACAGAGACAGTGGCAAAATACGTCAACTCATCAAATCAAATCCCAAGGGAGGTAGCATTGAGAACATGGAAAAAAATTGATAAAGATACAGCTCGAACATCTTTTGTAAAAATTGTCAAGTTCCTTCTAAAGATAATACTCAATTTATTAGTAAATTGACAAGATACTGATTAAAAACTATAAAAATACTACTGTACAACAGATCCTTCTTAACAACTGGCTTAAGGTAATGCTAAAAATAAGACTGCCAGGAAGTTATCAGACCAATAAAAAAATTCAGGAACCACTATGGATTACATGAAGGCTTTAGGAATATTGGCTCTATCAAACATAAGGCTAAAATACAGCTCTAAAAACTTTTACAGCCTAAAATCTAATGTTAAATTTGCAACTGTGGCAAAATGGGACATGTATATAGACTGTTGTGTCCCTTATCAACTTCCTAAAAACTCTGTTAATTCTTCTGCAGAAAAAAGCCCCCTGGAGTTGCCCTAGGTGCAAAAAAGGGGTTCATTGACTTAAAGAATGTAAATCTAAATTGGATAAGAAAAATACCTGATACAGGACAAAGATAAACCGCATCAGGGAAGCTAATACAGGGGCCTGCCCTCGGCCCTGGACAAATTGAGGGAATACAAGTCTTTAAATATAAACCTAATATTTTGTTATTACAAACAACTACTAAAGGCAGTGCTGCTATTGATATTTCCAGCCCCTAAAACCTTGGAGTTACTTTTTGTACATAATCCTCATAAAATACCAACAGGATATTATGGCCTATTCCAAAAAACACAGTTGGACTATTATTAGACAAAGTAGCTGCACTATGTTGGGTCTTATAGTTCATACTAATGTTATAGATGAAGATTATCAAAGAAAATTTTCTCTTATGTTGCATGTAACCAAAAATCTTAAAGTCCCTAAAGGACAATTTATTGCACAACTGTTACCCTTCATATTGTCATCCTAAAAATAGAACTAATAATAATAAACTGGAGGCTTTGGCAACACCCCCATTTGCTGCATTGACACCTACTCCAGGAACATTCTAGACCCATGTTGACCCTTTATATAAAAGGAAAGACATATACTGACATGTCAGATATGGGAACTGATGTTTCAATCATTCGCACTGAGGAATGGACTGATTCCTGGCCTAAAGAAAAGCCAAGGCTACTTTGTCAAAGTAGGCTCATCATCAGCTGAACAAACTTTTATCAGCGCTGAGATTTTTAGGAGCACAAAGGGCTGGGTAGACAGAATTATCAAAACATCTAATGCTTATAAAAAGTCTGCACTCTTTGGAATCCCTTTAGAAAACAAAGCAGTTAGCTGCTGCGGATTCTGGATTTTTTTAGAACTGCTTAAAGCACCTCATCTAGATGAGTGTTTAAAAAATATATATCTATATCTACAATGAGAACCTCAAATATCCTATGTTTCACCTTGTATAGGCATAACATGTATCCCTTTCTTAAAATCCTTCAGAATAAAATAAACTCTCACATTCCACTCCAAAAAACTGGAAAATTCGTGGTCTGAAACTTCTCCAGATTTCCCCCCAAATCTTGGCACATGTGCAGTTTCCTCCCATACAGGTTTTGAGGAAGCCCCTGCTCCATGACTTCCATTTAAAGACATACCTGAAAAGCTAAAAAGGAGCTTTTTGCTTGTTTGTTTCTCAAAAATGCTAATTATTACATCTCTTCAACTCATTACATCCAATTCTTTAGAAAATGAAAACACTAGATCCATGGTTGGAGGCACACTTCTCACAAGCTTCTAAGGAGCAGAGGGAGAGAGATCACTTGTCGATTAACCCTGCTTCTTTGATTTTGCTGAAGAACTTCTCCAGTGTAGTAGCCTGTACCTAGAGAATTATCAGTGCACTGTCAAGAGCTTGTCCCACATCAACCTAACCTGCCCTAGCAGCAGACCATACAAGCAGCTGAGCTGCAGACCTGGGCCAATCACAAGGCGACATGATAACTCTGCACTAAGAGGAGAGCAGAANGGCTTTAACACAAACAGAAGTGCAAGCAGTCATTTCCTTGTGGCTGTGGCTTTAATACAAACAGAAGTGAGAACAGTCATTTCCTTGTGGCTTGTGGCTTTAATACAAACAGAAGTGAGCAGTCATTTCCTTGTGGCTTGTGGCTTTAATACAAACAGAAGTGCAAACAGTCATTTCCTTGTGGCTCATGGCTTTAATACAAACAGAAGTGTGAGCAGTCATTTCCTTGTGGCTGTGGCTTTAATACAAACAGAAGTGCTATGAACAGTCACTTGTGCCACGTTGTGGCTCATCGCTGGGTTGTGATACATACAAGAAGTGGGAAAAGCTCACGATTTTCACCTGTGTGGCTGTCGGCACTTTCTATACAAACAGAAGTGAGAACAGTCATTTCCTTGTGGCTTGTGGCTTTAATACAAACAGAAGTGGGAACAGTCATTTCCTTGTGGCTGTGGCTTTAATACAAACAGAAGTGGGAATAGTCATTTCCTTGTGGCTGTGGCTTTAATACAAACAGAAGTGAGAACAGTCATTTCCTTGTGGCTCATGGCTTTAATACAAACAGAAGTGAGCAGTCATTTCCTTGTGGCTGTGGCTTTAATACAAACAGAAGCATTGTTTACATAGCTAACATATGATCTGATCTAACTGCTAATGAGGAGCTGCAAGGAAGCTGAATTTTTGGTTACATTTGTACATGAGTGTTCTAGATGGGTGATCAGTGCAGCAAGATATCAGTCTATTGGAAATGGTTGAGGGGGGAGACTGTTAATTGAGTCCATTAAAAAGTTATTTATTTGGCGGAGCTAGAGAGATGGCTCAGAGGTTAAGAGGGCACTACTCTTGCAAGAGGACCAGGTTCGATCCCCAGCAACCCTATGGTAGCTGAGAACGGTCTTTAACTCGCAGTTCTCCAGGGGAACTCCGAACCCTCTTCTGACTCCATGGCATTGCGTGATAGGTGGTAACCACTAACATGCAGACAGTACAGTTCATACACATAAAAAAAAAATAAATTTTTAAAAAATTAAAAAAAATTAAATAAAGTTATCTTATTTCTATGTTCTATGTATGCCTTTTTGCTCTGCATCTATATAACACGTTGCACCATGTGCATACAATACCCATGGAGGTCTGAGCAGGACGACACTCAGATCTCAGGAACTGCGAATTCACAGATGGTTGTTAGCCACCAGGTCTATACTGGGAACTGATCCTTGGTCCTCAGAAAGAGCATCACAGTGTGTTCTTAACCTCTGACCCATCTTCCCAGCCCTAAGAGTCGCATGCTTTCATGGAATTGGCTGGTTAAGACATCGTCAAGTCCAAATTAAGAATGTAAGAGCAGTCAAATCTGCAGTCCTCCATGAGGGTTCTGTTGTGGTGTTGAAGGGATCAGAGACTCTTGAAAAAGATTATGTTTCAGGCAGGAGCAGGAAGAACAAGATGTTGAAAAGTTAAAAATGACACCATACTTAGTGGTTTTATATGCCAGGTAGGAATTTCGAAGTAGTAACCCAGGGAACATAGAATGCCAACACCCAGCTTATGGAGTCCACGCAATATTGTCATGGATGCTCATTGAGAGAGTTTGGCAGCCCTTTGAACTGGAGTAAAGAAATGTAGGGTTCTAACTTTTAGGAAAAGATTAACCTTGCGTCGCCAGAGTAAGTTTGAGGTCTCTGGAGTTATCAAGTCAGGATGAATTCTCTAAACTACGTGTCAGTGGTCTGCACAACATGTATTGGATAAAAAGAAATATCATATAAGAAAATTTTTTTTTTTAAAAAAAAATTTTTTTTTTTTGTTTGGTCATTTCCAAGAAAGGTGGATGGTGTTGTATATACATTAGAGTTTGTAGACTTTTGAGGGTGGGTTTTACCCAATTCTCATTAGAATAGATGGAGATCTCTAAGAGGCTCACAAAAGTGCTAATAGCTGGGCATGGTGGTGCAGGGCCTTTAATCCTAGCACTAACTTGGGGAGGCAGAGGCAGGCGGAATCTCTGTGAGTTCAAGGCCAGCCTTGGTCTACATAGTGAACGTCTTCCAGGATAGCCAGAGCTACAGGGAGACCCTGTCTCAAAAAGAGCCAAAAAAAAAAAAATGTAGTAGTGCTAATGAACTGGAGGAGGAAGATGAACCCATGGTGTGACGAGTTGGGGTGGTCAAGGGAATAATCAAGTTCATTCTAATACAGTCAAAGGATTGATTGGAAGAGACAGAAAAATCAAAACATGAAAAAAGCAACAGAAACAGCTTTATTTAAGTAAGAACCAGTGAAGTATCCTGGTTCAAGCAGTCCACCAAATAGGCGTTGGGGATCCAGGATCTTTTTTTTTTGTTTTGTTTTGTTTTATAGGAAAATGAGCAAACTTTATTTCTTCATTTTCCTTGCATTTGAAGATGTTCTTCGAGAATGACATCCTTGCCCTGAGATTCCTTGCCATAATCCTTAACAACGACACAACTGCAGCCAACCACTTTCCGGGGCTTCCCCTCTGGATCAATTTTGCAGAGGCCTGCCCATTCCCCTAGCTTCTTGTTGTCGTCAACCTTAATCAGGTTGATCTGATGCTCAGCACAAAGGGCTTCCACCAATTTGACATACATTGGCTCATCACAGTTGGATGCAAGCACACAAAAATGGGCTTGGCGCTTGTCTAAGGCTTTGGCAGCTTCTCGGATTCCACGTGCTAGGCCATCGTGGATGAGGGCGGTCTTCAGCACTTCTTGTAAAGCAGTGTTTACGTCCATTACACCTCCAGCAGCAATGCCTTCCTTGGCCATGGTGGTGGATTACGGGTGAAGCCGAATCTTGAGTGCACCGGAGCGTCCGCCTCCGCGCGACTCGGCGGTGGCAGAGGAAAAAAGGGGTCCAGGATCTATAGTGGGTTCACTGGATCTTCCCTGTCTCCCCTTTCTTCCTATATTGACGCCCTGTTTGGATTTCCACTCCATTGGGAGTTCTTTCTTCTTTGTGGGATCTTCTTTCCTGCTCTTGTTTACCACAAGTCTCCTGGGAACAAGTTGTTACCATCTTAAGAAACCTGCTCCAACTTTCCCTACATTCCCTGTATCCCTTCTTACTTTCCCTTAGTAGAAATGGAGCTTGTAGCTTGATTGCAATTAGGCATTTGAGATTTGCTCGGTAATACCAGATCCAATAGCTTTCAATGTGTTCTTTTGTATTGTGGGGGCTTTTTATTTTTAATTACTTTAATTAATATTAATTAATTTTTTTAGTCTTTTGAGACAGGGTCCCTTTAGTCCCAGCTGGCCTGGAGCTCACTATGTAGACCAGGCTGGTCTTGAACTTACAGAGACCTGCCTGCCTCTGCCTCCCGAGTGCTGTGCTGGGATCCATGCCCAGCATAGGTGGCTTTTAAGATTGACTTGATCCCCTGGGTTAATGGGAAAGAATGATCTCAAAAAGTTAAGGTTAGACTTGGGCTTGTGCTTTTCCTGGTAGTCGTGAACTTGTGAGTCTTTCCCAGTGACAGCACTGATGATGAGCCTGTAAGGAAAGGGTTTATTTATTGTCAGGGAGAACTACAACTGCAAGAGAATTGAGTGCCTCTTTTAGAAGGTCCAGAGACTGCGTCATCCTAATGGTCTAATATAATGGACTCTGCCTTGAACACACAGAGATCCTGCCTGGTGTCCTGCTTCCCAACGTGGCTGGGAACCACCGAAGCTGTCTATCCCTCTGCTCCTCTAAAGGCCTACTCTCTGATTGCTGAGCTATGTAAACAGCTAGCCATGCTTCCCCACCCAGAAGGACTGAACGAATGCCCTTTTACAATATAAGCGGAAATATATCCTTTATCTGTTATCTTTTTAAGTTTCTTATCAGGTGTTTGGTCACAGCAAGGGAGAAATTAACTACTGTTCTGGATACTTTTTTAATATACATTTTAATGATGGGCCCTATAGAAGCAATTTTTATGTCTTCTAGGCTATAATATCATCAGCTTTGGTAATGCATATATATTCTGTATAAATGTGGGCTTATACGAGGTGGATGGGTGTTTTTTAACTAGTAGGTCTTGAGATTCATCGGGTGATTCTCCTTCCTCAGTTCCCAGAAAGCTGAGATTACAAGTATGAGCAACTGTGCCTGACTTACCATAATGATCTCTGAGCCTTGGTAGGCCAAATTTTGATATACAGGGATAAGCAGGTGTGCTGGCACCTCGCTATTCTTTGCATGTTGGCCGGTTGTGGGTCTCTGTTAATCAACATCTGCTACATGAGGAATGCTTTACTGATAAGATACTGAGAATATCCATGTACATCTGTTACCGATGCCTTGAACCTAGTATGGTCCTGGTTAACCCTGGCTAGCCACAGATTTGGTCTACATCTTGACATCAAGTGTCAGATATGGGCTCCGATTTTGTGAAGTGTCACCTGAAGATCCAATCAGAAAATGGTTGGTTATCCCCATAACACTTGATGGCACTGATATATCACTGGGCATATCTTGCTAGTGCCCACAGCACACGGGACTCACAGCAGGTAAAGGTGATGTACAGTTCTCTCTCCAATAACATACATAGCACCCTCCAGGACTAACACTAGTCAGGAGAGATGAAGTGTGAAGTTTCTGGTGGGTAATGAAGAGTGGGGGCAATTGTCAATGCTGTTTGAGGGTTCATGGGACCCTGGTCAACAGTTTGAAAACAGGGAATCTATGTTCCTGGATAGCACCTCTGTATTAAGCCTCATCCATCTGTCCAAAGGTGGGGACCAGAAAGATTGTAGAAATTCAGTTGGGCGCAATGAACTAATAAGGGATCAGATTCCTTGAGTTCTGCTGGGACTGTTCATATGAACTCACAGAAATTGTGGCAGTATGGACAATACCTACAAAACTCAGTCAGACCAAGGCAATGAGAACTGGGGAGAGGGGCAGGAGGCCCCAGCCTTAGCTGAGGAATTACTGGTAGTTGATTGACACTGGTTTGGATGAGGAGAAGAAATCTTGTTTTTGTTTGTTTTTTTGAGACTAGGTCGCTCTTTATAGCCCTAGGAACTCACTCTGTGGACCAGGATGGACTTGAACACACAGAGATCTGCATGCCTCTGCCTCTGAAGTGCTAGGATTAAAGGTATGGTGCCCCACACCTTGGCTTAAAGATGGTAGTTGTTGCCGATGTGAGGTGCTTGGCAATTGAACCCTGGCTTCCTGCTGCAAGGTAGTACGTGCTCTTAACCATTGAGACATCTCTTCCTAGCCCAAAGAGTTGATGCTTCTTTAAGGAGTGATAAAGCTGTCTAGGATCGCATTGGATGGCACTCACACACGGGGACTTCTAGGTACAAAAACTTGACTCAGTACTCTATTTTTTATTTATTTATTTAGTTTATTTTATTTTATTTTTGGTCCTTTTTAAGCCCCGTTGCCCTGGAACTATCCTTCTGTACGACCAGGCTAGGCTTTCAAGAACTCACCAGAGATCCACGGCTGCCTCTGCCTCCCTGAGGTCTAGGACTAAAGTTGTGGGCCACCACGCCTGACGACTCAGTATTTCCTTAAACATATATTGACAGAATGCAATAAAATCCTGTGGGCAGGCTATGATGAGGATCCAGGGATGGGAAGGAGCCTAAATATGATATGAAATCCACAATTTCAATAAAAGTATAAATATACAAGGAAAATTGCCAGAGAGTTCTGGCAGGGACCCGGTGTTCAGCATGGTTCAGTTCCCAGCATATACATATAAGCTAACAGTTATTTGTAAGTCTAGATTTAGGGGATCCCACACCAGTTCTGACCTCTGTGGGCTACTATTGCATGCATGGTCACACTTACATACATGCAACATTATGGCTCGGATAAGACACAAGTAGAATGAAATATTAGAAAAAAACAAACAGGAAATCCATTCCTGACACTGGACTTCTTTCCTAGGCTATGGTGTCTTGTAGCACTGATTTTAGTAATAATGGTTGTAAGGTCTTTTCTGAAATATTTTGTAGAATTCTGCCGTGAAACCATAATGGGCCTGGGGCTTTTTTTAGTTGGGATAATTTCTTATGACATCTTCAATCTCTTCATGTATTATTGTCTTTTAAGCTGTTGATCTCTTCCTTGGTTGAGCTTTGGGTGACTTCCCCAGGATTTCAGATATTCATCCATTTCTTTTTAGGTTATCAACTTGGTAGAGTTTAGGTTTTTGAAGTATTCCTTATGATTTTTCTGGATCTTGTCCTTGGTCTGTTGTGATATTTTCCCTTTTCATCACAGATAGATTGTCTTGATTTGGAGTTGGTTCCTTCTTTCTTTTGGTTACACTGGGCTAGAGGTCTGTCTTATCTTGTTTATTTCTTCAAAGAACCAACTTTTGCGATTCATTGATATTTTTTTTGTATTGTTTTATTTGTTTCTATTCATTCTTTGATTTCTGCTGCTGATTTTGTCTCTAGTGATATAGGTAACTCGTTGATCTCTTTTATATACCATATATATATGGATATATATTATTAATATTATTGTACCGCATATTCCTTTAAGAAAGTTTCTGTGCAGTGATTTTTTTGTTGGTTGTTGTTTGCCCTCACGTGAAACTTCTCTGTCATTCTCTGACACAGCTGTAACTATATACACAAGTCAATGTCACTGGCTACAGTTTTTCTGAATCACATTCATATTTTTTTTACTTTTTATTTGCATGGTTGACAATTACCTAAAAGTCAAAAGGCTATCATTTTGAGGATCGTTAATTGTGTAGCGACATTTATTATTATGAGTAAAATCTGTTCTTGGCAGTGGCTGGAGAGATGGGTCAGTGGGAAAGAGCACTGACTGCTGCTTGCAGCGAGCACCTGTGTTTCCATTCCCACTATGCATGGAGGGCCTAACAATCAGTTTCCTGCTCTGGCCTCGCTAGGGCTTTGCATAGACCCAGGTGCACGTTACATACATGCAGGCAATGACTCCAACATATAAAATAAATAAAAAAAAAAAATTTGTTTTGGTATTTTTTTGAGACACGGTCATCTTTTTAGTCCCAGCTAGCCTGGAGCTTTGCTCTGTAGACGGCTGGCCTTGAACTACTGAGATCTGCCTGCTTCTGCCATCTGGAGTTCTGGGATTAAAGCATCGATGCACCACGTACACAGGTTTGCAAAGAAATCTGTCTCAAATGTTAAATTTCCTCATACAATCAAAAGTTAAACATTGTTTTTGATGGAATTTCTAAGGATTTGAAGGCTCTTGCATGCTAATTTACTTATGGTCTGTACTTCAGGTGGATGGACTTAAGACAGGAAGTAAACATGTGCTGTAGAAAGACAATTGGGGCAGAACAACATAACATCCTATCTCCTGTATCTAGTAGTGAGAGGGGTGTCCCTCTAATGCTTTTTCCTTTCAGAAACACCCCAAGCTTGCCTTAGAACTTCTTTGTACTGGAATAAAATCTATGCATAGCACAGAATTGTATGAACATACTATCAATGGAGTCTAATGAATGTTTAGGAATCTGTGACATTTAAGGATGTGGCTTTGACCTTCACCCAGGAAAAGTGGGCTTTGCTGGATCATTTTCAGAAGAATCTCTACAAAGATGTGATGCTGGAAACTGCAGCAACTTCATTTTTATAGGTAAGAATATCATCTCTATCTTCCCTTAGGAGCACACATTTCTTATAATTGATGTTCTTTTTTGATTTGGAATACTGAAAAGGAAGAATACAGGTGTATAATAAGAACCTGGTTCATATACACTCACACCGATAGAAGCTGAGGTTTCAGTAATCTATTTCTAATTATACTTTCTTCAACTACATTTTAGGAAACAGTTGTGAAGAAGAGAATATTAAAGACCATTATAAAATTTCTGGAATCTAAGGTAATTTGATAACAATAGATGAATATTTCATTTGAAGGAATTTTAAAGAGATTTTATCCTCATTTTATGTGTGTGTGTGTGGTGATGTGTCCTTTGTGGTGGTGTTTCCTTTGCCAACCGCTGTGCGCAATGTCGCACAAAGAGTCAGAAGTGCTGAAGTCATGGAGTTTGGAATATAAGAGGTTGTGAGCTACCATCTCATGGGTGCTGGCAAAAACAAACTCTGGTCCTCTGAAAGATCGTAACTGTGTTTAACAGCTGAGCCTTGTTTCCAGGGTCACATTAAATGTATTTTTTATGTTTTAGAATTTTATAAATAAATAAACAATAAT
Organism: Rhizomys pruinosus; assembly: GCA_009823505.1. NCBI lineage: Eukaryota > Metazoa > Chordata > Mammalia > Rodentia > Spalacidae > Rhizomys > Rhizomys pruinosus. The sequence goes on along the minus strand of VZQC01012756.1, from coordinate 178,279 downwards.
TACATTCTTTTTTGTGATTAGGAAATGTAACCTGTACTTCCATTTAAGAATCCTATCCAGTGTTTGCAGGGCATTTCACAGGCAAACAATAGTAGGAACTTATGTTAACAAATGTCACTCTTTTTTATCATTGCCCTGTGGAAAACATATTGTAGAATGAGCAATCTATTTAGTTTCTAACTATTCAGGTATGGCAGAAGGGCACACCTGAATAGTTACATACCTAATTTTTGGGACAGTATTGTGACCTCCACTTTGCAATAAATACTAGTAAGTCAACTTCTACTAATATAGTTATCATTTTTACAGAAAGTTCCAGTTTGAGACATTTGGAACATAAAGAAGAATTTTTCAGGATGGGAAACTTTTTACTTGCATAGCAAATACCAATATGATTATGAAGATTTCTAGTGACCTAACAGCATGTGAAAGCAATGTGCTTGGAAATATTTCCATGTGTCATTCAGCCTTTAACAACCATCCTGCCTCTCATTCTCAGTACAAACCATATGAGTATGAGGAATGTGGAAATAAACCACAGAACTCTAACACTCCCAGAAGCTGTCAGACAAATGTCTGAATTCACACTGTGAATGGACCTTTTGAAAATAAGACATTGTTATAAATTTGATTTCCTCCATTTCTTGGAAATAGCATCCAAGAAACAGACCATGCACATGACCTCTATCAATACAAAAAAATATAGAAAGGCCTCAGCTTATGGCAGTTCACTTCACACATCTGGAGAAACTCAAACTGTAAGAAAACAGTATCAGTGTAAAATATGTGGGAAACATCTGAATTCTCCTACCTCTCTTCAACAACACAAAATCGTTCATAGTGGTGAAAAATCCTATGCATGTAAACAATGTGGTTAAACCTTTGGACAGAGAAGTCATCTTCACAAACATGAAAAAAAAAAAAAACATACTGGAGAGAACCTTATGCATGCAAACAGTGTAAAGGCTATACCACATTGTTTACATACATATGGTTTTTCTCCAGTATGAACTCTTTCATGTACCTGAAGATAACTAGACGGTCTAAAGGCTTTTCCACACAGTTTGCATGCATAGGTTTCTCTCTAGTATGTTTTTTTTTTCGTGATTTTGAAGACAACTCTTAAGAATTGTCTTCAGCCTTTAATCGCTAGCATTCTGGAGGCAGAGGAGGTGGATCTTTTGTGAGTTCCAAGGCCAGCCTGGCCTACAGAATGGAAGTTTCCAGACAGCTGGAGCTATAGGGAGACGCTGTCCTTGAAAAGACAAAAAAAAAAAAAAAAAAAGAATTGTCTTCAAAGTCATGAAAAAACACATATCTGGGAGAATCTTATGTATGTGAAAAAAAAACATGTTTGGAAAAGCCTTTACATGGATCTATCGACTTCAAGAACATGAAGGAATACATGCAGGAGGAAAACCATATGAATGTATACATTGTGGTAAAGCCTTTAGATGTCAAGGTTATCTTCAGTTACATGAAAAATTCATAGTGGAGCAAAACCATATGAATGTACACATTGTGGTAAAGCCTTTAGATGTAACCAATACCTTCAAGAACATGAAAAAACTCATACAGGAGAGAATCCCTATGCTTGTAAAGAATGTGGTAAAGCCTTTACAAGATACAGTGTCTTTCTAGTACATTTAAAAATTCATACTGGAGACAACCATTATGAATGTAAGCAGTGTGGTAAAGCCTTTGCATATGTCACCGTTTATTCTTCAGGTACATGAAAAAGTTCACACGGGAGAAAAATGTTATGAATGTACACAATGTGGAAAAGCCTTTAGACAGCCCAGTAAACTTCGAGTACACTGGAGAAAAACCATATGAATGTAAACAATGTGGTAAGGCTTTCAGGTGTCACAAGTATCTGCGGATACATGAAAACATTCATACTGGAGAAAAGGCATAATGAATGTAAGCAGTGTGGTAAGTCTTTAGATATATACAGGCTTCTTCAAAGTACATGAAAGATTTCATACTGGAGAGAAACTCTGTGCATGTAAACAGTGTGGTAGAGCCTTTAGGTGTCATAGATATCTTCAGTTGCATGAATAAATACATACTGAGAAAAACCATATGAATGTAACAGTGTGGTAAAGCTATGCATTTCCTAATTCCTTACTGTTACACAAAAGAAGACATACTGGAGAAAAAGCTTATGAATGTGAACTGTGGTAAAGATTTTAGATGTAACACTGATCTTTGTTTACATGAAACAATTCATATTGTAGAAAAAAATCATGAATATAAATAAAGGTAAAGCCCTTAAATGTAACAGTCTTCTTCAAAGGCATGAAAAAGAACATATGGGAAACTCTATGTGTATAAAGGATGTGGTAAATCCTTCACAGTGTACGTTAACCTAAAAGTACATGAAAAAAAATTCATGATGGACAGAAACTGTATGCATGTAAACCATGTGGCAAATATTTAGACATAATCATTATCTTGAAAGGCATGAAAAAAATGCACACAGAGAGGGGCTCTGTCAATTCAGAGGAAATTGCTAAAGAGAAGTCCACCCTTTCTTCTGGCTCATAAGGGTTTTTTAAAATGCTTTTGGAGGTTGTAGATATAAATGTCTGCCTATGACTAAAATTTAGCAACTATGCCAGAGCAATACTTTTCCCCAGGATCTTCATCATGGTTTCTGAGTTTTGTGATATGCCATCCATTATGAAAGTAATTTCCTTCCATGATGGTTTGAAACTGACAAAACAATCATCTTGTAGGCCATGGGGTAAAATATTCAGATGGAATTTTTGAGAGGCACATCACATCCATCTATCAAAACAATAGCAGTTGCTTTCCCTGTGTTCTATACCCCTGGCAGTTTATTCCCGTGGCTTAGAATTTCAGACCATGAATTTTCTCCTGTAGAGGGGACTAAATCCTATCCGAAAGCTGTTTGTTGCACTCAAACTGTATTAGTGCCACTATCGTATCAGGCATATTCTGCCTGTCCTGTTGGTACTGGAGCACACAGGGTTTATATCTGAGCAAGACCATTGGTGACAATTCTGCTCCAACAGTTTGTATTTCACCAGGTACAGTGAAAGCCAGCTAGTCTGGAGGGAAGCTTCCACCTTATCCCAGCATCTTTCTCCATGTGCCCGCAACCCGGAGCTTGTGATGTCTTCAGCAATAGTGGCATACAATCTAGTTTCAGCATGTAAGCAACTGTAGTGGAAATAGACTTATGGTTTGTGCACACATACTTAACCTGGCTTTCCCTTTACCAAGTGTGAATGCTAAAGGCCTGTGCTAACACACATGGCTACTAATAACCCATGCAAGCAATTATCCTAACTTTTTAGGCTTTTGAGGTAAGATCTGAACTTTTGCACCTAATAGCCATTAGTTGATGTCTCTGCATCAGCACTTGTGAAATGAGTAGCCTGGGAATGTCAATTACATAATACTGATTTTGGTTACATCCTTGTTTGCTGCTTCTCCTGTTCCTCACTTCCCTGAAAATGCTCGTAAAAGGCAGTGTGCATACTTAGGGGAGTTATTTGAATCTGTCACTGATAGACATCAGATAACATAATGGTGTAGTTTGCCAAATACTTAAATGGGGGAAATGAAATTTGCATATCTAATTGCCTTGTCGAAACATTTAGAGCCAGGCTTTGATTGTGAACAGGGAACATGGGTGACTGGTGCATAAGTAAATATATCTGAAGGCAAAAGCAGCATTTCTCGGCTTAAAAGAGTGTGTCTCCCCCTGTGGCTGCAGACTTGTGGCTGTCTTACAATCCGTCAGCGTACAATGACTGCAGCTCCATGGCCTTCTCTACACGGACTCAATAGTAGCCTCTCTAGGAATTTTCTAGATCTCTTCTGCCACAATGGAATTGATGAGGCATGCAGCTCTTTGGACCGAGCAGCTTCTGGGTTGTCACCTCTCCTGCATGTAGACATTGCTGGAGTATCGATAACACCGAGATAGTCTCCTGATTCCCTTTGAATGGCACATGTAGTATGTTGCCTCTGTTCCTCTACAACATTCTTTGTTGCATATTTTCAGGGTGGGTTATAGAGAACCAGTTGATGGATGGTGATCTTCTATTAACCGACTTTTTAATGGAGAAAACACAGTTGTTTGCATTTGACCTGTTGCCCCTCACTGCACCAGAAAAATGAATTTCTCTTAACAAAAACAATCTCTATGTGGTTATAAAGGATTTTAATTTCAACAATCATGTTAGCTATTTGAGATTACTTCTTTTTATGTAGAGTGTATTGCCTGGATGTAAGTGCACATGTGTCATGTAGTGTCTGTGGAGGTCATAAGAGTGTGTCAGATCCCTTGGGACTATAGTTATGGATGATTGTGGGCTTCTATATGGATGCTGGGAACTAACCAGGGTACTCTGAAAGCGAGCAGCTAGCCCTTGAACTCCTGAGCCATCACTCTAAGCCCATTTTAAATTTTTATTGTGGAAAAATAAAGACATGTCTCTAGGACATGCGTTAAAAATATTTTGGGCTAGGGGCTGGAGAGATGGGCCTAGTGCGTTAAGAGCACGCCTGCTCTGCAGAGGACCGGTTCGATCCGCACCCACATGGCTGAGCTAACCAGTCTGAACTCCAATTCCAGACTCCAGTTCCAGGGGAAATCCAGACACCTCTTCTGACCTCCGCGCATTGCATGACACGGTGCACAAACTACATGCAGACAGTACATTCATCCACAACATAGAAATAAATAAATAGAATTAATAAAAATTTTGCTAGAGTTCTACACACACATTTAATTTTTTTAATCTTTATTTTTTATTTTATGTGTATTGGTGTTTTTCCTATACATCTGCTGATACACCCGTGTTGTGTAGTGCCTGCATAGTTCATAAGAGGGTATTAGATCCTTGGGATCTGGATGATGGAGAAAAGATTCCTAATTTTAGATAAAATTGACTTTTGCATGGTAGCATGTTCCTAATATATGAATTATTCCAAAATGAGGAAACAAGAAAATAATGAGAAATAAAAACCCTCAAAACTTCAGCCTGTTGCTTCAGGTCTATGGAAATTACAAAGAGGTTTATAAGAGATATATCTTTGGAAATACAAGTATTAGTAGATACTAGTGAAATATGACTAGGTACTTACTTCACCACTTTAGGCATTAGTTTTAAATGTTGCCTCTTGGAATATTTGGCAAACTAAGACAGTAGGAAAAGCCCAGAAAACATAAGTACAAGAAGCCCAGTTAAAACTTAACCCTTCAAAATTATTTTCCTTGACTGCTCACTATCTACTATGTCATAAAAATCCAAAGTGATACAGCCGGGCCTGGTGGCACAACTCCTAGCACTTGGAAGGCAGAGGCTTTGCAGGTGGATGTTTTGTGAGTTCAAAGGTCAGTCCTGGTCTACGAGTGAGTTCCAGGACAGGTGGGGCTACAGGGAGAACCCTTTCTTGGAAAAGACCTAAAAAAAAAAAATCCCAAAGATTAGTAAGGTTTATAGAGAAGGGGAGTTCCTTTTTTTGCAACAATAATTGAAAACATCAAAACCAAATTTTCATGCATGTTCACTCTTGGTCCCAGCTTGAAAAAGCTTCGTTTTTAATATTGGGTAGAAATCTTTTGGAAATGAAGTTTGATAGAGGGGTGGAACATTGGGAACATGGCCTTGAAGACTTATCCAGACGCCTACATTCCTGTTTACTCGACTCCTGCTGATGGTTGCAGTTGTGAGGTAGGTAGACCCACTTACTCTCCACCATGCCTTCCTCACCATGATGGAGTGTAACCCCTGAAAATGTAAGCCAGGATAAACTCCGAGCACAATCTCTTTCACTCATGTGTGCAACTCTGCTGCATTGTCTCCTTAGTTATATGTTGATTACTTCACTATGGGACTTAGACCTCCCTTAGTTTGGTTGACAAAGGTGGTTTTTAGACTCCCATCCTAGGTACTTGCTATTGTTGTGATAAAACACAGACCAAAAACCAACTCGGGAAGGAAAGGGGTTATTTTGGCTTATAGTTCAACAGTGCATTATCCAGGGATGTCAAGGCAGGAACTCAAAGCAGAATCCTTGAGGCAAATGCTGGAATACAGACCATGGAGGAAGAGTGCTTATTGGCCTTGCTCCCCGGTGGTCAGCCTGATTTCTTGTACATCACATGACCAAATGACAAGAAGTGGCACAGCCCACTGTGGGGTATCTCTTTCCGACAATCACGTCACTCAGTAGTCAAGAAAATGCTCCACAAATATGACCGCAGGCCAATTCAGTGTAGGAAATTCCTCAGATGTGGTGCCCTCTACCAAGGTGTGTTGTGACGTTGAAAATGGAAGCTCTCCAGCACAAATCCTATTTTGTGAATATTGCTTTTGGTACCAGATAATTTTTTTCTTAGTGTTAATTTTGTTTACTGTTCTCTACCACACCTCCAATAGCTAATCAAAGGAAAAAGAAAGAAAGATGGTTAACAGCAAGATTATGTTAACTATCCCTCAAAGTATCCAACACATTTTGTTTTTTTCCATGTTAGTTTTTTGTTCGTCTGAGACAGGAGTTTCACTATGTTGACTCTGGTTGTGTTGGGACTTGCTATTTAGACAAGCCTGGCTGCTACTCTCTATGTTAAGATCTGCCTGAGTATCTCCAGTGGGCTGGGATTAAATGCTTGTGCCACCACACTCTTGCAAGATGACTACTCTTGGCACACCTTGATTACCATGTGTATGTGTATAGAAGTAGTAGTTCTTATGATTTATAACTGATACTGATGCAAGTCAGCTGGCATTCCTGATGAAGACTCCGCCAAGATGACTACTCTTGGCACACCTTGATTACCATGTGTATGTGTATAGAAGTAGTAGTTCTTATGATTTATAACTGATACTGATGCAAGTCAGCTGGCATTCCTGATGAAGACTCCTGGGCAGAACAACTTGTCCCCTCATGTGAGGCTTCGAAGTGTGGGAACAAACAATAATAGAAAGGTTGCATCTTCAAGTCAGAATCTTAGAAAACATCCACCTAAAACTGACTGGGAACATACCAGTAAAGCAGCCATCACAATGGTTATGGCTCCTGGGCATAGCCCCTGATGGGGCTTCCAAACTTTGAAAACAAATAGCAACAGAGAGAGCATCAATGCCCACTATAAGGTAACTGGGGAAGTTGCACTAGCAAGAGTTTCCAGTTGAGCTTACTCTCCACGGATGAGCTTTTGATGGCTAAACATTTGGCTTCTCTTTCCCACCACATATAGTTTTGTTATGGGATAAACAATAGTAAACTGTGTTGGAAGTAGTTTACCCTTTTGCTATTATCAGGAGCACAATGTTGGGTGTTCTTCTGTTCTTGTCCCTTCTTGTCATATATTCAGGGGGCTGCACATTGTAAAATAATGTTCCTTAGAGGGCATCTTTTGACTAATTTGGGTCTGAATGTAAAATGGAGATTTATCCCAACATCCAAAGTCAAGATTTCAGCTCGAGTAGGAAGTTATGATTTCCAGTGTAATGTGGGTTCCACAAGGGCATGACAGGGATGGCTCAGCAGTTAAAACCATTACTCGCTCTTCCATCGGAATAATGTTATACTAATAATATTAAAAATATATCCAGGTTATACTGAGATATTTATGTCCCCATCCAGTTACCAAAATGATTTGGATAAGGGTAATGGGAGTGATGAAGTGAGACACCCCTGAAAGCTGCAGCTACTTCATCCTTCTTTGAAGAGTGACATGAAAGGCCAGAATGCATAGTTTTGCGTAAGATGAGGGAAACAGTCAGGCCAAACAGAATTCCAAACCTGATCTTAGAGAGGATGCAGGTGGCTTTGGAAGGCCCATGGAGAGTAAGGAGTGGAGAAAACAGGTGAGGAGATGAGCAGGATGTACTTGAAACCATGGTTACTGGCCTTGACTATGGGAGTTTTCTGTGCTTCACAAAGAAAACAAGATACCCAGCTGTGAATATAGTGATACTCAGGGTTCTGCTTGCCAGGGCATTGTCCCAAGAGGTGTTCATAAGCCAGAAAAGACACAGATTTGGGGGGGCTGTGTCCTCAGTGAGCATTGGCCTACTGATGAACTGGACATTTCACACACTTCTCCATATCTAGGGAGAAATGCAGACTGTCATCAGTGTTTCTCCTTCATTCACAGATGCTACACAATGTGCTTCAATGGGCTCATTAAGCCAAATTGCAGCAACCTTGTTGTTCTCACCACACCATAAAGAATGTTATACAGGGAGTAATTCTCAATAAATACTGCTGGTCCTGTTTATGCAGCATGAGTGTCGTCCCCTTTATTATCTGACACATACAAGAGAGTTTGTTTTTCTCTTTACCAAAAACATTTCAATAAACTTCCTTTTTCTGTCAATGTTGAAGCTCTGGGGCTTGGACCTGTTCTGGCTGAGGCCCCTTAGCCAGAGTGTCACTATTCAGGGAGAGCTAGCTCAGATCATTGCCTATGGAGTGGTCCGCATTTCTCTATCCCAGACTGTGAATTATGGCGCTCTTGGTGGACTCCAGGATTGATAGCGGAGACTTCCAGGGCGTCACAGTTGGGGAAGCTGCTTAGGAGGTCCAATGGGCAGTAGACTGTCGAAAGGTACTTATGTATGGTCACCTGTTCTGTGATATAACTAATTACGAACATAGGGTTCCTATGTTTTTAAATTTCTCAACTAAGAAAGCCCATTGAAAGCCTAGAGTGAAGCCTTGGACCTAGCTCCCTGACCTCCTGGAAAGCTCCTGATTAGCCTCCCTGGAAAGCCCCAGCCAGCTACCTATTCATACTGGGTCATAAAGCAACCCTATCATAAACATCATCAAACACAATCAAATTTTCAACTCAAAAGACAGGATTTCAGTTTCATAACTAGAAAAATATAGCTAAACGATATCCAAAATGGACAGAGCACAAAGGAAAAAATATAAATAATTGAAAAATCAAAATAACATGTCTCCTCCAAACACCCTCCATTTCTATACAAGTGTTCCACAATAAGAACTACAACATGGAACTCCCACCAGGATTTAACAAAAATAATAATAAATATGATTAACACACAAATGATTGACAGAGGATTGGAACTGAAGGGACTATGAGACAGTGTTCCCTATGGCTTTAAAAGTATGCTTGGTGAATTAAGCTGTAACAATGAGCATGTATGCTTGGACAGCCTTGTTTCATGAGAATGGTTTTGCAAGGGTTGCTGAGGTGTTATCTATGGAATACCATGTCTCCCCTAGTTTCTCAGAAGACAAATTTGTCTCAGACGCTTGCTACACCTGTCAGTAGGAGTATGCTATCTTCTCATCGTCTCCGCATATGCAGTTTCACCTGCTTGACCAGCGATATCCAGCTGGAAATCGGTGTGTTCCTGGCATTATCCTGTTCAGGTCGTAGATTTATGGTGCACCGCTGGATGTCGTGGTTATACGCACCTATACACCGCTCTGGGGGGAGCTTCTAGAATTTAGAATGATAAGGGTAGGGAGTACGACACCACTAATGTGTCGCATCAATGTAACGAGTCGGTCAATTCAGTCAAATTTTCGCTACTACCTATGGCATGGATGAAATTTACATTCGTAAAGAAATTGGCATGTATGTTCGTCTGCGTCCCTTTTTCTCTTAGTTGGGCTCATGCGGTAGGATACATTCCAAGTCCCGATTCCTTGGTTGAGTTGCTTCTCCGCAAGGAGCACTAACCAAACTTCACCTAATTTGGGAAACAGTTTATCAAGACCATCAATACAAATCACATGATTTGTGACTGTCGATGATATATGAGCTTCTAGACGACCATAATTCGCTAGGAATCTCGAACTAGAGGAGGAGCCCGAGTGCCCAGATCCAAATGTTCAGGCATTTCTAGGTCCTCCCCCTAGTCCCTTCCATCTCCCTCCTCTTTCTGTGACGTAGCACCCCTCCCCCACTTCACCATTACCCCTACTTCTCCATCGTCTCCTCCTGCTCGCTGGTCTTGGGCCTGCCTTTCGGTAGTAGGCCGTCTGCTAGCCGTAGTGTCATCGAAGTCCTCTCTCCGGTAGCACCTTCTCCTCCGTTGTCGTTCCGCTCTGGTTCTCACCTCTTGGCGGGGCTCGCCTTCCACAAGGTCCCGCGCCCTGGCTCGTCCTTATCGCTTCACGATCCCTAAGGTTTTTGGGGAAATCTGGTTTGGCCTGCTGTGCTTGCGCGCTTTCATTCATGTTCGCCAGAGCGGCAGCGAACATGTTCTGTATAGAATCAGCACCTTAGCCTCAGTTTGTCCATCAATAGTTATCTCGCAGCCTTATCCATACAGTAGCGCGATCGTGCTGACTGGCCGGCCAGCTTTGTCAATCTGGCCGGGGTGTCTCACCTCTTCTGATGCACTGGCTCGCGGAAGTCTGCCTCGCCTGAGTGGACCTGAAGATGTGCAATATGTTGTGGGTAAACTGCGGCCTCCGAGGGCGACAGTAGGTCCGTGCAATTGAGGGTGGGGGTGGGGGGGGTGGGGTCGTTTGGGTATATTGACAGATTGCGTGCGTCATTGTACTGCTAGGGGCTGCGCATTATTTTGAGTTCGGCTTCAGCAGCCAATAATTGTCCTCTAGTTAAGGCTAATGCAGCTAATTATGGCAGTTCTTTTATCATGGGCCCGGTAATTTGCGGACCCGAGTCTGCATCGAATTGCCGCCCGGGTTTAGTAGCGGAATCCCTCAATTATTTACAACTGGAAAACCATTAAGACTCTTCTTGAACTATGCGAGCATGGAATATTTCTTGACTTGGTGTCTTGCGGATAATACCTCCTTTCCTCTCATTCTTATAACATCCTGTTCTCAGGCAAAAATCTGGAGCTTACAGAGGACTCAGCCCTTCGTAGAGAAGACAGGAAGTTAATTTCCATGGAGCAATATGGTCTGGGACATGCCCTCGGCTGATATACTGGAAACACAAGAAGGGACAAGAACAGAAGAACACCCAACATTGTGCTCCTGATAATAGCAAAAGGGTAAACTACTTCCAACACAGTTTACTATTCTCCACCGTATTTATCCCATGAAAGCAAGAGAGGTGTCACGTGGTGCTGAGGGAGACAAGCGGGAAGGGCCCAACTAATTGAGTATCTAGACCCTCCCACTCAGAATAGCCTCAGATCCCTTGTGCATAACCTCGAGAAGGTAGCTCATACGTGGGAAACTCTTGCTGAGATGACATAGACACACTACTACTGTTAGCACTTTACGCTAGAGGGAGTCTTATGGGATGGGCTACTCTCATGTTGCTTTTTTGTTTCGCAATAAAAGTTTATAGGAGAGACTTCAGAGAGACGCTATATGCCGTGGTCAGCGCGAAGCCAGTTAATATGTTGGATGCGCTGCTTTACCTCTTGGTAAGAAGTTGCTCACAAGATCGATATGGGTTTAGGTGGGTGTTAGCTCTAATGAGTTGCTGATAGCTGAAGTATGCATTACCTTTATCTAATTACTTGGGTTTGTTCCACAACTGCACGAGAGCCCTTACTGATGAGGGGGAACAAGAGGTTGTGTAGCATGCACCCAGGTAGTTTTACATCAGCGGATGCGCCAGCTATCTTGCATCAGACTGTGATTCATAAGGCTTATTGATACTATGGAAATTCAACTAATAAGAAGTAAGCCATTCTGAACTAGATGTTTTGTAATGACTAACCTGTAACGAAGCAGCAATGGGTAATAATGTCGCACAGGTGTGCCTAAGGAGTAGTTGCCATCGAGCTCTTGTGGGGCCGAGGATGGTCTTCAATCGACGAGTCAATAGGACCGCCCAGCCTGACTTGCATTCTAAGAGGTATCATGGTTCGCAACTATGTAGAAACTACCCATCTCATCAGAAACTGCACCTTGTGTGACTACTTACGGAATAACTACTACACATCGTGAAGGGTCTCATAAGTGAGTAGTGAGCGCACCAACCGAGTACAAGTCTATGACAATTTGGCCGATAGTGCATATAGGTGTGACACCTATGGTTTCAGCTAGACTTAAGTCTCACGCACACACCTCGAGCCGTAGATACATCACCATATAGCAACTCTCTTGCGTACGTAGGACACACATAGGGCTGCTGATGTCTACATAGCAAGTCCCCGACTACAATCCAGAGTCCTCAACATCCAGATGTGATGACAGCGTTGCCTGTTCTCGATAGCTGAACAAAAAACTACACACATACGGCTAAAAAAACAAATATGTTCACCAGATTACTGTGGACTGCTGAGATATATCAGATAAGGATCCACTCCCTACCAACCTGAGCTTGTTGTGGGTTAGAGATCGCCATGGGTGTTTACTCCTCATTGGGCTATGTTGTCCGATCTGTATGCTATGTATACCACATTTGAGGACGTGCTAAGGGCAAGATTGACGTAATTATAGCCCCATCTGCCCTGGGAGCCCTACACTCCACTCACGGAGTCAGGATGGACACATTGGCCAGACTGTGCAAAAGGCTTCTAACTTCATGTTCACACTCCGTGGAAAGACTGGCCAGACTGAGACAGGTGGAAGCCTTAAGGAGAGCTGAAAGAGTGTGGAGAGGCAGGCCACTGGCCAGAGTGATAGACGTACAGTCTCACCAGAGGCTCAAAGGAAGCCCATAGTCAGCTTTGTTGTGCATTTGATTTTTTGTAAAGTTGTTGTACAAAACTGCATCTACGATTATCACTCCACTCCTGCTTTCCAAGAGCTGGGCTGTGTGCGATGGGGTAGACTCGGGATTTTGGGCATTGATCCTCCTCAAGTAACTTGTCCTTTAACCATTTCTTTTCCACTCCTCCACAATTTTTCCTTTCCTACTTTCTGATACTGTAATCAAGATTATCTTTATTGTCTTTTTTCATAGCGTATATAACCACTATTGAAAACAAAAAAAAAAAAAGAAAAGTGAGGTCAGCATAGATACAACTTGATGAAACTCTACTGATCAAGGGATTGCAACTCAAGCTAATTTTAATGGACAGAAATAGTATCACCAACACAATGAATGAAATGGAAAAGAATATATTAAAAGAGGTGTTACGTTGAAGATTTGGACTCCTTAAGCAAAGATTATAAAAAGTTAAAACACAGAAATGGAATAATAAGGAAATGTGGGACATATGAAAAGACAACAGTTATTCATCAGAGGCATAGAAGTCTAATCTCAGGTCAATGTCAATGACCAGATCATCAGCAGGATTATCAAAGAAAGCTTCCCTAAGATAAGCAAAGAAGAACAGAAAAATCCAAAATACAGACAGGACCAGAACTGAAACTCCCCATGGCATATTGTAATAAAAGAAGCCCAAAATGTACAGAACAAAGAGTGAATGCTGAAAGCTGCATTAGAGAATAGGAGCAAGTTACAGGCACAGGAAAACGAGGAGAAATGCAGCAAACTTTTCAGTGTACAGCCATGAAAAGTCAAGAAACCTAAGACATTATTCCATTTCTAAACAATATCAATCGCAACCCAGCATACTGTACACCAACAAAACTGTCTAGATGTAGTGAAAGGGAAGAAAAAATAATTTCATTAATGTAAATAGGCTGAAAGAATTCCATGTCCATGAAACCAGCTCTTTAGGGACTGCTCAGATCAATACAAAGGACTGAAGAAGGGAATGGCCATACCCGAGAGGCCACAGAATGTAAACAAATGAAGTTATACCCGTGGAAACACAATAGGTGCTATAGCAACACTTAAAGACACAATCAACAGACATCTTTCAAATTAGAGCATCGATGGGTTCAACTCCTTCATCAAAAGAAATAGTGGAATGGATTAAGAAACCCACATTCCATCTCATGATTAGTCCCGTGAAAGAAGCTCATCTTACCTCCACGACAGCACTACCTTTGCGGCTGCATTTGTAACCTTGCTCACTGCACTATTTTCATGTCCATACCTCAACATTATCTTATCATGCAATTATTTCTTTCTGCTTAATTTTATAATTTTTTATTGGATTTTAGATAATTTCATCCAGTATGTTTGATTATGTTTAGGACCTCCCCACAATCTGACCCATCCCATTTTCATGTACTGTGTTGTATATGTGCCTGTTGAAGTCAAATTTTTGTCCCCAATTGTCCTTTTGTTAAAGCAATTGAAAGAAAACTGATCCTTCCTCACTCAGTTGCCACCACTTGCCCATAGTTGTTCACTTAGGGCTGTGGCCTCATATTGACCTCCCCATTTCCATGCTGAGATTCTGTCTGCTGCATGCTAACACCATTACTGTGGGGTCATATGATCAACTGCCCACCTGCTTGGAAAACTCTCCTTGTAGCCATTCACTACCTCTGGCTTCTTACAATTTTTATTTCTCTGTTTTCTAATGATCCTTGAACCATTGTAGTTACCAAATAACAGGAGATATTGTCCCAACTGAACACCATAACCTAGAAAATACACTAGCAAAGAAAAACCACAATGTCCAGCAAATAGTTTCCTTTTCAAAGCATGTTTTTGGGTTTGCGTATGATACTCTGTCGGACATGTTGGAGTACCTCCAGCTTCAACATACATGAGCTGTAAATCAATAAGGAGAAATCAAGCTAAAGTGGCCTTAAAGCTTTAAATCTACTGGCCAGCATTCAGACTGCTGCTCCGCATGCTACTCAGAAAGAAAACTAATCATCTACCTTTCCCAGCTGTGAAAACTGCAAGCTACAACAATTTTGCCTGGCAGGAGTGGCCCACTGGTGTCATAATGGCACATACATCAAGGGTAGTAACCACTCACTTTCTCATTGGTTTTCTGTTCTCTTCTTTATGTTTTCATTTTTTTAATACTTTTCTGCTTTTTTTAAAAATTTATTTATTTTTTATTTATTTTAATTTTAATATTTTTATTTATATGAATGTCTATCTAGTTGCAATGTAGGTCTGTGCACCCGTGTAAGTTCAAATGCCGCGGAGGAGAAGAGGGTGTCGGATTTCCCCTGGAACTGAAGTTCTGGAATTGGAGTTGACGACGGTTCTCAGCCGCCCATGTGGGGTGCTGGGGATCAAACACGAGATCCTCAGCAAGAGCAGTGCGAGCGCTCCTAAGCGCGCTAGGGCCAATTTCTCCAGCCCCTGTTCTGCTTCTTTAAATGGAGACCCACACCTGACATTGATATATGAAGCAAATGAACTGTCCGCTACACAGGCCATAGGGGAGAGCATGTTGCTGTCATTTTGTTAAATAGGCTTATTGTTAAACCCATCGATTAATCCACCTTTCCTCTCACACCAGAGAAGCTTCCTCATGCAGGCACAAGAGTAACTAACAGAGACCCACAACTTGGCCAACATGGCACAGAATAAGCATTGAAGACTTCTCTCTGAAATAGAAGCACATGACATTCTCTAGTGACAACTATGTAACTCTGAAACTGGATTAACTCACCTTGAATACATGCATTTGTTTATTCTTGCTTTCACTGTTCTTGCCACAGAGCAAATGCTCTGAATCTTTGTTAGTTTCTAAAAAGAATATACAGACTCAATCAAGTATAGTATGGTTGTGGTTTAGTCATAGGACATAGAAAGTTTGATGCTTGCTCTGCTAAAATGGTGATGCTGAGAGAAAAGGTAGTAGGACTTGAACTGAATTAAGGCAATAGAGCTACACCAATGTTGATGCCTATGGGATTACAAAATAATGAAATCTACATTGTTGGGAAAATTCCCATTTATATTTTGGGGAAATGACATGAGATTCTGCACAGATATTCTGCACAATAGCCTTGGTGTTGTTAAATGTGGACAATGAGTTAAGGATATATAACAATAAAAACAATGTATTACCATATATTTTAAGAAAATAAAATAGGTTTCAGTTTTTCAAAGCATCAAAAACTGGGGCTAGAGAGACAGCTCAGCAATTCAGCATGCTTGCTGCTCTAGGTGAGGATTAAACTTTTTCTCAGCACTGACTTTGGGTAACTCACAATTGCCTGTAACTCATCTCCAGAGCATCATACACCCTCTTATGGCCCTCAGGGGCAACTGCATGGCACCATTGGCACATAATACAGTCATGTCACACAAACAGGAAATAAAAAGCTTACATGAATCTTGACAACTATAAAACAGAAAATAGGTACATGAGGATTATGGCATGATAGAAAAAATACAGAGTATAAATTCAAGCAAATTTTTATATCATCGATTCCCACATATTTATGGTTAAGGACATCTCAACACAAAGTGGGCAAGGAAAATAGATAAAGTTTATAATCGAAAATAATTTCTAACTCTTTAAAAAAGATTTTCTTTTACTATGTTTTAATTAATGTAATATGTATGTGGGCCTGTATGTGGATCTGTGCGCATAAATTCAGGTGCCCCTCAGAGGCCAGAGGCATTGGACCAAGAAAGGATAGGAGACACATGATGTGACGTTAGTTCGACCTGACATGAGAGTGTTGGAACTGCAAATAAGCCGCTGCTGAAAATGGAGCAGTAAGTACTCTTTTTTAAATATCATTTAAAACTATTTTGTACCAGTATAATATATTAATTTTACAAATGTAAAATTTTGTGGGTTGTTAAAGCATTTGCCAAAACTACACCTTCCACTTCAGCATTATTTCGCGCATATTTATAAGAAAATATATAATTTTTTGTCACGCCAGCAGTCGCTCGCTGGCAAAGAACTGTCACGTGGACAACAGGATTATTCTTTCGTGCGAGTATTTATTGCTACAGTTGTTTTAGGAGAAGGACCCCAAATGGGGGAGAGGCACTGCTTATATACATAGCAGTCTAGAGGGTTCGAATATGCTCTGGATTAGGTGCACAGTCCGATGCCTCATTTGCATGTTAAGAGGCGGGAGCTTAGGGACTGGGCCGAGACGTAGTGTCATGCGCAGGTTTCCAGTGCAAAGGCAACGGCGGGAAACGGCTTGTAGTGACTCAGGAAATCGGCGCCACTTTTAGGTGTGCGCGAGCGACATAGCACACTCGTGCAGGCTACCAACAGTTTCTTAGAAATCATAATACATGGCTGGGAGAATGTCTGTCTTAGGTTGCAACTGTAGAGGTATTCCTTACCCGTCATACTTAACGCAGGGGACAGCAACACAGCTTAATTAATTGGTGATTTCCCAGCGTCCCGCGAGCCCAACCAACAGAGTTTCGCAGCGTCCCACGAGCCTCTGCTAGTACAGGTGCGGTTTGCTCCCTGTCTTAGGTTGGTAATACTTGCAGTAGGCTTTACCCGTCATTGACTACTTCTCCAGCATGGAAAGCCATATGTTAGGGGATGAGCCTACCTCTAAGCTGCAAGAGCCTGTGCAATGACTACTTTATCCGCTGTTGTTGGGGTGCGGAACTGGCACATAATCCAGACATAACTACAATCCCTCCACAAAGCAAAAGGCCAAACCCTGCTACCCCCGCCCCTTCTTTTCCAATGCAAAGGCAGGAAACGGCTTGTAGTGACTCAGGAAGTCGGCGCCATTTGGTCGCGAGCGACACAGCACACTCGTGCAGGCTACCAACAATTTTTAAATTAGAAAACATAAAAATGCTTTCAACATAGAAGAGACAATCTCATTTTAAAGACAGTACTCTCTAAGAATGTATACCCAGGAAATAAACGTTCACAGGATACCAAAGCTGGACAGACACTTCGGCAAAAACCAGTACACAGCTCCTGTAAAGCCAGTCCAAAACACTTGCTGCAAACTGCATTACTGGAAGTGAGGGCACCACTCACAGGGTTCCTTACACTTCGAAGAGCTGCGGCATCTACAGCATAAACATTCTTAGCATATCAGACCCAACATAATAGCCATGGCAGGGTGTTTTCCTCCTAGCACAGTACTCTGGCAGCTGTTTTCAATGTCTATTAGTGAGCCAGTGTAAATTATGCTCACAGAAAACACACATTAAATACATTTTTATTTTTTTAATTTTTATTTTTTTATTTTTTTTATGTGTATGAATGTACTGTCTGTATGTAGGTTTGTGCACCCGTGTCATGCAAAGCCTTGGAGGTCAGAAGAGGGCGTCAAATTCTCCTGGAACTGGAGTTAAAGACGGTTCTCAGTCACCATGTGGGTGCTGTGGATCAAACCCAGATCCTCTGCAAGAGCAGTTGGCGATCTTAACCACTAGGCCATCTCTCCAGCCCCATTAAATACATTTTTTAAACCTCAGCCTTTACAAAGAAAAAAATCAGTTTATAAATTTGCATCATAGAAATTAGTGTCAAGACCGTTGTGGAGTTATGAATTCTCTGGCTGGATGAATGTCAAAGACTTGAAAGAAGCCTCCCAAAAAGTTGGCGGAGGGCCGACTTGGTATGATTGTATTTGAATGCTTGGGCTTGGTAGAAGCTTGCAGAGTTTAGCTAAGACTCTGCCCTTGATTGTTTAAGAATGTAAACACAGAAATTGTTAGACATATTATTGCTGAAACCCAATGTCACTATGCTCCCTGTTTACTTTTACGGCTAGGCCTGCTGAACCTTGAATTTTGTTCCTCTCCTGAAGCCTTCCTCACATCTAGCATGTATACATTGTGTAGCTTTCTGTAATTGTCCTTGGAAAACCTCTGCAACCTGTGAGAGATATAAAAGCTTAAGATTCAGAAATAAAACTTTGTCAGCCTTCCTTCGAGTTGGTTGTCCGTGTCCTACATCAGAGTTGTGGTCCAGGTCTCGGAACCTAGAGTTCCACACAAATGGTGCCCGAACAGGGACCTGAATGATAAATTGAATAGGCCACTGACTCCTGCAGAACGACGTAAGCAGCAGTGGACACCAGGTCAGGAAAAGTCCATTTGTCACAGTAAGTCATCATTTTTTGAAGGTGATAAATGTTAAAATTTTACTCTCTCAGTTAGTAACATGTTATAAAATAGTTTTAGAATAAAATCCATGGTTTGAAGATACTGCAGCACTGGATTTAGAGTCACGGGAGATAAGCAAGAAAAAAAATCCCTCCAGATTGATGGGTTTCATGGGCAATTATTCGCTCAGTATTGAAAAGATTGGAAGGAAAAACGTGATATTAAAGCCTCTATAGTTAAATCCTTACATGAATATGAAATTAATAAAGACAATAAAAGGCATGTTTGTGCTGAGAAACTATCATGTTCGGTGAGGTGATTCCCTTGCAGGGGATGGCTGCAGACACCTCCGGCAAGAGTTCCCTCCACAGCCACCTGAGTGGTCTACTCCCCCCAAGGTTTTCCAAATCCAGCTTCCCTGATGATTCCTTCTGCCTCTAACCATCCTACTACTTCTCCTCAGATAAATTTCCCCCACTACTTCGCCTTTTCTAAATAGCAATAAATCTTCGCTGCCTCCTCCTCGTGAATATCTTCCTTGGCTTGCTCTTCCAGTTTTCTTTAACCACCCGAAGCAAGGTATTAACTCTTGGAATGCATTGGGGTTTGATGTTATGACCAATTTCAAAAAGGCCTGCACCCTTTATGAAGCAACTTCTAAATTTAATATTGAATTCTTGAAAACCTGGACGAATAATTGGCTCCCGCATGATTTTTCATTTTTAGCAAAAATGGTACTTATGCCTCAACAATTTTTACAATGGCAAATATGGGTTTCTGATAAAGCTAAGCAAATATTACAGGATCATATTTCTTGTAATAGTCCTGCCTATTTAACTTATGACATGCTAACAGGCACAGAGACAGTGGCAAATACTCAATCTCAATCAAATCAAATCCATTTGCCTATGATGCACCGAATTAAGGAGGTAGCCATTAGAACATGGAAAAAAATTGATAAAGATACAGCTCGAACATCTTTTGTAAAAATTGTGCAAGATCCTTCTAAAGATTATACTCAATTTATTAGTAAATTACAAGATACTATTAAAAAACTATAAAAAATACTACTGTACAACAGATCCTTCTTAAACAACTGGCTTATGATAATGCTAATAAAGACTGCCAGGAAGTTATCAGACCAATAAAAAAATTCAGGAACCACTATGGATTACATGAAGGCTTATAGGAATACTAGCTCTATCAAACATAAGGCTAGAATAACAGCTCTAGGAACTTTTGCAGTCCATAAAGCATCTAATGTTAAATGTTACAACTGTGGCAAAATGGGACATGTATATAGACTGTTGTGTCCCTTATCAACTTCCTAAAAACTCTGTTAATTCTTCTGCAGAAAGAAAGCCCCCTGGAGTATGCCCTAGGTCCAAAAAGGGGTTCATTGACTTAAAGAATGTAAATCTAAATTGGATAAGAAAAATACCTGATACAGGACAAAGATAAACCGCATCAGGGAAACTAATACAGGGGCCTGCCCTCGGCCCTGGACAAATTGAGGGAATACAAGCTTTAAATAATAAACCTAATATTTTGTTATTACAAACAACTACTGAAGGCAGTGCTGCTATTGATATTTCCAGCCCCTAAAACCTTGGAGTTACTTTTTGTACATAATCCTCATAAAATACCAACAGGATATTATGGCCCTATTCCAAAAAACACAGTTGGACTATTATTAGACAAAATAGCTGCACTATGTTGGGTCTTATAGTTCATACTAATGTTATAGATGAAGATTATCAAAGAAAAATTTCTCTTATGTTGCATGTAACCAAAAATCTTAAAGTCCCTAAAGGAGAATTTATTGCACAACTGTTACTCCTTCTATATTGTCATCCTAAAAATAGAACTAATAATAATAGAACTGGAGGTTTTGGCAGCACCACCCCATTTGCTGCATTGACCACCCTACTCCAGGAACATTCTAGACCCATGTTGACCCTTTATATAAAAGGAAAGACATATACTGACATGTCAGATATGGGAACTGATGTTTCAATCATTCGCACTGAGGAATGGACTGATTCCTGGCCTAAAGAAAGAGCCAAGGCTCCTCTGTCAGGAGTAGGCTCATCATCAGCTGAACAAAATTTTATCAGTGCTGAGATTTTTAGGAGCACAAAGGGCTGGGTAGACAGAATTATCAAAACATCTGATGTTTATAAAAAGTCTGCACTCTTTGGAATCCCTTTAGGAGACAAAGCAGTTAGCTGCTGCGGATTCTGGATTTTTTTAGAACTGCTTAAAGCACCTCATCTAGATGAGTGTTTAAAAATATATATATATATCTACAATGAGACCTCAAATATCCTATGTTTCACCTTGTACAGGCATAACATGTATCCCTTTCTTAAAATCCTTCAGAATAAAATAAACTCTCACATTCCACTCCAAAAAACTGGAAAATTCGTGGTCTGAAACTTCTCCAGATTTCCCCCCAAATCTTGGCACATGTGCAGTTTCCTCCCATACAGATTTTGAGGAAGCCCCTGCTCCATGACTTCCATTTAAACACACACCTGAAAAGCTAAAAGGAGCTTTTGCTTGTTTGTTTCTCAAAAATGCTAATTATTACATCTCTTCAACTCATTACATCCAATTCTTTAGAAAATGCAGACACTAGATCACCTGGTTGGAGGCACACTTCTCACAAGCTTCTAAGGAGCAGAGGGAGAAGAAATCACTTGTCGATTAACCCTGCTTCTTTGATTTTGCTGAAGAACTTCTCCAGTGTAGTAGCCTGTATGCTGAGAATTACACAGTGCACCTGTGCAGAGCTTGTCCCTCATCAACCTAACCTGCCCTCGGCAGGCGACCATACAAGCAGCTGAGCTGCAGACCTGGGCCAATCACAAGGCGACATGATGTCTGCACTAAGCGGAGAACAGAATGCCTGCGTTCACCCGACTCCCAGGGTGTGCATCTTGACTCTGCCCCTCTCATCCCGTTTCATTCACAGTCAAACCATGAAATTCCCCGGCAGGCCTGGGGAATTGACAACATCTGGTGCCCAACGTGGTTTTTTGACCCCCTGCTGCTGGCGAGGCACCCACTTCCTTGATGAGTGGGTGACCCCCCCCGCCCCAGGACATATTGGATCCTATTTCCTGCCCTCGTGAGTAATATTCCTCCCCATGTTTGGGAGACACAGATGGCTGCCCAGAAGGCTCTCCTCCAGACCCGTGGCCTTAAAGTGAAATCCCAGGACTTGGGATGCATTTGGGAGAAGGCCGTTTGCATTGCCCCTCCTCACCATAATTGCAAGCCTTAAGGGCTCCTCAGCGGAGGATGTTCAGCACAAGCATAACTCGGCCTGCCAGAAAAACAACAAGGAGAAGTTGGCCCTTCCCTGTGTCCCTGACTTTCACCAGGATGAGGAAGGTTCCCCTTATCCCAACCCCCCCAAACTCCCTTCAGCTGCCTCTGCTAGGGATACTCATTCACCCCTCACCAATATACCCTTGGAGGGGGGCCCAGGAAGCTCTGTCACACTGGAAGGACTAGAGACATCTCGGCCAGCCCTGTCTTTGGGTAAGAAAGAGCTCAATTCTTTTTCTTTTTTTTTTTTTTTCTTTTTACTTTCACTTTGGTTTTGATTAAACTCAGGTTTCTGGTCCAGGGCACTTGGTTAGGGGAAACTGGATGCAGTATTGCTCCTTGACTCTCCACTGGTAGAGTGTGATCAGGGGGTTTGCCTCAGTGATTTGGCATCCTGGCAAGGGGTCCAGATTTTTGGTTCTGGGACTGACATCTCCATGTGCGCAGCATTTCCTCTGTTAGTCCAACTATGTCTTGTGTTATGGTAACTGTTCTTCTGCATGTCTAAGCGTATGTCTAAGCGCATGGCCAAGTTTTTGTGTGGTTTGTAATTCAGTCATTATAACTGTCTCATGTTGGTTCTGTCAAGCAAAGTGACCACTTCAAGTTTCTATCCTTTATGTGCACAGATTAAAGGCATGCCAGATTAGATACGCATGTGCAAACTTTAAAATATGGATATTTTAAAATGCATTTAGCCGGGCATGGTGGTGCATGCCTTTAATGCTAGCACTCAGGAGGCAGAGGCAGGCGGATCTTTGTGAGTTCAAGGCCAGCCTGGTCTACAAAGTGAGTTCCAGGACAGCTGGGGCTACAGGGAGACCCTGTCTTGAAAAGACCAAAAAAATAAAAATAAAATCATTTAAAGGCCTAAAGTTTGGATACTGTAGACATCTCTAAATTTGTTGTCTCTGAGTCTATCAAATGCTTCACAACAGGTGGTAATATTTTATAGGAATTAGCCTCTGAGTTGACTTTTTAAGGATCCTATTTTCTTTTTTTTATAATTTTTTTATTAATTTTTATTTATTTCTGTATGTGTATGAATGTACTGTCTGCATGCAAGTTTGTGCACCCATGTTGTGCAATGCCAAAGAGGTCAGAAGAGGGTCTCGGATTCCCCTGGAACTGGAGTTCTCCTGGAATTGGAGTTTCAGACGGTTCTCAGCCGCCATGTGGGTGCTGGGGATCGAACCCAGGTCCTCTGTAAGAGTGGTCGGCGCTCTTAACCACTAGGCCATCTCTCCAGCCCCCATGTCTCCAGCCCCAAGGATCCTATTTTCTAATATGACATTTTGGTTTGTGTTTGCTTTCAAAAGGATTGTGTGAGGTATCTTGCTTGCTTTGGAAGTATTTTGCCCTGACTGTTCAGTCTACTTTTTCTTTTTCTTTTGAGACCTCTGCAGGCCAGATTCTCTGGGTGGATGTATCCCTGATTTAACATATTTAGCCTTCAGGACTGGGAATGAATTCTTGGACTGGGTGTGCTGGCACACACCTTTAATCCCAGTCCTTGTGAGGCTGAGGAAGGCAGTACTTTGTGAGCTCAAAGTCAGCCCATCTGGTCTTCTTTTGGTGAGTTTTCACCAATCTGCTACATGGAAATTCTATCTCAAGGGACCAGAGATAAACTGCCTCTTACTAGCTAGTAAAATTTGCATCAGCAGTTAGTCAGGAATCCTGGTCTGGCTTGGGAGGAGGTCTTTAGAGCTTGGAGAATTCCTGAGCTCTCTGAAGTGCCCACGTGGCAACTTTTCAGTCTCTGCTAGAGACCCATTTTGGGGTCTGGCACCTGGATCAGTTGGGGTGCTTCATGGCTTCCAGGGGTGCTCTTGCCTCCAAGAGGTGAGGGAGAGCAGTCTGGAACAGTTTGGGCTCTACTATGTTTCTGCAAGAATTTTTGAGCCTCTTTCCTTTCTTCCTTTCTTCCTCATGGGAGGAAAAGGGACCTCTCTGGGTCTGTACCCTCCTTGCTGATCTGGCTGGCAGTCCATCCTGTGTGCTGTGTATTTGTGTTGTGGAAGATTTGGTCTCAGAGAACTGGGTGAATCAAACTCATGAAACTGTACTTCATTCCAAGCTTTTAGTCTCCATTTGGATGAAGGCATTATATAAAATTATTGTGATCACTTTAAGATGATAGAGCAGCCCTCTCACCTCAGGCTCCTGATGTTTTGGATGTGTGTTTAAGTCTTTTTAAAACTGTTAGGACCAGGTCAGAAAAAAGTTAATCAAAAGGAAAGGGTTAACCGTGCAGGAGCAACTCTCTAGTTGAAGCAGGTCTGGTTCCCATGACTACCTTAACCACAAGAATAGAGTCTGACCCTGAGTTATTAGTTCCCAGAGCTACCTAAGGTCAGGATGAACTTTCCCAGCCCTGTAGGAATGCTTCCTACCCCCTAAGATGCCCATTCATCTCCAAGGGGCTTCACGCTGCTAAACACAACCACTGTTTTAAACAAAGGGGTACAGAACAGGTGGACTGATCCAATGAAAGACTGCCTGGTCTGCAACTACCAAGACCCCACCAATCAGAGAAAGGGTCACTGTAACTGCAGTGGAAATCCCCTAACTGGGAATAAAAGTGGGAGAGGATCGGACCTCGGGGCCACTGCCCTCCAGTCCCATGGGAGTGAGCTCGGCCCCCATGCATCGATCTGTCTCTGTCACTGTCTCTGTGTTGTGTTCTGTACTTTTTCCTTGATGTAATGTTCTTTTATTAAAATTTTTCCTCCACAGTTTTTGGCCTCTCGAGAGATTCTTTGGTAGAGAGGCATTTCTAACTCAACATCTGGAGGTCCCACCAAGATATGCCACCTCCGCCTCAAGAGGCCCCTGGACACCAGCTGGCCTTGGAGAACAAAGTGCTTTGAAAGGTACCTAGCGTAAGCTCCTGTTTTGGTTTCAGTTTTCTGTTTCTGTGGCACCAGGGCTGCTGCCTTAGAGGAAGGTCAGACGTGAGTAGCTCCTCTGGGCATGAGAGAAGGAGGATGCTCCAACTCTCCAGTAGAGGAACAGGGGGTTCGTCTGATACTAGACTCAGGGATAGTCTAGTATCCTTAGTATCCTGGTTTTGGGGCATGGACAATGGGTCCGGCCCTTCAGTTCTGGTCACAGCAGACAGCCCCTGCTGTCTGAGTCCTTTCTGTGTCCTCTGTGTCCTCACCGTGTTCGTTTGATTTGTGGTCTTTATATTTTTCTCATTACCACTTTTGTTTCTGTTCTATATTTCAAATCTAACACGGGACAGTCTACTTCTTCTACTCCCCTACTGCCCTCTCTCCTGTGCAGCCAAGCATGCACACAAGGGCCCATGCTGCGAGCTCCAAGCAGCTAGAGCTGTTCCTGCTCCACTCCCCTAGAAATACAAGATCCATGATAGCAAGATGCCAGGCAGCTGGCCCTCCTGAACAGGACTGTCAGTTAAGGTAGAACAGGCATTTCGTGAAATCAACCCAGCATTTGGGGGCTTTAAGTACAAAAGTGTGTTAAGGGAGATAACTAAAAAAATGTCTTAAACTCTAAATGATTGTGTGTAAATGTGACAATGAAGAATTAATGGTTCCACAGCCCTGCACAGCCAAGGTGTGCAGCAGACCAGAAAACAGAACTTTCTGTGCCTTGACATCAAGTTATTCTATGAGATTTGAAAAAGAAAAAGGGAATCTCTCATTATATTAAGTCATATGTCTGTGCAAGCTGTCTGTGTGTTAACTGTTCTCCCATGCATCTGAGATTCATGTCATGTGTGTTCTTCTGTGTTGGTTTCTGTTAAAAGTGGCCACTTCAAAGTTCTTTCATTCTGTATTGTGCACATAAATTAAGTTTACTTTTGGCATGCCTCTTAAACTTTTTTCAAAGGCCTGATTTGAACCTGGGATCCTAAGTTCATACAAAAAAATTTTTTTAACTGGCTATCTAAAGGTTTTATTTGTTATCTCTTAAGACTGGATTTGATCTCCAAATTAAGATGTTTTAAAGTTGCAGGTATTCTAACTTCAGTTTCCTTTCAACTTGTTTTCCAGACCTCTGAAGACCCAATTTTTAACCCTTATGGTTAAAATAAATGTCCGTTTTCTTTTCTTCTGCCTAGCCAGGCTTTTGACAGCTGTGCCACCATAAACAGTGGCACACAGCTTCCCCTGGATACCTGTAGACTGCAATCTCTTCCCTCCAATGAAACAGTCTAAAATGTTTTTTGGTATTGTTCATTGCTTAATTGTCTTGGTTTTGTACTGCCTTGATAGGACTGAATGTTTCCCAACACCTTATTCTTTAGCTTCTTCCTTGGTAAAATTGTCTTTAATTATTGTATTGTGACTTTAGTTATGGCCTTCAGTACAAACTGGGTATATAATTCTGTTTTTCATCACTTGTTAAAATATTTCAATAAGTTCATAGTATTGAAACTAAAGGTGTAAGACTTCAATGACAGCACAATAGGAAAAACTGTATTAGCCACCTCGGCCTTGGGAATGCAATTGGGGCTGTACGCTTTAAATGTCATCTCTGAAGAATAAAAACATGCCTGACAACAAGGTATGTGAGTCTGTTCAACATAAACACTGGGATAAAAATCTCTTGTATGAATGTATGGATAAATTGCATATCTATGTGGATGATACTGTTAACAGCCCTGTAACAGCATATTAGAAATCTATCAGACCATTGATGGACAGTATATGGTTTTTTTCTTCAATGTGTGTATGTCTGTGTATGATAACAATATATGTCTGTGCCTCTGTTCAGTACAACCTTTATAGACTGCCATCAACAAAATTAACTTTTAAAACCTTATGTATGAGTGTGGGTATAAAGTACTGTTCACTTTTCAGAGTTCTATAATGTGGTTATAGCACATATAAAAAGTTATGTTCCACAACTGGAGAGTCTCAGTACTATGCAACATGTGGACAGTCCATGCTAAGTCCATCTCTTTGTGGGTGTAACACACTTTGTTGCAGCCTCAGGTAAAATGGACATATATAAATATTGAGTTACCCATACATACTAAAAATGTTTTATATATCTGTTGTCCTGTTAGTTAATGATTTTTAAACTGAATGCTAGTTTAAACCTGTCTCAAAAAAAGAAAAAATAATTTAGTTTGTCTTTTGACCTTACTAATATTGTATTCAAAATCTAGTATGCTCTAATTATACATGGTAATGTGTCTACCAATCAGTTTGATATTCAAGGGTAAAGTAAAAGTTATTCAAAAATTTTTAAAAAAT
>VZQC01012756.1:114303-138386 GCA_009823505.1 Rhizomys pruinosus | reverse complement strand
ATTTGATCAACTTGATTGAACATACAAGCCCCCCCCCCTGCTGGATGGTGGGACTCATGGGCTGTGTGGGTTTGGGCACAACTGCTTGCAAATTGGTTTTACATGAAGGATGCTTGTACTCATAAATTAGTACTTAATGTTAAAAAATGAAAAAAAAACTGAGAGAAAGATGCAGGGCAGTTATGGCAGAATGCATGATCTGGGATGGGGTGGGGTGGGGTGGGGGGAAGGGAAAGGGAAATATGCCTGAACTGAATTGGAAAATGATGTATGAAGACAGTGTTCCTCTGTAGCCCCAGCTGGCCTTGAACTCACAGAGATTGATCTTCCTCTACCTCCTAAAAGGCTTGTGACACCACATCCAGATATTTTTGTTCAAATATTTTATTACTTGTGTATGAGGGTATTGCTTGCATGTATGTGAGTGCACCTGTGTCATGCAATGCTGTGGAGATCAGAAGAGGGTGTTGGACTCTCCTGTAACTGGAGTTAAGGACAGTTCTTAGCCACTATATGGGTGCTGGGAATCAAACCCAGGTCCTTTTGCAAGAGCAACATGTGCTCTTAACCTCTGAGCCATCTCTCCAGGCCCTCCTGAGCTTTTAAAAAATATGGTTTATGGGGCTGGAGAGATGGCCTAGCGGTTAAGAGCACCGACCGCTCTTGCAGAGGACCCAGGTTCGATCCCCAGCACCCACATGGCGGCTGAGAACCGTCTGAAACTCCAATTCCAGGAGAACTCCAGCTCTCCTCGGATTTCCAGGGGAATCCGACACCCACTTCTGACCTCCGCGGCATTGCACGACACGGGAGCACAGACTTACATGCAGATAGTACATTTGTACACATACAGAAATAAATAAAAATTAATTAAAAAAAATAAAATAAAAAATATGGTTTATTTGTTTTGTTTATGTGATGGTTAATCCTGGGTGTCAACTTGACTGGACTAAGGAACAAATAAGAGAAAAAGGGTCTCCTCAACCCGGATGGCCCACCCCAAATGTGGGCATTACCTTCTGCTGGCAGGCAGTATTTAAGGCCATGGCAGAGGGAGCTGGTCCCTTTTTCTCCTGCGGCTTGCCTCTCTCATCTGGTGAGTTTGTCTTGCTGCTGTGATCAACCTTTCGGATCCCAGTGTGTACTGAGACCAGCAGATCTCCTGGAATCCATTTGGGCCTTCAGCACTAGATTGGGACTACTGAGACATCCAGCCTTGCGGACTGAGCAATTCCCTGGATTCTCGGCCTTTCCAGTGTGGTGCAGCTACTGCTGGACTCCTTGAACTCTGTCACGTGAGCAGATCAATAAATTGTATATAGCTATATATTCGTCCTGTTGCTTCTGTTTCTTTAGAGAACCCTGACTAATACAGTTTGGTTTTGGCTTGGTTTGGTTTTAGTCTTTTTGAGACAGGGTCTCCCTGTAGTCCCAACTGGCCTGGAACTTGCTATGTAGACCAGGGTGGCCTTGAACTCATAGAGATCACCTGCCTCCGCCTCCCAAGTGCTGGGATTACAGGTGTGCACCACCACGGCCAACACATTTATTTTATTATTTTATGCATATGAGTGTTTTGCCTGCATGTAAGTACACCCATGTATGCAATGCCTATAGAGGCCAGAAGAGGGCATTGGCTTCTCTGGAAAGCAGCAAGTGTTCTTAAGGGCTGAGCTATCTCCGCAGCCCTTGATTCTGAGCTTCTTGTTTGTTTGGTTTTAGTTTTATTGTACATATTATTCCTTCAGAGTTGTCAGATGCTCTCTCTAAAATCGACCCATCATATGATTACTGTCTTTGTTTAGCTTCCAACACACAGAAAAGCTTGTTTAAAGATCTGCTAGAGCAAACCAACCTTGAAGACTGTGTTCTAGGTTCTCTTTCCTCTAGTGGACATAACTTTGCCTTAGTAATATCCTTCTTAAGAAACATTGAATGAATCAATGAGCAAGTGGAAGGGAGATGTTGGCTGAAGGTCTGGAGGAAGGAGAAGTAGGATATGACTAAGAAATATCTGACCCAGAGATAAAGGCCAAATCAGTCCGAATTAAAAGTAAATAAAGGCAGGCATTTATTCCAGGAAATTCTCTCTCTCTCTCTCTCTCTCTCTCTCTCTCTCTCTCTCTCTCTTTCTCTCTCTCATCCATGGCCTCCAGGACCATGAGAAAGCACACATCTGGGAGGCCAGAAGAGCCTTTTGGGGGGGGTGATGATGGTGACATGTTGGAATCTGGCCAATTAAGCCAGGTCAGGGGCTCAGATCTGGAGGTGGGTCTCAAGTTCAGAACTCTCATGGGAATCTGGCCTGACCAGAAAAGAAAGGAGGGTCTTTCTGGTCTATGCTATCTTGGCTTTTCACCCCGGCCCAACCTAACAATGACTCTCACTTTGGAAAGGGGACAATCTAATCATTGGACATCTGTACACTGGTCTTGGACTACACTCAAGCCAAGACCAGGAAGACCTGATGTGAACTTTCTACTTGACTGGTCATATTGATTATAACTAGCTCCATTCATTACTTCATTAATAAGTAATGAGAATTCCTCTACCTCATAATATTTAACAGTGGTATTTACTAATGTAATAGTAATTTGTCCTAATACAACAGCCTTCAACAAGCCGCACTGCACCATTCTAGTCTGCACTGGCATTCTGGCAATAGTATGAGTGACAATACACTCAATGTAAAAATATTCATTTAGGATGGCTATTATCTTCCTTTTTTAAATTTTATTTATTTCTGTATATGTATGAATGTACTGTCTGCATGCAGGTGTGTGCACCCGTGTCGTGCAATGCCTTGGAGGTCAGAAGAGGGTGTCGGATTCCCCGGAACTGGAGTTCTCCTGGAATTGGAGTTTCAGATGGTTCTCACCCACCATGTGGGTGTTGGGGATCGAACCCGGGTCCTCTGTAAGAGTGGTCAGCACTCTTAACTGCTAGGCCATCTCTCCAGCCCCTAGGATGGCTATTATCAAAGCAAAATTGGGTTGGGCCATAAAATCAAAAGCTCTTTACGCTGTGACCAAACACTGAGGCTCTCCACAGAATGCCAGATGCACTGCATAGTAATAGTTCTGATTTTCTGAGGAGAAACAGGCTTGCCAATACTGAGTTTGGGGACTTTTATTTATGGTCTGCTGTTTTTAGGATTGTCTTGACCTTCTGCAACCTTGATGGACAGTGACAGAGGACTCAGGAAAACCCTTAAATAAAGATTTATTGACAAGAAAGAAAGAAAGAAAGAAAGAAAGAAAGAAAGAAAGAAAGAAAGAAAGAAAGAAAGAAAGGAAGAAAGAAAGAAAGCATTGGTCCCAGCTAACCAACCCAGGGTTAGATGCAGGGCTCAAGGGCCAGTGAAGGTTCTAGCAACTCAGGGTGAGACAGGAAAAGTCCCAGTAACCCTGGGTGAGATAGAGGCCCCACCTCCCACTTCTGGCAAGGGCTGGGTGAAGGTCTGAGTGACCCATCAGTTACGGGACAAGGTAGCTGTGTCGTCCCTCCCACCCCCCTGTGATTTGTGCTGTGAATATCCCAGTGGGAACAGCAGTAGTGACTCTGTGGCACAAGGTAACAGAAGAGATAGCAAGCCTGCCACTCCACAGCCAACCTAAAGGAACAGGGCAGCAGGAAGCATCTGGAGCCAGCAAGCAGGCATGCTCAGCAGCTACCCGACCTGAGTTGTTACCAGTTCATATCTCTGGAGAAGCTTCAGACCGGAAAGAGAAGTGGTAGCTAGACCTTCCAATACACAACCAAAAGAGAAAACCTGAAACCTAGGCCATCCAGCCCTTCATAAACAAGAAGAAAACGATGAAAGCACCTGAAGAAAATGAGTAAAGTAAGCCTTCAGAAATTGGTACCAGAGACTGGGCTATTGCTGTGACAGAACTGACCTTGGTGTTTGGGGGAGGGTTGTGGAAGTGTTTGGAACTTTGAGCTGGAAAAGTCATTGAGTGCTTAGACTTTTTTGCTGTTAGAACTTGGAACAGTTATGCTGAAGGAGTTGTAGATGATGGATGCCTGGCTTGTGAAGCGTCAAAGGGAAGCAGAGATCATCAGGGCTGTTTTTATGATATTTTTGAATTGATAACCCATGGGTTCTGGTTGGCTGAGGCTGAAGAATCAGCTGTAATAACAAGAGACCAGAACCTGAAGTGAAACCTTTGTTTAGCTGGGACAATTGATGATAGTTAGCTGGGGCTGAAAAATCAGCTGTAAGTAACAAGAGACCAGCATCACTGTGGTGAAATCTTCTGGGAACTCAGGGTCAGCACACAAAAGCTGTGGTACGGCGGGGTCCTAGCCTCCATCTCAAGCTGGAAGCAGGACTTGGTAACATGTAATAAATAGTCTTGTATATATATCTAGTGTTGGATCTAGTGTTGAAATGTGAAGGGGTCACAGCAAGCAACTGTGAGGCTTTGAACTGTGAGAGGCCAGAAAATGCCATTGGTGAAAGTGCACCTCAGTTGCAGTGAAGACCCCAGGATTGCAGGGGTTGTGAAGAGAAGCTGGGGCTTTGCACAAGGAGAGGTCAGAATCACCCATTGGTGAAGGTGCTGCCTCAGTTCTGGGGGAGACCACAGCTTTTTGGAGATGCAAAGCCTACAGGATGACCACCAAGGGCAGCAGCAGGTGTGGAATGCAGCTGGCCTAGGCCTGTGAGACAAGCTGTGTGTGCCGTGGACAGCAGAGTCAGAGAAGTGGAGCTGCTGAAACCCTTTGGAGCTGATAAGATTTCGAGTGAATCTCATATGTCCAGCCTTGAGCTACTTTTCTAGGCTTAGGTTTTGCTTAGGTGTGGCCGATTCTTCCTTTTGAAATAAGATGGTACTTGTTTTATAGGAGCCCACAATTAAGAGACCTTTAAAAGAGACTGAACTTTTAAGTGTTTAGATTTTTAAGGACTGTGGGGTTTTTAAGGTTGTACTGTCTTCTGTTATGATATTAATGTTAACATCATATTTTGGGGACAAGAAGTGGAATGGTGGTGGTTTAATAGTGATGTGTTTTTTGTGTCAAGTTGAAAGGGGTCAATTGTGCTAGATAGCTTTAGTGTCAACTTGACATACCTGGGTTGATGGAGCCTCCATTGGGGAATCAGCTCCATTGGACTGGCCTGTGGCCACATCTGTGATCAATTTTTTAGACTGCTGAGCAGTGCAGAAGGGCCCAGCTCACTGTGGGTGGTGCCACCCCCGGGAAAGTTGCTGTGTACAGTATAGGAAAGCAGGCTGAGCCCACTGAGCCAGGGGAGCAAGCCAGTAAGCAACATTCCTCCATGGCATGTGCTTCAGCTTCTGCTTCCAGGTTCCTGCCTTGGGCTCCCTCAGTGATGAACTGTGACCCCGGAGATATAAGACAAACTCTTTCCTCCCCATGTTGGAATTGGTCAGAGTATTTTGTCACAGTAATTGAAAGCAAACTAGAACAAGTCCTACTCACAATAACCAAACTATGACCTAGATGTCCATAAACAGATGAATGGATAAATGTTATACAAATGTTATCTATCTATCTATCTATCTATCTATATATATATATATGATAAATGTGGTATATATCATATATATATTTATCATATATATTCATATATATATATATATATATATATGAAGAAGCCACAATGAAACCCATTACTTTGTGTGCTAACCTAAAATACTAATGAAAATCCAAGAAACCATGGAATATATATATACAGTATAGTATTATTCAATGAAATCATATCATGTCACTTGCAGGAAAATAGATGGAAGTGAAGATTGTCTGTTAGCAATCTCAGAAAGCATACTCAGAAGGGCAAATACCACATGTTTTCTCTCACATGTGGAATCTGCATTTAAAGTCTGTCCATCTGTGTGCGTGTGTGAGAGAGAGAGAGAGANGCCCGGCTTGTTTTTGTTTTTTTGTATTTTTGAGACAGGGTCTCCCTTTAGTCCCAGCTGGCCTGGAGCTCACTATGTAGACCAGACTGGCCTTGAAGTCACAGAGATCTGCCTGCCTGTGCCTGCTTCTGCCTCCTGAGTGCTGGGATTAAAGGCTTCGGCCACCACACCCACTAAGATGGTAAATTTTATGTAACCATTTTTACCATAATTATTTAAAAGTGAAGTAGGGGTGTTAAATGGAAAAGATAAAAGACAACTTGTTTAATGCTTCTCCACCCTACTATGCTAGTGTCTTCCCAGAGAGAAAAGCATATAGTGGTGTGATTTGTTGTTATCTTGTGACAATATCTTCAATTGGTTTTGCTACTGCTGTTTTTGAGTCAGTCTTCTCTGATCCAGTCTTTCCTCAAATTATTTATGTAGCTAGGGTTAACCAGAAAACCTGATGCCCTCTTCTGACTTCTCCAGGCATTGCGTGACACAGGTAAACTTACATATATGCAGGCAAAACAACCATACACACAGAACAAAAATAAATTTAAAATATTAAGGGGTAGGTGACGGCTTAGCAGCTAAGACCACTGGCTTCTCTTCCAGAGGACCGAGGATCAGCTCCCAGCACCTAGATGGTGGCTAACAATCTTCCCTAACTCCAGTTCCAGGGAATCCAACACCCTCTTCTGAATTCTGCAGGCATTGCAGGTACATTTACACACATGCACAGGTACATTTACACACATGCAAACAAAACACTCACACATTAAAAGTAATTTTTTGTCTTTTTTTTTTTCAGACAGGGTCTCCCTGTAGTCCCAGCTGGCTTGGAACTATGTAGACCAGGCTGGCCTGGAACTCACAGAGATCTACCTGACTCTGCCACCCAAGTGCTGGATTAAAGGCATGTACCAACACTGCCCAGAAAAATAATTCTTTAAAGGACAGTTTTATCTCGCTGTTTCAGTCCATGTTTTCTTGATCCCATAGCTTTGTGCCTACAAAGAGGCAGCATATCTTGATGAGAGAACAAAGAGGAAGTGGCCAGGCCACCGGCTCAATATCATCTTCAAAGGCACAATCCTGTGAATAAAAGTTCCCAGAAATCAGCCGGGCAGGATGGTGCATGCCTTTTTAATCGCAGCACAGGGGAGGCAGAGGCAGGCAGATCTCTGTGAGTTCAAGGCCAGCTTGGTCTAGAGTGAGTTCCAGGACAGCTGGGGCTACAGGGAGAAGTGTCTTGATTTATGACTTTTCTTTGTTCTGTTACTATAAAAACATCCTGAAACTGCTTCCTCATTGGAACCTGGAATTTGGGGTTACCTGGATTGTGTTCTCAGGCCATTGTTTATTCAGGCTCCTAAATAAACTCTTATCCCCCTGAGTTAAGAACTGAGCTTTTGCTTCAACATTCCCAACACCCTAACTTCCACTAGGCTCTCCCTAATAAATGTTCCCACCTTCTAACAGGACCACAGGCTGGCTACCAAGTCTTTGAATATATGATTGTGAGCTCTGCTAGGCATCCAACAAATAAATGTTCATGTATTTTAACTAAATGATTTGAGTTGCCTTCAATTACAATTTATGTCTTGGCAGCCCCAACAACTTCTAAAATCTATTAAAAATTGAGCACGAGCTGGGCATGGTGGTGCACGCCTTTAATCCTAGCACTTGGGAGGCAGAAGCAGGTGGATCTTTGTGAGTTCAAGGCCAGCCTGGTCTACAGAATGAGTTCCAGGAGAGCTAGGGCTACAAGGAGACTCTGTTTCAAAATAGACCAAAAAGTAAATAAATAAATAAATTGAGCATGAGCCAGGCGTGGTGGTGCACGCCTTTAGTCCTAGCACTTGGGAGGGAGAGGCAGGCAGATCTCTGTGAGTTCAAGGCCAGCCTGGTCTATATAGGGAACTCCAGGCCCTAAAGGGAGACCCTGTCTCTAAATAAATAAATAATTAAATAAATAAATAAATAAATAAATAAATAAATAAATAAATTGAGCATGAGCCAGGCGTGGTGGTGCACGCCTTTAGTCCTAGCACTTGGGAGGGAGAGGCAGGCAGATCTCTGTGAGTTCAAGGCCAGCCTGGTCTATATAGGGAACTCCAGGCCAGCTGGGACTAAAGGGAGACCCCACCTCAAAAATAAATAAATAAAGACAAAAATAAAAAATTGAGCATAGTGGCACATGTCTTTAATCCTGGCACTCCAGGAGGCAGAGCCAGGCAGATCTATGAGTTCAAGGTCAGCCTGGTCTACACAGTGAGCTTCAGGCCAGCTAAGACTAAAGGAAGATCCTGTCTCAAAAATACCCCCCAAATAAATAAAAATAAAAAGTGAGTGTAACATATAGCACTTTTAATGCTGAGCCTAAATGCCTTTCAGTGTAACACTGAGTTTAATCTTAAGTAGGCAGTATTGTGTCCTGTTCTACAAATCATAAAACTGAGATGTAGAGAGGTAAAGTTATTCTATTATTAAGTGTTATATTTATAGTTCTGATGAACGTGTTTCACCACCCCTCAGCCTCTTAATCATTAATCTCCTCTTTTTTGAAATGGGAATGGTGGGGAATGAGACTTTTATGAGTGTATTTCAAGGTTGGTAACGGTGTTTCTTCATTAGGGTCATCCTCTCAATTCCAGGAGCCTGGTGAGGCCTTGAGGGCTACCGCGAAGCCTGAGTACAGGGCTTCTGTGATTAAGGTCAAATTTTTGAACCCAAGAAATTTCCCTCCAATTCCGAAGTAGCCCCTTAGTGACGAATCTGCTGCCTATCCTGACAGTCTTTCTATTACTTGTTAAGTAATCAAACCAAGAGAAATGAAATACCATTACACATACAACCGATCCACCCGGAACCCCACACAAATCTTTTCTCCTAAGGGTCCAAGATACCAACGGAAGCGAATCTGCATCTCTAGCTTGGAAGCGAGGGGGCGGGGCGATTGACCACCATTTTTGTTTTGCGGCCGTGCGCTCTCAGAGCAGCTTCACTAACAGGACCCCATGGAGGAGGCGGAGTCTATCAGGGAGTGGGCGGGGCCGGGAGGCGTGATGATTCAAACGGACTAATGACCAGGGCGCGTCTGGCAGAGGCCACCAATGAACGGGCGTGAGGGGCGGCGCGCTCAAGCCCTAGTATGTTTGGCTGCACCACGGCTTTGGCGCATTTTCGGCTGGTTTGATTCATCCATTTTGAAGAGACGGGGGAGAGGGGGTCTCGCCCGATCCAGGGGCCCGAGCCGAGGCGCGGCGGACGCTGAAAGGCCAGCAACTCGGGGCTCGGTGGCCACGGCCGGCGGAGTGGGGGGGTGGGGCGCCGAGCGCGCGGGGAGGGGGGTCCTGCTCCTCAGCTCGGCTCGGTCCGGTCTCGGCAGCGAACATGTCTCGGCCTGTCAGGTCAGTGTGGAGTCCGAGGCCTGAGCGGGCTGGAAGGGGTGGCGTGAACGGCCGCGCTGTGCGCCGGGCCTGGAGTCGCCCCCCCGGTGCCACGCGCGGCCTTCCCTCGCGGCCCTGCGCGTGGGGGCACCGGCGGCGCGCGTGGTAGCGGCGGCGTGCCCGTGCGCGCGCCCCTCCGCCCAGCCGGTTCGGTCTGCGCCGCGGCAACACCACCATAGTCTGGGGGCGAGCGGGGTGCTCGGCGGGCACCTCGGCCGGCACGCACCCCGGCAGGCCTCATCCCGGGGGCTCGACGCCCATCCGGGCCTGCACCGCGCGACCCCGTCCCCGCCGAGCTGCTGGTGCGACGCGGAGGGCCGGCCCTGCCGCCCGGCTCCGCCTCCGTCCAGGGGTCGCGGCAGGCCCCTCCTCCCAGACCGGCCTGGGCGGGGCTCATGCTGTCCCCCGGGAGCGCGAGTGAATTTTTTTTTTTTTTAGACTGGACCCCGAAAAGGAAATGGCTGCTGCTTTTCCAGCCTATGAGTTGAGCAAGCGTTAACCCGAAGTTCACTCTTTCTCCCGCCTGCAAGCGGCCTTCCTTTGGGAAGCATTTGCACCCGGGGAGGCGAGGGTTAACCCACCGCGCGACCCAAATCCCGCGTGGTTCTCGTTCCTCCACCCCGCGCACACGTCTCGGGGATGTCTGTAACCCTCTCTCTCCCGGAGTGTCTGGTCGTGAAGGCCTAAGCTCTGCTAGCGGTCACATCGATTCCCGGGATGACAGAAGTTCGCTGCCTTTTCGCCTGCTGCCCTGCAGGGCTGCTACACTCCCTGGGCCCTGGGCCCTGGGCCCTGGGCCCTGGGCGGGGTTAGGCCTTCAGGAGAAGAGCCGGTGACGGCACCTATTGCTGGATGTGAAGGCGTAGCCACTTTTTCTAGTGTTTTCTAGATCGGTAAAGATTTAGTTTTTGAAGTTTTATCGTAGTTGGTTCTCCAGTTCAAGTTTTGCAAGCAGTGAAAGTATTGAGTACTAAAGAGGTTAAGGCATCTGGAAACGGTCGTGCCACAGCATTTTGCCTCCTACTACCCTTTACTACTGGTGGTGGTATGGGACTGCAAACACCTTCAGGCACCCCAGGGGTGGGGGTGAATAAGATACTTACCTACCTGATTTTTTTTCCTTTTTTAAAAATTTTACGTGTATGAGTGTTTTGCCTGCCCTATGTACCTTGAGCAGTGTCTACGAAGGCCAGAAGAGGATGTCAGATCCCCCTCGCCCCCCGACTGGAGTTCTGGCCACCTTGTTGGTACTGGGAACCATACCCTGGTCCTCTGGAAGATCAGCCTGTGCCCTTAACAGCACTGAGACATCTCTCCAGCCCACTGCCTGCTTTTCTTAGGTTGAATTTCAACCTTGTACCTTAAACCACCATCTCTACTTTGAAAATATTGCTGGTATTTGGGCAAGGCGTCAATATGGCCCTTTCAGACTATATATAGTTTGACTACTAAGGGGGGAATCCAATTGTCCAAACAGTACCATCAACTCAAGATATCACTTTCTTTAGGATTAAGAAGCAGATACCAGCCTGGAGTGGTGGGGATACAAGGAAACCCTGTCTTAAGTAATAAAAAAATAAAAAAGAAGATACCAGAATGATTTTCACTATCTGTATTGACTTTTTTTTTTTTTTAATGTATTGGATCTTTGGTCTTGGAAGCAATCCCTGTGTGTTGACAATACTATCTTTAAGTTTGCCGCACTTTATATTTCATTGCGCTAACTTTTGAAGACTTATTACTGAAGTGACTTTCTGAATTGGTCTGAATTTTTGTTCCCTAATTTAGATATTAGAACATGAACAGGACTTTTTTTACTGGGAAACATGGGTTATATATGTTTGTTGGTTTTGTATGTATAAATTGTTTTGTCTGCATGTATGTAAGTGCACCCACGCATGCAAGACCCATGGAGACCAGAAGCCCTCTTGTGGCCTCTTGGAACTGGCATTCCAGCCTCTTGGTAGCTACCATGCGGATACTGGAAACCCCACCCGGTTTTTTGGAAGAGCAGCTAGTGCTCCTAACTGCTTTGCCGTCTCTTCCCCCCCAAAGGAAAAGTGATTAAAGCAAAAAATATATTCATGACCAGTTATATAGCAGAAGTAATTGAGTTTGGTTTGTTAAATTTGTAATAAAGTTCTGATTGAAGAAAATGATATTGCTTCAAAGTGCAATTGAAGGATATTACCTTGGACTTGGAGCCTCTAAAAAATAAACAATTGTAGACATTAGCATGATTTCAAAATAATGCCCTTGTTTAAAAACAAGACACATGTTAGAAAACTGCATACTTTGATGTGCATGTTTGTCCTTAGGCTGTATCTATTATTTATTTATTTATTTGTCTTTTTGAGACAGGTTCTCCCTTTAGTCCCAGCTGGCCTGGAGCTCACTATGTAGACCAGGCTGGCCTTGAACTCACAAAGATCCACCTGCCTCTGCCTCCCAAGTGCTAGGATTAAAGGTGTGTGCCACCACCCTTGGCTGCTATTGTTACTTTTTTAAGAAACATTTTTATTATTTGTGTGTGTGTATATGAGTGCTAGGATTAAAGCCCTTAAGGTGTATCTATTATATATCATTACCTGAAGTCATTTTTCTGGATCTCATTTTTTACTGCAAATGTTTTTATTTTAATGTAACATTTAAAGGAGCATTTAGAATGTGTTAATAGTTAATGGTTTTGACGATTCCTTTTTTTCTGTTTTCTTTTGGTCTTTTTGAGATAGGGTCTCCCTGTAGCCCCAACTGGCCAGGATCACTATGGAGACCAGGCTAGCCTTGAACTCATAGAGATCGGCCTTCCTCCGCCTCCGGAGTGCTGGGATTAAAGGCTTGCACCATCATGCCTGGCACTTTCTTTTTAAAAAAAAAAAGGTAACGTGTGTAGGACGAGGTGGCTGAGTGGTTAAGGTGATGGACTGCTAAAACTTTACGTGTATGAGTGTAACGATGCCTGTGCCTGTATGTAGGTAGGTGCCCTCTTGTCCTGCAGTGTAACCATGCCTGTGTGTAGGTAGGTGCCCTCTTGACCTGCAGTGTAATGATGCCTGTGTGTAGGTAGGTGCCCTCCTGTCCTGCAGTGCCCTTGGAGGTCAGAAGAGGGTGTCAGATCTCCTGGAACTGGAGATTACAGGTGGTTGCTCCTGCCCTGTGGGTGGTGGGAATCATCCTGGGTCCTCTGCAAGAGCAGCCAGCACTCTTAACCATTGAGCCATATCTCCAACCCCATTGACCCCAATTTCTTATCCCTCTCCCCCTTGAGACAGAATCTCATGTAGCACAGGTTTGTCTTGAACTTGCTGTATAGCTAAGGTAGGCTTTGAACTCCTATCTTCCTGCTTCTGTCTCCCTAGGGTTAGGCTTGCCTGGCTTCCCTTGTGACACCAGCTTCTAAATGAAGTTGGCCTGTAATACAGTTGTCCACAAATGTTTATGTGTGACATCATTTCTGTTTATTTTGTTGTGCTCACTTGCTAAGCAGGTGCTCTGTCACTGAGCCACATCCCCAGTTAGGGCATTATTGATACAAGATTGCAGCTGGGCGTGGTGGCGCATGCCTTTAATCCTAGCACTTGGGAGGCAGAGGCAGGCGGATCTTTGTGAGTTCAAGGCCAGCCTGGTCTACAGAGCAAGTTTCAGGACAGCTGGGACTACAGGGAGACCCTGTCTCGAAAAGACAAAAAAAAAAAAAAATTATTGTGCGTGTGTGTATATGAGTGTTTGCCTTTGTGTATGTAAGTGGGCCTGTGTGGGGCAATGCCTGCTGAGGTCAGAAGAGGACATCAGATCCCCTTGAACTCATAAGAGGTGCACCTACCTGCCTCTGTCTCCTGAGTGCTGGGATTAAAGGCATGTACCACCACACCAGGTCACTATCATTACTTTTTCCAGTATCCATGATCCTCAGTTTTAGGCTTTAGACAGAAATGAATTGCATAACATTATAGTACTGGAATTAGGTCAGGCGTGGTGGTACATGCCTTTAATCCCAGCAGAAGCAAGGAGATCTCTGTGAATTCAAGGCCAGCCTGGTCTACATAGTGAGTTCCAGGACAGCTGGGGCTATAGGGAGACCCTATCTCAGAAAGACCAAAGAGAAGAATGACAGAAAGTCCTGGAATTAGGAAGAAAGTGAGGTGAACTCAGTTCACAGAGGGCTTAATAGGAACCTCAACATATTAGTGGATGCTAAACTTGGGCCTAAAACTTTTTTTTTCTTTTGCTAACAGATGTGTTTAATGAAGGCTTGTATTACAGATAACAGGTATCTGATGTTGTCCATAGGTCTATATAGGAGCAACAGCCTCAGACAACACAGTCTGAATACAATTCTAAGTAATAAAGCTTAAACTTTAACTCAGTCTTTTGGAGCAAATAGTTTTGTAAGGTATTTGCTCTCTGAGAAGACAAGGAACACCTAAGCTGAAGGTGTAGATGGTGTGGGGGACACAAGTGGCCCTTAATTTGGGTAGCAGTGAAGCTCATTAAAAATGGCCCCTTCCTGAGGCAGGAGAGATGGCTCAGTGGTTAAGAGCTCTGACTGCTCTTGCAGAGGAAGGACCTGGGTTCAATTCCCAGCACCCACATGGTGGCCTAGAACCGTCTTTAACTCCAGTTCCAGGGGAATCCAACACCCTCTTCTGACCTCCGCAGCATTGCATGACACGGGTGCACCAACCTACATGCAGGCAGTACACTCATACATATAAGTTTTAAAAAAAAAGTTTGTTTTGTAAAAGGATTTTTTTTTGCCGTTTTTGTTTTGCTTATTTTACCTATTGAACACGAAGGAAAAAATTAGGCTCAGGTGGTGAAAATTACAGTCTGCATCATCTATCAAAGTATCTGTTACTCTCAGAACCCACAGAACCTGGATTTCATCATTAGCTGTATCCCGCTTATTTCCACACCTCTACAGTAATGGGTGGTATCTTCTGGATAAATAGTAAAGTGATCAGTATTGATTAAAGCACAGAGTACATTGCTGTTTATAACTCTCAGAGTGCTTTCATGAATTTACAGAGATCTGCCTCTGCGTTCCAATTGCTGGGGTTAAAGGTGTGCACCACCACACCTGGCTGACTTTACCTGTTAAAACATACCATCAAGGATATAAAGCAGAGTGTGGTGGTATATGCTTATAATCCTAGCACCTGGGAGTCTGAGGAACATGGAAAGTTGAAGGCTTGCCTGTCCTGCATACATAATGGGATTGTCTCAAAAAAGCAAAAATAAATAAAACAATAAATCTGCAAATATTAATGGGAGCACTTAATTTTATTCAACCTTTCTCAGTGCATTTAATTTAGTTTCAAAGAGTAATACGTTACTTAAAATTTTTCAGAATGGCTTACTAGAAATTTATTCAGAAAAACTTCAGTCAGTACTGTGTTGGAGGCTTTCATTTTATTTTATCCTTAGTAAAAAAAAAAAAAAATGCCTGTAGCCTGGCATTTCTTAGTGCCCATAGAATAAATAAAGCACATTATTCAAATAATTAGAATTATAGTAGCAGAGCAAGGATTTGACTCCAGAGCTATAAAATAAGCTAACATTCATTCTATCTATTAAGATAGTTGGGGGCCTCATGTGCTAGTGAGACAAGCACTCTACTACTGAGCACCTTCCCAGCCACAGAGTATATGCTTGTTATATACACACAGTTTGGGGGAAGGATCCTGATAGGATGGCTTGGAACTTATGACCCTTCTACCTCTAACTCTTGGAATGCTGGGATTACTGGCATTAAGCTGCCATACTGGATTTGTGTATGGAGGCCAGAGGATAATTTGTGGGAGGAGTTGGTTCTTTCCTTTCAGCCTGGGGTTGTCTCATCGACCCCTGAATATAAGTAGGTTATTTTTTTTTTTTTTTTTTTTTTTCTTTTTGAGACAGGGGCTCTCTGTAGTTCCAGCTGTCCTGGAACATACCATGTAGACCAGGCTGGCTTTGAACTCAAAGAGATCTACCTGCCTCTGCTTCCCAAGTGCTGGGATTAAAGGCAAGCACCTCCATGCCTGGTGTGGTTAAAAATTTGTATTATATATATGTCTCTGTGTGTGGGTGTATGTACATGAACACAGGTGGGCATAAAGCCAGAAGATGACATTAGATCCCCTGGAGCTGGAGTTAACAGGCAGTTTGTATGTGGCCCAGTAGGATTCTAGAAACATCAACTGTAAGACAGAATTCTGGGTTAAGTAGAGCTCTTTTTTCCATTTTGCCAGTGGTTGCTGTGATACTCAAGGACTGAAAGTGAGGGGAAAACAAGGCTGAATGTAGGCTGGGTGAGTCCTAGCCTCTCTACTTACTGTATTTGATTCCATAGAGAATGTATGGCAAGTCCACTTCTCTGGTTTGAAACCATTGGGATCCTGTGTTTTGGGCAATGTGTTAAGAAGTGACCAGGTATGGGGCTGGAGAGATGGCTCAGTGGTTAAGAGCCGACTGCTCTTGGCAGAGGACCCAGGTTCGATTCCCAGCACCCAAGTGGCGGCTAAGAACCGTCTTTGACTCCAGTTCCAGGGGAAT
This sequence comes from Rhizomys pruinosus, assembly GCA_009823505.1. Classification (NCBI taxonomy): domain Eukaryota; kingdom Metazoa; phylum Chordata; class Mammalia; order Rodentia; family Spalacidae; genus Rhizomys; species Rhizomys pruinosus. The sequence goes on along the minus strand of VZQC01012756.1, from coordinate 122,521 downwards.
CTGGTGCCCTCTTCTGACCCCCCCCCCAGGCATTGCATGACATGAGTGCACCAGCCTGCATGCAGACAGATTCATACACATAAAAAATAAAAATTTTTTAAAATGACCAGGTACATGTTAAATGATCAGGCATATTGACATCTATGTTTTTCTTTCATTTTTTTTTTACACTAAGTAAATAAAGATAAAACACCTTAGATTTAGGTTGAATCTTAGTTTTCCACCATGTAAATTATGAATGAGAAAAAAGTTTTTGTAACAGATTTCTAAATTGGGAATTGTGACTTTTTAATAGCATACATTGGACAAAATATTTCTAAATTTGATGGAACTTTTGCTTACTGAGCAACTTTTGGATGCTAAATTTTCTGCCAGGTACTTCATACATATTAAAAAAAAAATCATATACCAACTCTTCAAGTAAGGTATAGATTATTCTCATTTATGTGTGAGGCCCGAGGCTTGGAAAAATTAACTGGTCCAGTTCCCTGACCACTAAGAGAAGCAGGAATTTGAGTCAAGCATGAAGAACCCAGTATGATCTTAAGTGACAGTGGTAGGGTGGTTTTCCTTGATGTGACAGCACATGGTTATTGTTGGTTATTGTTGGAGGAGGTCGCAGTTCACGTAAGACTTTTGTAGGGAGGGCTAACTTTAAAGTATGCTTATGGAAAGGGGTAGGAAAAGCTCCCCCCCCTCCGTAGAGTGGGATATTGAGTGAAGAAATTAATAGAAGACATGGATTTGAGTAGGTAAGAAAACCCAAATATTTAGTGTGTGCTTTTGGGGTTGGGGGGTGCTTGATTAGGTGGCATTTGTAATAATGGAGCATTTTTCTCTGAGGAAAAGTGAATAAATTCCAAGGACAACTATGAGACAGCATAAGAAAATTGTGATAGGAAAACTCATGAGGAAAAAAGATTCCATTGCTATAATTATCAATAAAAAGGAAACCCATAGCATTAAAGAAAGTTCAACATCTGTTTTTGCAACTTATTGCAATTTAGAAGGAAATAAAAAGATTGGGAGTTGGCTTGATTTGACACGTTATTTTTTTTTTAATTTTATTTATTTCTGTATGTGTATGAATGTACTGTCTTCATGTAGGTTTGTGCACCCGTGTCGTGCAATGCCTTGGAGGTCAGAAGAGGGTCTCGGATTCCCCTGGAACTGGAGTTCTCCTGGAATTGGAGTTACAGACGGTTCTCAGCCACCATGTGGGTGCTGGGGATCGAACCCGGGTCCTCTGCAAGAGCAGTCGGTGCTCTTAACCCCTAGGCCATCACTCCAGCCCGATTTGACACGTTATACATTAAGGCTGTATTTAAAGTTTTATTTAAGACAAGATCTCACTATATCCAAAGCTGATGTGGAATTAGTGATTCATTCTTCTGACTGTGCCTCCCAAGTATTGGGATATCAGGCATGTACCACCACCACCATCACTATTACTACTACTACACTACTATACTACTACTACTATATTATTGCTACTACTACGCTACTGGTTTGTTGTTTTGTTTCATTTTTGAGGCACAGTCTCGTGTAGCTGGGCTTGCCTCAAATTTGTTAAGTAGCTAAAGTGGCCTTGAGCTTCTGAATGTCCCTCTTGAGTTCATTCAGAGATTGTAGTTATCGATCATCACACCCAGCATGTTCTTAGTGTTTTTAGTTCTTCATTAATTTGAGGGAAAAGTGGCATAACCACTTTGGCACAACCAAAGAACCCCGGACATCAGGAAACTTAGGCTATGGCCTTTTGTAGATTTGCATGACAATTTTCAACCTTTTTCTAGGCCTACACATACTCTTATTAAGGAGAAAGCTGGTTTCAAATAGGACTTTGAGGTTTCTGAGTACTTGACAGCTGGGGCACCAGCCTCCTGTGAGTGTTCTACATCTGTGCAATTTACTCTTCCTAGCCAGCTGAATTGTGATACAAACTGGACTACTTAGTATTATTGAATCTGCGTGTGGTACCACACATCTTTAATCCCAGCACTCAGGAGGCAGAGGTAGTTGGATCTTTGTGAATTCAAGGCCAGCTGGGGCTACCATGGGAAGACCCAGTCTCAAAAAAGACCCCAAAAAAGTTATTAAAGTAAGGTGTTCTGTTTCATAAAAAATTCTCCAAATATAAATGTGACTGCATGATTCTAAATTCAAAAGTAGTTTTTGTTTTGTTTTGTTTAGGGGGGGCGTCTGTGGTCCTTGATGGCCTAGAATTCAAGTATGCCTCCAATTTGTAGCAATTCTCAGCCTCCTAAGTGCTTAGGAGTACAGGCCTTAGCCACCAGACAGACCTGGCAGCTTTTGTGTGTGTGTTGGGATTTGAACCTCATGCATGCAAGATGTGCTCTACCACTGAGCTATATTACTCAGCCCTAAAATTTTCTTTAGCCTTCTAGTATGTGTGTACACCATGTGTGCATGCGCACGTGGTGCTGCGTCCACGTGGAAGTCAGCGGAGCTTTGAGGAGTCAGTTCTCCCCACCTTTATGTGGCTTCCAGGGGTGGAACTTGGTTGTCAGGCTTGCTGTTTTCTTTCTGGTTGCATGCCTGCTGAGCCACCTCGCCGACCCCAGCCTTTTGCTGATGTTTTCGGACTAGACATGCTGTGGACGGCAGGAAGAAACCACTCTGGTCAAACTGGGCTTCCCTTGGTTTCTTTGTGAAACATGAATCTTTAGATATTAGGAATAGAGAAGCTCAAGATTTGTTACAGGCGCATGCTATGTTCTAAAATAATTGTAGAGCTTTGAAATTCGGTAAAGAGACTATTGATTGGGTGCCAGGGGTGTTGCAACTAGCTGGGTAGTTCATGTCTTCAAGATATTAGCATGTGTTCTTGTTTTTGTTTGTTTCTTTTTGAGACAGGGTCTCCATGTAGATCCAGCTGGCCTGGAACTCACAGAGATACTCCTGCCTCCCATGCCTCCCAAGTGCTGGGATTAAAGGTGTGCACCACCACACCAGCTTGCCTATGTTCTTTTTTTTTTGTTTTTTTTATGGTTTGAACAAACTTATTTACAGCCAAAGAGTCTTCTGTATAATCTTTCAGAGTCCATCCAGCTGCCTTTTTTTGGGGGGGGGGATCTTTTCGAGACAGGGTCTCCCTGTAGCCCCAGCTGTCCTGGAACTCGCTCTGTAGACCAGGCTGGCCTTGAACTCACAAAGATCCGCCTGCCTCTGCCTCCCAAGTGCTAGCCACGCCTGGCCATCCAGCTGCCTTTTAAATAGTATATGATACACCTATGTTCTTTTTAAATTGTGTACATACTTGTTCAGTTACCTTCTAGTAAAATGATCTTCAAGTAGATTTCTTGGGCTCCTCAGAGAATAGAATGCTTCATCTGGCAAGAGAAAAATGAGCTGCTTGAGGAAATAAAGATCAGCTTGATTGAGAAATTAGAAGTCTACCCTGCTGTTTGTTGATAGGATATCTGGATCTTATAGGGTCATAACTCTTCCTTGGTGACTGTTACTTTCTTGTTAAATATATTTTATTATTTTGTGTGTATGAGTGTATTGTCTACATACATGTAAGTGCACCTATGTTGAACAATGCCTGTGGAGGTCAGAAAAGGATGTTGGAAAAAAAAGGGGGGGTGTTGGATCCCCTGGAACTGGAGTTATAGACAGCTGCCATGTGGGTGGTTGGAATCAAACCTGGGTTCTCTGCAACCAATGCTCCTAACCACTGAGCCATTGCTCCAGCTCCAGCTGTTATTTTCTCGACAAGAAACTTGGTTCCCTAAGATCAGAATATCAGAAACTTTGCGGTATAGATGGTATCAGTAAGAATAAAACATTGCACCTTTTGTCAGGAAGATCTGAGTCATTTTGCCACAGACAACTAGTTTTTGTTCTTCAGTGTCCACATCCAAGAGCCCTTTGGTGTGTACATTTGAGATTTCTCTGTCCCAAGTTACTTTTTGTTTTTTTTTTTAATTTTTATTTTTTTATTTTTATGTGTATGAATGTACTGTCTGCATGTAGGTTGGTGTACCCGTGTCGTGCAATGCTGTGGAGGTCAGAAGAGGGCGTCAGATTCCCCTGGAACTGGAGTTAAAGATGGTTCTCAGCCGCCATGTGGGTGCTGGGGATCGAACCTGGGTCCTCTGCAAGAGCAGTTGGTGCTATCTCTCCAGCCCCATTACTTGGGTTTTTACACTAAGCTCTGTGGTCTTGTTTATTTGAAGCAGGATCTTCCTAAATAGCTAAGGCTGGCCTGGAACTCCTAGCCTCAGCCTCCCAAGAGTTGGTGTTACGGGCATATGCCATCATATCAGACATTTTGTCCCCAGTTGGTGGAGCTATTTTGGGAGGTCCTAGAAAGTTTCCTGGAGGAAGCACGGCACTGGGGGTGGGCTTACAGCATTCTCAAAGCCTTGCACTCTGCTTTCTGCTTTAGCATCTGCCCCCATGCCCGGCATGGTGGACTCTTAATTCCCCTGAACCAGCAAGTGTAAGCGCAAATAAACCCTTGTGTAAGTTCCCTTTTCTCTTGGTCATGGTGGTTCTATCACAGCAACAGAAAAGTGACTAATATATCTTCTTTTGGGAAAAATTTAACCAATTTTGTTTAGTGAATACTTAAAAGTCCTTGTGACTTTGAAAGAAAGTATTTCCTGTATGGTGGAATTCAGTATGATAAGTCATAAAGTGTCTTGAGTCTTGGGAATAAGGAGTGTCATGAGCTAAAACATTTAGGCTCCTTTTAAATTTTTTTGTGTGAATTATGGGTGCCCATTTCTGAATGTCAGTGCAGTTCCAGCAGAAGCCAACAGAGGGTATCAGATCCCCCTGAAGCTGAAATTAACAGATGTTTATGAGCCACTGCTTAGGAATACTGGGAACCAAACTCTTCTGCAAGAGCTGTGTGCACTCTTAACCACGGAACCATCTTTCCAGCTTCTATGCTAAGATGAGTAAATTAAATACATAGCAGAAGAATTGGAATTTGTCCAATAATATGCTTGGCACACCATTCAGACTTTTTTTACTTTCTCCCTAGAATTTAACTCATTTAAAGAACATGGGGATTGAGGCAAGTGAAATGGCTTAGCAGCCAAAAGCACTTGCCACCAAACTTACGGCACTTTGTTTCTACAAAGCTTCCACAAATTGTTTCCACATGCATGATTGCTATTTTTTTATATTAATATTAATTTTTTTCTGGTCTTTTGAGATAGGGTCTTCCTGTAGCCCAAGCTGGTCTGGAACTTGCTATTTGAACTAGGCTGACTTTAAACTCTCAGAGATCCACCTATCTCTGTTTCCCAAGTGCTGGGATTAAAGGCTGTACCACCATGCCCAGCTTGATTTTTTTTTTTTTTTTTTTTTTTTTAATAATGGAAGGCACTGGGCTAGAGAGATAGCCTAGCTGTTAAGAGCACTGACTGCTCTTGCAGAGGACCCAGGTTCAATCCCCAGGACCCACATAGTGGCTGAGAACCGTCTTTAGCTCCAGGGAATCCAATGCCCTCTTCTGACCTCCGTGAGGGGAATCCAATGCCCTCTTCTGACCTCCTCGGCATTGCATGACATGGGTGCACAAACCTACTTGCAGACAATACATTCATATACATAAAAATAAATAAATGCCAGGCGTGGTGGCGTACGCCTTTAATCCTAGCACTCGGGAGGCAGAGGCAGGCGGATCTTTGTGGGTTCAGGGCCAGCCTGGTCTACAATAGTGAGTTCCAGGACAGCCGGAGCTACAGGGAGACCCTGTCTCAAAAAGACAAATAAATAAATAAATAAATAAATAAATAAATAAATAAATAAATAAAGGAAGGCAGAGGTATTGGATCCCTCAGGAGCTGGAGTTACAGGTGGGTATAAGCTGCCTGCCTTGTTGGCTGGAAATAGGGTCTCCCTGCAGCCCCAGCTGTACTGGAACTCACTATGTAGAGCAGACTGGCTTCAAATTTACAGAGATCTGTCTGCCTCTGCCTCTGCCTCTGCCTCCTGAGTGCTGGGATTAAAGGTATGTGCCACCATGCCTGGCTCTAAAAATTTTTTTAAGGAAAACAAGTTATTTCTTGCACTTTTCTTATTTTCCTCTGTAGTGAATGTGCTAGGCAAGTATTCTACCACTGAAGTAGCTTTTTTTTTTTTTTTTTTATGAGACAGGAACTCCCTATAGCTTCAGCTGTCCTAGAACTCACTCTGTAAACCAGGCTGGCCTGGAACTCAGAGAGGTCCCCCTGCTTCTGCCTCCCAAGTGCTAGGATTAAAGGTGTATAACACCGTGCCTGGCTTAAAGACGGTTCTTAGCTGCCATGTGGGCCCTGGGTCCTCTGCAAGAGCAGTCAGTGCTTTTAACTGCCTGAGCCATCTCTCCAGCCCCAAATTTTTTCTTTTCTATTGTTTTTATGTGTATGAGTGTATTGCCTGCATGTATGTGAGTACACCCATGTTGTGTAGTGCCCACAGAGGTCAGAAGAGGGTATCAGATCCCCTGGAACTAGTTACTGATGGTTGTTAGCTGCTTTGTTGGTTCTGAATTGAAACTGGTTCCTGCAAGAGCAGCCAGTGATCTTAACCACTGAGCCATCTCTCTAGATCCATGTCTTTTTTTTAATTATTTATTATATTTATATATGTGTGTGTGTGAGTACATGTATGTATGTGCACCACATGCATGCAGTACCCATGGAGGTGAGAAGAGTGAGTCATATCCCCTGGAACTAGAGTTCCAGGCACTTGAGCCACTGGACGTGAGTGCTGGGATCTGAATCCCAACAACCCTCCCTGTCCTTCTAGCTCTAGGGGATCTAGCCCTCAGGTATGCACATATATGTGCACATATAAGCATATACACAGTCTTGAAAAAGCATCCTTTGACTAAAACTGAATTTTTTTCTTGTAGAATAAGGTTTAGTATCATGATTTGAGAGCATTATAACATTATTATATAGAGATCTAAAAAACTTTTACCTAATAGTAATACTGGTTTTGCAAGTATAAGTGTTGATGTATTTAAGAGTAAGAATAAGATAACACTTATAATTTTGGCTAGTCATATAGTCTGTATAATGACTGCATGTGAGTGAGTGGACTCCTTTGCTGTTGTGTGTAGGGAGGTAGAGAGTGCAAAGCTTGGGAAGAACAGTGTCACTGAGGTGAGTAGGGTGGAAGAATACTTTGAAATATTTTGGATTAACCTACTCTTTTCTTGCAATACTGTGAAATACTGCTGAAGTGGGTGGATTCTTGAGACAGGGTCTCACTTTGCAACTCATAAGGGAGACCCTGGCCTCCAACCGACAGAGATCCACCTGCCTCTGTCTCATGAGAGCTGGGATTAAAGGTATGTGTCACCTTGCCTAGCCCAAGAACTATTCTGTTTATAAAATTAAAATGGGGGGGGGCTGGAGAGATGGCCTAGCGGTTAAGAGTGCCAACTGCTCTTGCAGAGCACCCAGGTTCAATCCCCAGCACCCATATGGAGGATGAGAACCGTCTTTAACTCCAGTTCCAGGGGAATCTAACACCTTCTTCTGACCTCCGCAGCATTGCACGACACAGGTGCACAAACCTACACGTAGACAGTACATTCATACACATAAAATAAATAAAATTTTTAAAAAATTTTGCATAATTAAGCTGTGTCTGTTATTGCTATCTACATGCTACTTTTTTTCACGTAAATTTATTTTTATTTTTTTAACAAATCTAGACCCCTGTTCCCGCCCATTCCCCCACCCCACCAGAGCTCATGCATTCTGCCAAACATGCTTTTCATCTCTTTCTCAGTCTTTCTCAATATTCTCCATGAGGAAGTTGACTGTTTTGAGCAGAGGTTCACTGTTTCAGTCAGTTCTTTGATGCAGTCCTTTCTGTTTTTGTTGTTGTTGTTGTTGTTGTTGTCGTTGTTGGTTTCCAATATGCATTATGCCCAACTGCTTTGGACAAAAGCTCAGGGGGCCCTACACAAGAAATACTTACAACTAAGTAATTGGCACTAGCATCCACAGATGAGGGATACCATTTGTCGTTTGTTTTTCTGGGACTGTGTTACTTCACTCAGCATGATGTCCTCTAGCTCCAGCCATTTTCCTGCAAAGCTCGTGATGTCATCTTTCTTTACTGCTGCATAGAACTCCATTGTGTAGATGTACCACATTTTCTCTATCCACTCATCAGTTGAGGGGCATTTGGGTTGGTTCCAGCTCCTTGCTATTGTGAAGAGAGCTGAAATAAACATGGC
>VZQC01012756.1:67355-108909 GCA_009823505.1 Rhizomys pruinosus | reverse complement strand
CCCCACTTTTTATACCAGCTGGGAGGACAGCTCAACCCCCACAGCCACAAAAAGCCAATCAAGCCAAAGACAGCTGATTAAAGGATCAACATCAGACTTGCTAGGCACCCAGTCCCTACCTGCTTTTCTGCTCTTCCTTCCGCTGGCCTTCAGAAGAATTCTCAAAAAAAAAATAAATTTGTTCTTTTTTAATTTTATCTATTTTATGTGTTATGAATTCTGTCTGCATGCTTAGGCGGTGCACCCATGTCTGCATGTGCCCTGGGGGGGGCAGAAAGGTGTCGATTCCCCTGGAACTGGAGTCTCAGAAGACACAGCAGTTCTAGCCGCCACTTGGTGCTGGGGATCCAACCTGGGTCCTCTGCCTAAAGCAGTTCGCTCTTAACCACTAGGCCATCTCTCCAGCCCTATAAAAAAATTTTAATGACTGGGAACGGAGAGATGGCTCAGGAGTGTAGAGCACTGACCTGCTTGTGCAGGACCGGTGAACCGCAGCAGCCCACATGGCGCGTAAGAAACCCGCTTTAAGCCAGGCATGGGTGTAGTCAATACCTTAATCCTCAGCATCAGGGAGGCAGCAGGCGGTGGTATCTTTGAGTTCAGGCCATGCTGGGCTAACATGAGTGAGTTCCAGGACAGCTGAGGCTAACAAGGGAGAAAATGTGTATTTGAGCTGGGCATGGTGATACATGCTTTAATCCCAGGCAGAGGCAGGGATTGTTTAAGTTAAGGCCAGCCTGGTCTACATAGGGAGCACCAGGCCCCCTGGGGCTACTGGAGACCCTGTCTCAAAAAGACGAAAAAAAGTATATTTTGATGAATTAGAAGTCATTTTTCTATTATTTAAATTTGTCTCTTTTTTTCCTACAGAAATAGGAAGGTCGTTGATTATTCACAGTTTCAGGAATCAGATGATGCAGGTATGTTTTATATTTCCACAAATCATGTGTTATACTGACAGGATTGCTGGCTTATGTGATTCTTGCCATGCTTTTAGAAAAGATCTCTCTCGGGGGCTGGAGAGATCTAACAGAGCATCGACTGCTCTTGTAGAGGACCAGGGTTCAATTCCCAGCACCCACATGGTGGCTAAGAACCGTCTTTAATCCTAGCACTCTGGGAGGCAGAGAGGCAGGCGGATCTCTGTGATTTCAAGCTTAGCCTGGTCTACAGAGTTTGATTTCCAGATCAGGCCAAGCTGGGGCTATAGGGAGGACCCTGTCTCAAAAAGAAAATTTTTTTTTCTTTTCTCTGTTTCTTTCTCTTCCCCCTCTTCCCCCCTCCCTTCCCCTCCCTCCCCCCCCCTCCTCCCTCTCCCCTCCTGCCCTCCCTCCTCCCCTCTCCTGCCCCTTCCCTCATCCCCTCCTCCTGCTCCTCCTCCCTCTCCCCCTCTTTTCTCAAAACAGGTCTTCCTGTAGGCCCAGCTGTCCGGGAACTCAGAGATCCCTGTTCCGTCTCCGGGTACTGGGATTAAAGATGTGTCACACCATACCCAGCACTGGAGAAATCTTTTTTAGTTATTTTTCCGTCTTTTCGAGACAGGGACTCCCTTGCTCCACGTTCCTAGAATTCACTATGTAGACCAGGCTGACCCCAAACTCAGAGATCCACCTTCCTCTAAATCTCTTAATTTTTTATTTAAAATAACCAATTGACCATGTCAAAGAAAACAAAACATGAAATTGCACCTTTTTTGAGATGTAGCCCAGGCTAACAAGTGCTGCGATCATAGGTGTGTGCCACTACGCCTTTGTAAGTCATTGATAATAAATAGTTGAGTAAATTTTTCCTTGTCTAGTTTTAAAATCCAAAGGTTATGTGTCCAATAACTGATGTAGTGCTTATTATGTGAAACCCTAAGATGAGTGTCTTTTTGTCATAATTTTACTTTATTTGGTATGTACATTTTGAGAAAACTTAGAAAATGCAGAAAGATATACATAATTAAAAATTGATATGTTAAAACAAAAAAAAAAATTTCATGATTCATTTTTAAGCCCGGGCCATGGTGGCCGCCACCGAATCATAAGCACTTGGGAGGCAAGAGGCAGCTGGATCTTTGTGAATTCAATACCAGCCTGTCTACAGAGTGAGTTCCAGACAGCTTGGAGGCTACAGGAGACCCTGTCTCGAAAAGACCAAAAAAAAAAAAAAAAAAGATAATGAAAAAAAAAAAGCCAGGCCATATCGTGGTTGCGCACGCCTTGAATCCTAGCACTTGGGAGGCAGAGGCAGGCAGATCTTTGTGAGTTCAAGGCCAGCCTGGTCTACAGAGTGAGTTCCAGGACAGCTGGGGCTACAGGGAGACCCTGTCTCGAAAAGACCAAAACAAAAACAAAAACATGGTATGTGGGGCTGGAGAGATGGCTCAGTGGTTAAGAGCGCTGACTACTCTTGCAGAAGACCTGGGTTCGATGCGTAGTATTGCATGCCTTTAATCCTAGTACTTGGGAGGCAGAGGCAGGGGAATCTCTATGAGTTCAAGGCCAGCCTGGTCTAGAGTGAGTTCCAGGCCAGCTGGAACTATAAGGAGACCCTGTCTCAAAAAGAGAAAAAAACAAACAAACAAAAAAATGTGATATTTAATCCTGTCTCAAAAACAAACACTAGTTAATTGCACTGCATGCCAGGAATTGTTTTAATAAATTCTTTTTTTTTTTTGTTCTTTGGTTTGGGTTTTTTTGGTTTTGTTCTTTGTAAGATAAGGGTCTCCCTGTAGCCCCATCTGGCCTAGAACTTGCTATGTAGACCAGGCCTGGCCTGGAACTCACAGAGGTTCTTCCTCTGCCTCCTGAGCCCTAGGATTAAAGGCATGTACCCCCATGCCTAGTCTGCATATGTTTTTTAAGAAATGTATTTTAGGGGCTAGAGAGATGGCCTAGCGGTTAAGAGCGCCACTTGGTCTTGCAGAGGACCCAGGTTCCATCCCCAGCACCCACATGGCGGCTGAGAACTGTCTTTAACTCCAGTTCCAAGGGAATCCAACACCCTCTTCTGACCTACGCGGCATTGCACTACACAGGTGCACAAACCTACATGCAGATAGTGCATTCATACACATAAAAAATAAATAAAATTAGAAAGTAAAAAAAAATGAAATGTATTTTAAAGAGCTGGTTCAGCAGTTAAGAGCAGTGGGTGCTCTTGCAGATGACCTAGGTTTAGTTCCCAGCACCCACTTGGCAGCTAACAACTGTAACTCCAGTTACAAGGGATTTGAAGGAGCTGGAGAATCAGCTCTTCTTACTCTCAGCAGACAATCCAGGTTCGGTCCTCAAAAAGGATGAGATCTGACGCCTCATCTGGCCTTCGTGGGCATCACTTGCATGGTGCACTTACACATAAGCGAGCAAAAAATAACTTGTGGGCCGGGCGTGGTGGCGCGCGCCTTTAATCCTAGCACTTGGGAGGCAGAGGCAGGCGGATCTTTGTGAGTCAAGGCCAGCCTGGTCTACAGAGTGAGTTCCAGGACAGCTGGGGCTACAGGGAGACCCTGTCTCGAAAAGACCAAAAAAAAAAAAAAAAAAAGAAAAAAAAGAAATTAAAATAAATCTTTTGTAAGAACAGTAAGGCTAAGTTGCGCTTCGGTGCATGCTTTAATCCAGCACTCAGAGGCAGAGGCAGGCAGGCACCGATATCTCACATTACTACTGCGTAACCACAAATAAAATATAGTCACAATGATCACGTCTTATAACGGCCACCAGCCCTACCTACACCTTATTAGAACCTAAAACGAGTTACCAAGTGCCAGGCCTGGTTCTACAGAGTGAGCTCCAGTCTCAGCTGGATTAAAGGTGAGACCCTGTCTCCAGAAAGTAAGTCTTAAAAAATAACTAATAATTAATTGAATTTGAAAAATTGCTTTGTTTAGATGAAGATTATGGAAGAGATTCAGGTCCTCCTGCTAAGAAAGTTCGATCATCTCCTCGGGAAGCTAAAAACAAAAGGCGTTCTGGAAAGAATTCACAAGAAGACAGGTAGGATGCATTGCTCTGTAAGCCTTCTTACATTCAAAGAACTCTGAAATGAAGACAGTTTGTGATCTCTAAATTGATTGATTTTGAAGTGTTTTCTGTCCCTTGATGGTTTGTGGATTTCATGTTAGTAGACTATGCTTCTGGGCCTGCAGCTAACCCTCTTTACCATTAGGCAACTTGAGCCAGGAGTGTTGTTAATTTGTTACCTCAGGTTGGTATTGGAACTTCATTATAGTGATAGCAAAGAAAAGTGACATTCTGTTTGGTCACAGATCAATAGCAAAATCATAACTTCACCTTGTAGATTTTTTTTTTTTTTACCTTTTGTCTTTTACTAATTCTCAAGTTTTATAACTGAAGCTACAGTTTCTTGGCCTTACTGATATTTCCTTGTTATACTTTCCTTTGGATGTTTAAAGGGCACACAGGCCAGATAACCAAGTTTTTTGTTGTCTCAAGGTCAGTTGAAGCGGATCTTGGTCCTCAGGGATCAACTCAGGTTTTTTTGTTGGGATGGGGAGCCCCTGGCTCCTTTTGGCTTTTCATTTACCAGTTCCATTCCCCTGGAGGACAAAGTTCTTTCTAGACCAGGCTTCCCATTTGAAGCATGAGCAGACTTCCTCTTTACAGACTGGACACTGTCTGAATTACCCATAGTGGATCTTCAAGACCTCCTTACACAGGAAGATTGGTGACCACATTTGCAGGACATTTCAAGAGATCCCCCATGCAAAGTCCCCTGGGACTTGTGACCTCTGAAGGCAAGGAGCCAAAGTTATCCCTTAAGTCCCTTGCCAAATTGGTATGGCATTAAGTTAAGCATCCAGAGAGGCTAAGTTACACAGCCTGATACTTTTAGATACAGTATAATATTTTAGAAAATGCTTAGACAAAAAAGCTCAAAATAGCCTTTATATAAGAAAATACTTAAGAAGCATCCCATAAAAATAAATTCTGTGGTACACTAATTTCATACAAACTAGATTTCCCCTCCATTCTTTTATTTTATATATTACTTAAAATAGACATACATTACCCTCCACCCATATTACAAAATTCCAAAGCTGAAAAAAATGGTAGGTTAACCTTGTAGAATTTTAAGGTCTGTATTTGTTGTTTTGCTGTCTCATGACATTTCTTGTTTTAAATAGTTCCAATTATTCAATACTTTTTTGTTGTTTTTTCCTTAATGTGGTGCAGCGTCCTTCACATGTTAGAATTCTCTGCTGAGCTATGCATCCCAAAGACTCTTCATTTAGTTCACAAAATAGCAAGTAACAAGGAGTTACTCTTTTTTTTTTTTTTTTTTTTTTGTTTTTTGAACTGGTCTTGTCCAGCCCAGGCTGACCTGGAATTCACTCTGTAGACTAGGTTGGCCATTTGAATCTCACAAGAGAGCCTCCGTGCCTCGCCTCCTAAGGGCTGGGACGAAAGACTAATGTCACCAACACCTGCAAACTTTTTTTTCTCTTTTTTTTTTTTTTTTCCTTTTTGAGACAAGGTCTCCCAGCTAGCCTGGAATTTACTATGTAGACCAGGCTGTCCTGGAACACAGAGATCCACCTGCCTCCGGATTGCTGTGACTAAAGGCATGTGCCACCACGCCTGGCGATAGCAATATAACTACACTGAGAGCAGGCTGCTGCTGATTGAAGAATATTCATTTCAAACTGTATTGTGCTTTATGTACACACATTACTACTTGATTCTCAAAACACATTGGATTAAGGGGTTCAGAGGTTTAGTTACCAAGAAAATAGATAGTTTTGAAACCATATCTGTTGGACCTCTGTTCTTGTTTATCTTCGATTGCTGAGACTGACCAATACCAACCTGGGGAGGAAAGAGTTTATTTGGCTCAATCTCCTGGGTCACAGTTCATCACTGAGGGAGCCCAACATAGGAACTCAGGGCAGGAACCTGGAGGCAGGAGCTGAAGTACAGGCCATGGAGGAACGCTGCTTATTGGTTTGCTCCCCTAGCCCATGCCCAGCCTGCTTTCTTACACTGTACATGACAACCTGCCCAGGAGTGTTACCACACATAGTGGGCTGTGCCCTCCCACATTGCTCAACAATCAAGATCATACTCCACTGACATGGCCACAGGCCAGTCCAATGCAGCCAATTCCCCAATTGAGGCTCCCTTAGCTCAGGTGCATTAAGTTGACACTAAAGCTATCCAGCACAATTGACCCCTTGTCAACTTGAAACACAAAACACATCATTATTAAGCCACCATTTCTTGCCCGCAAGATATATTAACATTACTCACAACATAAGATAGTACAGCCTAAAATGTCCAAACACTTAAAAGTTCATAGTTAAGATTCTTAACTGTGAGCTCCTGTAAAATCCAAAATAAGTACTGTCTTATTTCAAAAGGAAGAATCAGGCACATATAAGCAAAACCTAAGTCCAGCAAAGTAGCTCAACGCCGGACATCTGGGATTCACTCACGATCTTCTGGGCTCCAAAGGATTTCGGCAGCTCCCCTTCTCTGACTCTGCCATCCACAGCACACACAGTTCATCTCGCAGGCCCAGGCTAGCTCCATTCCATACCTGCTGCTCTTGGTGGTCATTCCATGGTCCTGGCATCTCCAAAAAGCTGAGGTCTCCACTGAAACTGAGGCAGCACCTTCACCAGTGGTCTCTTCTGACCTCTCGTGTTGCAAAGCCTCAGCTTCTCTCCATGACCCCTGCAATCCTAGGTGCACTTCCACAAATGGTCTTTCCTGTCCTCTCATAGTCCCAAGCCTTGGCTGCTCTCTTTGACTCCTTCACATTTCACCACCAGAACCATATAGGAGACTCTTACACATTACCAAGTCCTGCTTCTGGCTTGAGATGGTGGCTCGGGCCCCTTCCGGAACATAGCTTCTGTGTGCTGACCCTGAAGAAATTCTTCTCAGAAGATTTCACCACAGTGATACTGGTCTCTTGTTATTTATACCTGATATTTTTCAGCCCCAGCTGACCAGAACCTACAGATTCTCAATTCAAAAATATCATGCAAACAGCCCCTGATGGTCTCTGCTTCCCCTTGAATCGCAAGCCACTCCATCATCTACATCTCTTTCAGCATAATTGTTCCAAGCTACACAGCAACAAATCCTAGGCATTCAATCACTTTTCCAGCCCAAAGTTCCAAACACTTTCACAGCACCCCCTCCAAAACACAAAGGTCATGTCTGTCACAGCAATAGCCCACTCTCTGTTCTAGTTTCTCTTCCATTGCTGAGACAAAACACTCTGACCAATACCAACTTGGGGAGGAAAGAGTTTATTTAGCTTCTATCTCCCAGGTCACAGTTCATCACTTAGGGAACCCAAGGTAGGAACCGAGAATCAGGAGCTATAGCACAGGCCACAATGCTGCTTACCGGCTTGGTCCCGTGGCCAAAGCCTGGGTTTGTTTTTTGTTTTTTTTTTTTGTTTGTTTGTTTTTTGAGACAGGGTCTACCTGTAGCTCTGGCTGGCCTTGAACTCACAGAGATCCACCTGCCTCTGCCTCCCAAGTGCTAGGATTAAAGACATGCGCCACCATGCCCAGGCTTCGGCCTGCTTTCTTATACTGCACATAACAACCTGCCCAGGGGTGGCACCACCCATGGTGGGCTATGCCCTCCCACATTGGTCAACAATCAAGACAGTACTCTACAGACGTCACCAAAGGCCAGTCCAATGGAGCCAGTTCCCCAACTGAGGCTCCCTCAACCCAGATGTGTCAAGTTGACCCTAAAGCTATCCAGCATAACATCAAAATCTACTTTTTTTTTTTTTTTTTTTTTTTTTTTTTTGAGACATGGTCTCCCTTTAGTCCCTGCTGGCCTGGAGCTCACCCTGTAGACCAGGCTGGTCTTGAACTCACAAAGATCCTCCTGCCTCCACCTCTGGAGTGCTAGGTTGACAGGCATGGGCCACACCTGGCTTCAAAGTCTACTTTTTAACCATTAGTTAGGCTTTACCACTTCCAAATGATACATGTTAGTTAAAAGACACAATTATATACATACGTGTGTGTGTGTGTGTGTGTGTGTGTGTGTGTGTGTGTGTATATATACTTGCTGAGTAATAGTTGTTTGTATAGCTAACTTCCAAGTGTTTTGTTGAGGAGAAAATTTCAGAAATGCGATTTTTGATTATGCCATTGGAAGACAAATCTTCCAGAGTTTGGGGTATATCTCTTACCTAGTTTTAAATAGCCCAAGTCAGAAATAGTTTTAATTGTATTCATGAATATTTCTTTTAAGAATGAGCTGTTTGCCAGGCATGGTGGTGCACGCCTTTAATCCCAGCAGAGGCAGGCGGATCTCTGTGAGTTCAAAGCCAGCCTGGTCTACATAGCAAGCTCCAGGCCAGCTGGGACTAAAGGGAGAACCTATCCCAAAAAGAGAAAAAGAATGAACTGTTTATGGTCTCTTACAAAATCTCATGTCATATCTGGCCTGAATTTTTTATTTGGGGGCCTTGCGGGACGGGGACACACACACACACACACACACACAGAGCTCCCATTGTGTATACAAGGCTAGATTTCAGGTGAACCTTAATTCACAAATCTACCTTTCATATTCCTACAAACCAATGCTGTGGGTTTTTTTCATTTGCATATAAAAGTTGATGGGGGAGGCTGGGTGTGGTGGTGCATGCCTTTAATCCTAGCACTTGGGAGGCAGAGGCAGGTGGATCTTTGCGAGTTCAAGGCCAACCTGGTCTACATAGCGAGTTCCAGGACAGCAGGAGTTACAGGGAGTCCCTGTCTCAAAAAGACAAAAAAAAAAAAGTTGATGGGGCAGCCAGGGTGTCCCTATATAGCTCCAGCTGGCCTAGAACTCGTTATGTAGACCAGGCTGGCCTGGATTAAAAATGGGTGCCACCACACCCGACTAAAAGTTGAACTAACTGTCTCTATAAACTCCTTGAAATAAATAGCTTGAGGAAATCATGCACTTCATCATAACTTAGCTAGTGTAAACCCCCATTTTGTTTCTTGTTTGTTGTGGCCCTGGGAAGAGGTATTGCATTTAGGGCTTTGCTCCATGCCGGGCTCCTGGTTGACTTCCCCCACCCCTTGCATTTTTTTATTTTATTTATTTATTTATTATATATATATATATATATATTAATATAGTATATTTTTTTTTTTTTTTTTGTCGTTTGAAACGGGTATCCCTATAGTCCCAGCTGTCATGGAATCTCTCTATGTAGACAGGCTGGCCTTCAACTCACAGAGATCAGGTCTGCCTCTGTCTCCCGAGTGCTGGGATTAAAGGGATGCGCCACCTCCCCGGCGAGCTTGATAATTTTATTTCTTTTTTTTTGGGTCTTTTTCCAGACAGGGTCTCCTGAAGCCCCCAGCTGCCTGGAACTCACAAGAGATCCCTGCTCTCTGCTCCCAAGGCCATGGATTTAAAGCGTGCGCCACCACGCCTGGCCCCTTGCATATTCTTAAAGTAGGCCAGTATTTTGTTTTGTTTTTCCTCATTGATTCTTGGGAAGCAATTTAGTTTTCCGTAGTAACTAAAATTACACCTATTTACTAACATCCCTTTCAGGCAATGCAGAGTTCAGTATTCTTTTAAGTCTGGGGCTGGAGAGATGCCTATGCAGTTAAGAGTACTTGATCTCCTTGTAGAAGATCCAGGTTCTATTCCTAGCACCCACATGGTGGCTAACAACCATCTGTAACTTCAGTTCCACTGGATCTGATGGACTCTTCTGATCTCCAGCATTGCACATCATGGGTATAACCAACCTACAAAGTATATTTTAAGTTTAAGAAGGCTAAGTCTGATATTAGAAATCTGTGGTCAGTGTTTGGGGGATAGGGACAAGGCCTTAGCTCTCTCTTCCTGCCTCTTTCTCCAAGACAAGGTCTCACTGTATGTACCAGGCTGACCTTGAACTCAGAGATCTACTTGCCTCTGTTTCCTAAGTGCTAGAATTAAACTCATGTGCCTCCGCTCCTGGCTTAGGGTCCTTACTCTTTATAGCTCAAGATTGCCTAGAACATAACTATGTAGTCCAGGTTGGCCCTAAATTCATGTCAGTCTTCCTGTCTCAACATCCTGAGTGCTGGGATTACTGGTATGAGCCATATCCAGCTGTGGTTTACTTTGGACGTAAGCATTTACTTTTTCTTTTTGCCTTATAGTGAGGACTCAGAAGAAAAAGATGTGAAGACCAAGAAAGATGATTCTCACTCAGCAGGTAAACAGTGTTTAATGCAATAGGAATTTTTTTTTTTTTTTTTTTTTGGTCTTTTCCAAGACAGGGTCTCCTGTAGCCCCAGCTGTCCTGGAACTTGTTCTGTAGACCAGGCCAAACTCACAAGATCCACCTGCCTCTGCCTCCCGAGTGCTAGGATTAAAGGCGTGCACCACCACGCCCTGCCATATATTTATTTATTAACAAGCAGTATTGTGTGTCAGATACTTGCAAATGCTTGGATTATTAAAATGTTTCCATTTTCACAAAAGTAAAAGTGGTCTCAATCCTCATGGCTATTTTTGTTGTTTCCTTATTTTTTTTTCCCTGCGTTTTAAGTATCTACAGGTTATTTGCATGTATAATCAATATAAAAAACTTGCACATGAATAAGAAAGTGACATCAAACTAAGTAAATGCCATTTGAAAAAATAGCCATAGAGAAAGGATTTTGTAAACATTTTAAATTAACGTGAAACAGACAAGGGTGGCAGGTCCTTGTAGTCTCAACACTTAGTATTGAAGCAGAGTTGCTGCAAGCACAAAACCAGCCAGTGTTACATAGAAATACACTGTCTAAAAAGAGGCTAGAGAGAGATGGCTCAGCAGGTGAGAGCACTGGCTGCTCTAGCAGAGCACCTAAGTTCAATTCTCAGCACCCATTCAGGTGGCTCACAACATCTATAACTCCTGCTTCATGAGAGCAACACCTCTGGACTTCTTGACCACCTGCACATATCTAGTTACAGACAACTCACATAATTAAAATTAAAACTAATCTCTTAAAATTAATGAGCAATTTCCATAAATAAATCCAGTCCTAAAGACATGCTGTTTGGGATTATTTTAAACTTAACTCCTCAGAGTTTTATTCCTTATTGCTTCTGATACTTTAATGTTGGCCTGCGTACCCTGCTTTCATCTTCTTGAGTGTCCCTTTTCATGGCTGCTGTTTAAAATACAGAAGGCAGCCGGACATAGTGGCACACTCCTGTAATCCCAGCACCCAGGAGGCAGAGGCAGGTAAGTGTCTGTGTGTTCAAGGCCAACTGGGGCTACAGGGAGATCCTGTCTCAAAAAGACCAAAAATAAATAATAAAACAAATAATATAATACAGAAGGTAGACAGAGCTGCTAAATTGACTCCACCGAGGTGTTCTGCTTTCCTGGTAGCTTAAGTTACACTATTTTGTACATTATCTAGTGACCTCAAAGTTTAGTGTACATTGTCATTCATTTGCTTATAACCCCTAATGTAAATCTCTTTTTTTTTTTTTATTATATTTATTTATTTATTTATTTATTTTTAACAAATCTAGACCCGTGTTCCCGCTCATTCCCCCACCCCGTCAGAGCTCGTGCATTCTGCCAAACATGCTTTCCATCTCTTAGTCTTTCTCAATATTTTCCATGGGGACGTTGACTGTTTTGAGCAGAAGTTCACTGTTTCAGTCAGTTCTTTGATGCAGTATTTTCTGTTGTTGTTGTTGTTTCCAAAATGCATTATGTCCAACTGCTTTGTACAGAAGCTCAGGGGGCCCTACACAAGAAATACTTACAACTGGGTAATTGGCACTAGCATCCACAGATGAGGGATACCATTCGTCGTTTGTTTTTCTGGGACTGTGTTACTTCACTCAGCATGATGTCCTCTAGCTCCAGCCATTTTCCTGCAAAGCTCGTGATGTCGTCTTTCTTTACTGCTGCATAGAACTCCATTGTGTAGATGTACCACATTTTCTCTATCCATTCGTCAGTTGAGG
This sequence comes from Rhizomys pruinosus, assembly GCA_009823505.1. NCBI lineage: Eukaryota > Metazoa > Chordata > Mammalia > Rodentia > Spalacidae > Rhizomys > Rhizomys pruinosus. The sequence continues at coordinate 96,955 of VZQC01012756.1, read as the reverse complement.
GGCATTTAGGTTGGTTCCAGCTCTTTGCTATTGTGAAGAGAGCTGAAATAAACATGGCCGTGCATGTATCTCTGTGGTGGCGTAAGTCTTGAGGGTACATGCCCAGGAGTGGTATGGCTGGGTCGGGTGGCAAGTTCATTCCAAGTCTTCCAAGGGTTCTCCACACTGCTTTCCATAGTGGCTGTACGAGTTTACATTCCCACCAGCAGTGGATGAGTGTTCCCCTTTCCCCACAACCTCTCCAGCACTTGGTATCATTTGTTTTCTTGATCCTAGCCAGTCTTACTGGAGTAAGATGATATCTTAAAGTGGTTTTGATTTGCATTTCCTTAATGATTAGTGATGTTGAGCAGTTCTTGAGGTGTTTCTCAGACATCTCTAATTCCTCGCTTGTGAAGTCTCTGTTCAGTTCTTTGCTCCATCTATTGAGCGGGTCGTTTGTTTTCTTTTTTCTTTGTTTTTTGAGTAGTTTATATATTCTGGAAATCAATGCTTTGTCAGATGTATCTGCAGTGAAGGTTTCCTCCCACTCTGTGGGATTTCTCTTCACTTCCTTGATTGTTTCTTTTGATGTACAGAAGCTTTTGAGTTTGATGAGGTCCCATTTGTCAATTGTCGACCTTAATTCTTGTGCAGCTGCTGTCTGATTTAGGAAGTCTTTTCCTACGCCTATGTCTTGTAGTCTGCTGCCAACTTTTTCTTCTATCACCTTCAGAGTTTGGGGTTTCACGTTGAGGTCTTTAATCCATCTGGAGTTGACTTTTGTACAGGGCGAGAGGTAGGGGTTTAATTTCATTCTTCTACAAGTGGTGATCCAGTTTTGCCAACACCACTTGCTGAAGATGCTGTCTTTTCTCCATTGTGGTTTCTTGGCCCCCTTGTCAAATATGAGATGGCTGAAATTATAGTGGTGATCCAGTTTTGCCAAACGACCACTTGCTGAAGATGCTGTCCTTTTCTCCATTGTGGTTTTTTTGGTCCCCCATCTTTTGTCAAATATGAGATGGCTCGAACATTGTAATGGGCTACAGATTTGGATCTTATCTTTTCTCTTACGTTTACTCTCGTTCTCTAAAAATAAAATTTTGGGTCAAAGCATAAGGTCTGTTTTTGTGCCAGTTACCTTAGTTTCTAAGGGACTGTCCTTTTATGTTGAATACTATAAGCGCCTGTGTAGGATGTACTCAAGGAATTTTAATAAAAATGCTAGGTACTAAGAGATCCCCTTAGTCTCTGTGTAGCTTTTCTTTCTCTAGCAACATCAGGATCTACAATTTTATTGGGAGTGGTATTTCTCTGGGCTTGGTCTTTTGTTTCCTTTCTACAAATGAATTTAAGAACTTTTGTTTCAAAGCCTGTGAAAACCATTGAAGAGAATTTTTGATTGGGATTGCAGTTAATATATATTCTATACATGGAGTCTTTGTGTAAAAAATGGCACCAATCTTTAATGGTATTCACAATAATGTTAATTGGTTTGCTCACCAATGCATCCATCGAGCATCACAGATGGGAGGATTTTTTCGCGGATACTATTCTGACGGTATCCACGTTTGTTCCTTCAATTTTCTTTCTTTAAGGGTTTAAAAATTTTTGTTTTGTAGATGTGTCTTTTTCGGTGTCCTTTGGACTTGGTTTTGTTCCGGTAGGTGTATCTTTAATTGTTTTTCTGAAGGTCTGAGTTGTGAGTGGGAAGGTCTCTTTTGAATTCTTTAAATCTCCTCCTCCAAGTGTTGCTTAGATTTCTTGGTCGTAACAAATGGAAAGTGCCCTAAATGAATTTTCCCTCTCTTCTAAGGTTAATGTTTGTATCCTGCACTCCATTTATTCTGCAAATTTTCATGGAATGCCTGCTATCGAAGCTTGTTATATATCTTTACCCGTTTAACTTAGGTGTGGGCATTTAGAATTTCTGGTGCGACACTGGGTTGTTTATTGGGCATACTTGCTATTAACGCTAAACAACATCATTAAATCTACTCCTCCCATAGCTCAAACACATAGGGACACCAGTTTTGTTTGACAGTTCCTTTTTGGAGTGGCGCCAATTAGTACTACACTTGGTTTGGCTTCAGCTCCTGCTATTCGGTTTAGTAATCGCCATGTTCTAGCGTCCTTAAGTCTAGCATTCATAGCAAGTGTCTCATCAAGCAAACTTGGCTAGTAAGCATTTGAAGAGGAGTGGTGGTAATTACGGGGGTGCCAGAGGTAAGCCTTGCCGAGTTCCTACCTATTGTAAAGAAGGTTGTTAATGTTCTCGGGGTATCATTTTTCACCCATTTATTAGGGACTGCACAATTGGAGGTCTGGGTGATTGGGTTTACCTGGGTCCCTAGGTGATTGGACATAAAGGGCCTTCTTTCCATGATTAAGAGCAGTTATCTTGCAGACGAATGAAATCCACCTGTCCAACAAGAGTCTCCCTTCTATAGGTCCATAGACGTGGCTGTATTAAGCATCGAGTTCGAGAGGGATATTGCCTACTCGGAATGCTTAGTTGTCAAGGAAGGCCTTTTTTCAGGCAATCGAATTGAGATGTTTCCTATGTGTTGTTTGCGTTTTCTTTGTCTTTGATTTCCGTCTTCCATATATCATCTCATAGCACTTGTTATCTGTGTATTGATGATGATTTTTATTGTTGGATTTTTTTTCTCGCTTTGGGATCAACTTGATTTGAAACCCCAGATTCTTATTGGAATGAGATGGTGTCTTAAAGTGGTGCTATTTCAATTCTGGTTAAATGAATCACTTCACTTAACTATCACTAAGTGGTGACTCATGTTGAACACGTTTTTTAAAGATGGTTTCTTCAGGCGTGCTCTAAGTATCTGGATGACTCGTTTCCTTCTGATGTTGGGTCCTGTAATGCGATTCTGCCAGTATTGCTGTTTGAATTTGGCATCCTGTTGGTTCATTTGAGTGAGGTCGTACTGTGGGGTTCAGTCTAATCTTTATGTCTTCCTCCCCATTTTTAAGTTCTGATCTTTGCCTGGTCTTTTGGGTAATTGAGTGATTATAGAGTGGATAGGGTTGTTTTGTTTTGTTCTTCTTCATAGAATGTAGTATTATGTTTTTTTGTGAGGGTAGAAGGTATCCCTTTCATGAATTTGTATAATTCTAGTACTTGCATAATACAAAAAAATCAGGCTTTTGTTCATGATCAGTATGACTAATGATGGTGAATGGGTTGTTTCCGTTAGGCCCACTCTCTTTTGAAATGTTGTTAATAAGAATTCCTGCTCCGTGAAACCCGCTTTGGGGCTGTGGGGGTCTTTTTCTCTAAGTTGGGTTTCACTGTCCTTGATCAGTGGTTAACTTGTTTTCTTTTTCTTTTTTTACTTTTTTTGAGGGCATCCTTTTATCTCTGTAGACAGGTGATCTCATTTCTGTCTTCAAATGCCATGTTCCTAATGCGGTGCTTGTCACCTTTGAAGAAACGTTCTGCCTGACCCTCCTGTTACTCGATCTGGCCCAAGAGGCTTTTGGTGGGAATCCCTCCCTAGATTTTTCAGATATTCATAGGAACTCACCAAAGGGATCACCTGCCTGCTGCCTCCCCAAGTGTTTTGATGTACTAGAAGCTTTTAAGAGTTTATGAGTCCATGATCCATTTCCATTTTTCTTCCCAATAAAGATTTCAAATTGAGTCTTGGGTATAGAATTAAACTTAGGATTTTCTTGTAATTCTTTCATAGTGCTGCTACTTCTTGATCTTTTTCCTTGTTCCGTTGTGAATCATATTGTCGTTTTCTATTCACAGATTCCTGTATTTGGAATTTATTTGGGGGAAGCTTTGTTTTCCCTCTACTCTCTATGTATCTTTTTTGCTGTTATGGTTGTTAACTGCCTGCTGGAACCTAGAGGTCTGCTCCTATCTTGTTATTCTTTCAAGAACTCTCAACTTTTGGCTTTTTTCTCCATTATGTATTTTTTGTTTAATTGTGTTTTTTTTTCCTCATTATTGCTTTCTATACTCTTTTTCATGTGCATTTCACTGACCTGGTGCTGATTTAGTTTTTTGGGGTTTCACGTTATATTGATGGTCCTTTCGCTGTTGAGTGTTTTCCGATCTCGGTAGTTTAACTTTTGTCAGAAGGGGCGATGTCATAGCAGGGGTTTCTTACACTTTCATATCTTCTCTAATGTTTGTTTCGCCACAGTGGTGATTCAGTTTTGCCAACGCCACTTGCTGATACGATGTCCTGTCAATTTCCTGTCCGACTTTTGATGTATGAGTCTGTAGTTTGTTGTGAGGACCTCATTCTCCTCTATACGTACAATATATGTGCTGTAGCGTTTTGCCTCTTGGTATATATTACTTTTATATATGAATGTTGGCTCGAGTTCGGCCAATCTTCCAGTCTCCATGGTGTTCCAATTAAGTCAAATTCTCCAGGATTCTTCTATAGGATTCTTGTGCCAGGTATCTGCTAATTGCTGTATTTATGGTTAATTGACCTATTACATAAAAGTTTTGGTTCTTGTGGTAGTGTAATATTGTCATTGTCACATTCAGTTGCCAGGAGTATTTGTTGTTATATAGTTTCTGTTCGGTTATTTATTCTCATTTTTCCTTGACCATTCATGATATGATCAACGAGTGTCCGCTACCTTGGTTATTGCTTCTTTTGTCTAAGACTTATCTGGCTTGCCTTTGTAGTGTCCATATTCTGTGTGTAGGCAGGGTCTAGGTGTTGTCTCTGGTGTTTTGATATTGTTGAGCATAATGAGTTAGGACTTTCCTCTTTCCATCAGATCCTTGGCTCGAAGAAAACACTCTTCGGTGGGTATGTGTTAACCTTTGTGGAGCAAAGGATTTGCGCAATTGAATTCTATGTATTTATTCTAAGTTCTTTGTTGGTAGAATTTGGGAGTACATTTAAATTTAATTGTAGCTAGGTTCTTCTGTGTCCCAGGAGGTAATTGTGTTGTTTTGGAGAAGTTCGTGGGGTGCTGAGTAGAAAGTGTATTCTCTGGTATTAGGAAGAATTTCGTAGAGGTCTTGAGGTCTTTTGGTGTATCATACAGACTTCAGAGTTCAGATGTTCTCTGTTTATTTTTTGTCCTTTGACCTATCCAAAGGACTCAGTGGGGTATTGAAATCCTCCCACTATAGTGTAGTGGTGTTAGTGTGACTTGTGGTCCTGGAGAATTGTCTTTATAAAGTTTGGTGCCCCCAGAATTTGGGGCATATATATTCTAATTTGTGAAATCTTCTTGGTGGATTGTTTCTTTGATGAAAATGTAATGGCCTTCTTTGTCTCTTCTGATTTCTTTTACTTTGAAGTCTATTTATTCCGATATTAAAATAGCAACACGTCTGCTTTCTTTTTGGTACCATTTGCTTGGAATATTTTTTTCCATCCCTTCACTTTTAAGTGGTGCCTGTCCTTGAAGGATAGATGTGTTTCTTGCAGACAGCATATCGATGGATTCTGTTTCCTAATCAGTCTCCCAGTCTAATGTCTTTTGATTGGGGAATTTAGTCCATTTAATATATTAGTTATGACTGATAGGTTTGTTTGCTTCCTTTTGCCTTTATCTCATCCTGCGGTTTGTGATTTAGGTTTCTACTTCTTCTTGCAGTTATTGCTTTTTTATGGGATTTCTCTCCTTCCTATGTTGCCTGGGGTTGGTTCTTGCTTTTCTTTCTGTTCTTTGATTGCTTCATATTCTCTGAGGGTTGGTTTTCCCCTGAGACATGTATCTTTCAAGTTGTTTACTGTCATGGAAGAATTTTCTCGTCTCTCCTTCCACTCATGATTGACATTTTTGCTGGGTATAGAACCTGGGCTGGCATCCATTGTCCCAACACTGGGAATGCTTTGCTCCAGGTTTTTCTTGCCTTCATCGTTTGCTGTGAGAAGTCCGTTGTAATTCTGATAGGTTTCCCCTTATAGGTCACTTGTTGTTTTTTCTCTTGTCACTTTAAGAATTTTTTCTTTGTTTTTGAGTAGTCCAGCATTTTAACTATGATGTGGCGTGGAGAATTTTCTTTTCTGATCTTGTCTGTTTGGAGTTCTATGTGCTTCTGTATTTGGTATTGGTTTGTCCTTTTTTAGTTTGGGGAAGTTTTCATCTATTATTCTGTTGAAGACTTGATCAATACCTTTCTCTTGGGATTCTTCTCCTTCCCCTCTATTCCTATGATGCGGGGTTTGATTTTCATAGTGTCCACAGCTCCTGGTTGTTCTGTTTTTGTGTATTTTTAAATTTTTTCATAATCTTTCTTGAGGTTTTTAGTTGTTCTGGTTTGTCCTCCAGGTCTGATATTCTTTGTTCTGCTTCCTCCATTCTGCTTCTGAGGCTTTTTTCATTCCTTTCCTCTTGAAATGGTTGAGTGTTTGATTTCCTTTTTCATTTCCTCTTCTGATTTCTTTAGTGTTTTCTATTTCTTTTTGGAGCTTCTCGATCTTTTTGTAGCTCTTTTGTTTGCTGGTTGGTTTCTTTTTCTTTTTCAGCATGGGATCTTTTCAGTGTTTTCTACTTCCTTCCGGAGCTTGTCATTCTTCTCTCTCTGTCCTCATCTCTCTTTTCTTAGTTCTTTAATTTTGTTCTTTATGATCTTGTAGTTCTTTAAGTATGTTCCCATTGTGTTTTGATGTCTGTGTCCTGGGGCATCCCCGGGGGATCCCACTGCAGGAGTCATCCATAGGGTTGGTAAGCTTGGCGTGGGATTATCCTGGCACCTTTCCAGTGTAGTTTCTTCTTCGTGATCCTGCATATGGGCTTCTCCTTGCCTGTATTCAATGTGAGTCCTAATGCCTTTCACTGTGTTGTAGCTTTGCTTGCCTCCTTCAGATCTTCTTCGTAATCTCAGTTGGCGGGGGGTGGGGTGGGGGGGGGGGGGGGGGGGGGGGGCTCCTTCAGCCCGCGCCCACGGCACCTGCGCTGGCCTCAGGAGCTTCGAATCCCCAGCACCACCATGGCGGCCGAGAACCGTCTGAACTCCAATTCCAGGAGAACTCCCCAGTTCCAGGGGAATCGAGACCTCTTCTGACCTCCGCGGCATTGCACGACACGGGTGCGCAACTTGCATGCAGACAGTAATTCATACACATACCGAAATAAATAAAAAATTAAAAAAAAAAAATTAAAAAAAAAAAAGAGTCACACAAGCGTGCCTTTAATACCGGCTGGGAGGATAACTCCGCCCCCACAGCCACTAGATCTGTCTCCCCCTCTTCCTGCCGCTGGGCTCAGGAGATCTCCCCTAATGTAAATCTCTTATTAGGTATTATTAGTACTTCAAGATACGTGACTGTATACTTACTCATAAGTACACTCCTGCCAGTTAGATTCAGTTTAGGGCTGCCAAGGTCAGCTCTATTCTCTAAATTTTCTCTAGATGAGATTTTTGGCATTGAAAGTGACCATGGGATTGGGGAGGGAATCATGAAGTCCCACTTCTCACAGCTTGGCAGTCTATGGCTGCTGGGATGTGGCCACCGAGAGATTGCAGGTGGGGGGTTGTGTGTGTGTGTGTATCGGGTGGGGGGGTTGGTTTTTCTTTTTAAAGCAGAACATAGAGTTGGGAAGAGTATGTTTTGGGAGTGATCCAAGGGAAGGTGGCAGGGAGTAATGGGAGGTGAATATGACAGAAATAGATCATGTATGTAATTTGCAAAGAATAAATACTTATATGTGTATGAGTGTTTTGCCTGCATGTATGTAAGTCTTACAATGCCCATGGAGGTCAGAAGAGAGTGTGGCATCCTCTTGAATTGGAGTTACAGATGGTTGTTAGCTGCAGTAACAGTGCTGGGAACAGAACCTGGGTCTTGTACAAGAAGCGCACGTGGGCTGGAGAGATGACCTAGCGGTTAAGAGCACCGGCCGCTCTTACAGAGGACCCGGGTTCGATCCCCAGCACCCACATGGCAGCCGAGAACCGTCTGAAACTCCAATTCCAGGAGAACTCCAGTTCCAGGGGAATCTGACACCCTCTTCTGACCTCCGTGGCATTGCACGACACGGGTGCGCAAACTTGCATGCAGACAGTACATTCATACACATACAGAAATAAATAAAAATTTTTTTTTAATTAAAAAAAAAGAAGAGCACGTTAGCCGCCATGTGGGTGCTGGGAATCGAACCCAGGTCCTCTGCAAGGGTAGCCAGTGCTCTCAGCCCCGGGGCATCGCTCTAGCCCTGCGCTTGTTGTTTTTTGTTGTTGTTTTCAGGGGAAAAACACTGACCATGACATAGTTCATAGAGTCTTACATTTCAGAAGAATGACACTAAGGGAGCCTACAAGTCCCAAGACTTTTAGATACTAATACAAATGCAGCTTGGTTTGGAGCCAGTAGCCTAGTAGCCTGTCCTTTATTTAACAGATTATTAGCAAGTGTGTGTTTAAGAACATTAACTAAGCCGGGCATGGTGGTGCATGCCTTTAATCCTAGCACTTGGGAGGCAGAGGCAGGCGGATCTTTGTGAGTTCAAGGACAGCTGGGGCTACAGGGAGACCCTGTCTTGAAAAGACCAAAAAATAAAATAAAAAAATAAAGTGTTATGGGAGTATGTATTACTTTAATTCAGTTTTGCAGTTACTTAAAACTGTATGTCTAAACCGGGTGTGGTGACACATGCCTTTAATCCCAGCACTTGGGAGGCAGAGGCAGGCGGATCTTTGTGAATTCGAGGCCAGCCTGGTCTACAGAGTGAGTTCTAGGACAGCTGGGACTACAGGGAGACCCTGTCTCAAAAAGACAAAAAAAAAAACAAAACTGCATGTCTAAGTTATTTTGTGTGTCTTGGGGGCTGGAGAAAGTGGTTAAGAAAGAGCACTGGCTGCTCTTGCAGAGTACCCAGTTTCTATTCACAGCACCCACATGGTAACTAACTCTAATTAGAGTCCCCTTTCTGACATCATCACAGTTGCACTTAACATACATGCAGGCAGTACACTCATACACATAAAATAAAAGTAGTAAGTGGGCTGGAGAGATTGCTCAATGGTTAAGACCCCTGAGTGCTCTTGGAGAGTACCTGGGTTTGATTCCCAGCACTGACAGGGCAGCTATCGGCAGCCTGTAACTCCAATTCCAAGGGATCTGATGCCTTCTTCTGACCTTCATGGGCATTACATGACATGGGTACAGTTACATACATGCAAGTAATACACTCACATACATAAAAATTTTTAATAATAAATATTAAAATAATCCAAACTAGTTTTTAAATTTTCATGAGTACATAGTCTTATTTAAGTAATTCTTGGTGAACATTCCCTCCCTCTATATTTTGTAGAGGGAGTTTGTGAGGGTGGGACTTTTTTTTGTTTTGTTGTTTCTTTTGAGACAGGGTCTCCCCATATCCCCAGCTGTTCCTGGAACTTACTGAGGAGACCAGGCTGACCTTGAATTCACTGAGATTAAAGGCATGTACCACCGCCGCCACCACCACAAGCCAAGCTTGTTTGTTTGTTTGGTTTTGGAGATAGGGACTTTATGTATAGCCATTTGTGGCCTAGAACAGTATATAGAGGAGGCAGGCCTTGAGCTCAAATAGGTCTGCCTGCATCTGCCTCCTCATTAAAGGTGTTGGCCCTGAGGTTTTTGTTTTAATCCAATTTCCTGTAGTGCATATGGGCCTTGAGTTCCTTTTCTTCTAACTGGCATTATAGATGTACACTACCACACTAGACTTTAAGGAATTTTTAAGATTAGAATTTACTTTTAGAATAAAATAAAGCTGTTATATTCTATATTGGAAGATGCAGTGTTCTTTGATCATTGTATCACAATTTTTATATTGCAGAGGACAGTGAAGATGAAAAAGATGACCATAAAAATGTGCGTCAGCAACGGCAGGCAGCATCTAAAGCAGCTTCTAAACAGAGAGAGATGCTCTTGGAAGATGTGGGGAGTGAGGAAGAGCCAGAAGAAGAGGACGAGGCACCATTCCAGGAGAGTACGTGCAGATAGCTATTGTTCTTTGAGATAGTCTCTCTTCTAGCTCCACCTCATGCAATTGAGGATGACCCTGTGCTATGACCATTCTCAGTTTTACGGAGTGCTAGAGATCTAACTCAGGGCTTTTCATGCATGCTAGGCAGCCATGGTTTTCTATTTGTGATTGTAGTTTCTGGAATTAATATTGTCTAAGATACTAAATGTTTGCATCTAGTCTCTTAAGTTAGGCAGATGGTCCCTGTTTAAAGAATATGTGCCACTTCTCTAGCCTTCAGAAGACCAGAATTTAGTTCCTAGTACCCAAGGCAAGTATCTCACAACTGTCTGTAACTCCAGCTGCAGCAGATCTGACACCCTCTTCTGGCCTCTACAGGTGCCCACACAACATACACATAAGTAAAAATAATTATCAGAAGGGAGAGTCAGGCAGATCTCTGAGATTGAGGCCAGTCTGGTCTTCATAGCAGGTTCCAGGTCAGCTGGGGCTTAAAGTTTATTTATTTAGAGTTGGGATCTTCCTGTAACCCCAGCTGGCCTAGAACTCACTATGTAGATCAATACATCCACCTGTCTGTCTGCCTCTAAAGCGCTCGGCCTAATGGCTCAAGACACCACATCCGGATTTATTTATATACATTTTTATGATTTTTCCATTATTTGTAATGGTTTCTTTCTACTTTGGGACATTTTAGCCTAGCAGAGGACGATCATAAACCACTTCTTTCCCACCCAAAAAAGTGTTAATTCTGGAAATGAGTTCAGATTAGTTATGTGTATTTCTGCTTTGTATATTTTATTCAAAGATCAGGTTCATTTCAACAAATATTACATTAGATGGGTGGAACTACCAAAAATTTATTCCAGTATTTGATGTTTTTCAGGTGTTTTTGTGTGGGTTTGTTTGTTTGTAGAACTAGGGATCCAAGATAGGTTGGGTCCCCAGGCTTGTTTGCTCTTAGTATATAGCCAGAGCTTGATTGAATTTGCTGTCTTCTGCCCTTAGCCTTCTGAGATCGGGGATTATAGGAGTGTGCTACTACACCCAACCTGGTTTTCATTTTAATTCAAATTAAGTCTTACTCCTTTTGATTTCAGCCAATTCTTCAAAGGACTCAGTCATAAAAAATTCAATAAGAACAAAACAATTAGAAGCATTCAGTCATAATTCACATGTGGTACACACTACACCCGTTTTACAAATTAGGCTGGTGACAGTGCCAACCAAATTGATAGTAAAGTTGAGGTAAAATGCAGTAGTGTGTTACCCCAGTTCCCCCTTAATCTCAGTGCTCCTCTTGTTCATTTGGAAGGGTTTACATATTTAAGTTAGATGTTAAAATGTTTTCTTCTCAGAAGATTCTGGCAGTGATGAAGATTTCCTAATGGAAGACGATGATGATAGTGACTATGGCAGTTCAAAAAAGAAAAACAAAAAGATAGTTAAGAAGTCCAAACCTGAGAGAAAAGAGAAGAAAATGCCCAAACCCAGGCTAAAGGCAACAGGTGAGTCCCAGTGAAGGAAAACCAAACTTCTGCTTTAGAAATGTATAAAAGCTAGGGGTCGGGCCAGGCCCTTAATCCCAGCACTTGGAAGGGAGAGGCAGACAGATCTCTGTGAATTCCAGGCTAGTTGGGACCAAAGGGAGACCCTGTCTCAAAAAGACCAAAAAAAGAAAAACCCTACAGACTGGAGAGATGGCTCAGTGCTTGGGAGCCCTGACTGCTCTTGCAGAGGACCCAGGTTCAAGTCCTAGCAACTACATGGCGGTTAACAGCCAACCATAACTTCAGTTCCAGTGGATCCAACCCCATTTTCTGATTTCCACGAACATTGTACAACATGGGTGGGTGCACTTACACACATACAGGCAATACACATATTTTTAAGGGGCTGGAGAGATGGCTCAGCAGTCAAGAGCACTGACTGCTCTTTCAGAGGACCGTGGTTTGAATCCCAGCACCCATGTGTTAGCTAACAACCCATCCATAACTCCAGTTCCAGGAGATCCAATACCCTCTTCTGACCCCCTCAGGCATTTCATGACACAGGTATACTTACACACATTGGGGCAACACACTTATACACATAAAATTAAAAAACACTTTTTAAAATATTTTTTAAAGAATTTATGCCAGGCGTGGTGGGGCATGCCTTTAATCCTAGCACTTGGGAAGCAGAGGCAGGCAGATCTCTGTGAGTTCCAGGCCAGCTGGAGCTATGGGGAGACCCTGTCTCAAAAAAAAAAAAAAAATATGAAAACTATAAACTTTCTCACCACATGTTCATTAGGTCTCAGCATTGGCCTTGTATTTGATGGAAATACAAGAAATGCAAAAGGATTCTGTCTTAGATTTGGTGGCTTATCCCTGTTTTTCAACTACTGCTGTTGGTCAGCAAGATTTGGGGATGCCCTCTTTTTTCAGGCACAGTGGTAGGAACACTGTGTTCTTGCAGCATTCACTGCTCTGGCAGCATAGTCCTAATCAGCTAAAAGACTTGAAAATGTGAACATGCACAGATCTATAGTCATATAGTCAAGTTCTATCTGTGTTCTGGTCTCCAGCCCATCCTCTGTTCCTCTGTTCTTTTAGAATAAAACAACACTGGCAGTAAAAACAAAGGTGATCTGCTGAATACAAAGCTGCCCTTGACCACAAGGAGCCCTGTTCTGAGCCCTCATGGTTTCTGCCAGATGCTTTCCTAGTTTAAGCTAGTTTGTTAATTAAATAGGAAATCTAGATTTGTTTGTAATTCTTTTCTGGCAGACAGAGTTCACGGTTTGGCTCTGTTCATTGTCTTAACTTTTACTCATCACTTTATACTTCTGAGAGTGATAGATAAGTCATCACTTTCACGAGGGCAATGTGCTTTTTCTGTGGCCTCATATTTCCTTATTAAAAGAATTACTACCAGCATAATACTAGATGTTAGCAAAAAGTTATTGGATTGGGGCTGGAGAGATAGCCTAGCGGTTAAGAGCGCCGACCGCTCTTGCAGAGGACCCGGGTTCGATCCCCAGCACCCACATGGCGGCCGAGAGCCGTCTGAAACTCCAATTCCAGGAGAACTCCAGTTCCAGGGGAGTCTGACACCCTCTTCTGACCTCCACGGCGTTGCAGGTCACAGGTGCACAGACTTGCATGCAGACAATACATTCATACACATACGGAAATAAATAAAAATTAAAAAAAAAAATTAAAAAAAAAGTTATTGGTTAGATATTAATAGGTTGAACCTAATGTATACATTGCATGCCTAGATTATGCTTGCATCAAAATATGCATGTACAACTTTTATTTTTATGTAAAGGAATCTTAAATGATCAGAAAATTTTATGACACATTGCAGTAATTGACTGTTTATAAAGTGAGATTTATGTGTATGTCTGCTGTATTTGCGTACTGTTTTATCAAGATGTTTTTTTAACAGATACTATTCGTACAGATTGTTTTATATTTTTTAGCTGATTTTTTTTTCTCTTTCCTTCCCCAAATTGTAATTTTCCCTGTTTCAGTGACACCAAGTCCAGTGAAAGGCAAAGGGAAGGTGGGTCGCCCCGCAGCTTCAAAGGCTTCAAAGGAAAAGACTCCTTCTCCCAAAGAAGAAGATGAGGAAGCAGAAAGCCCTCCAGAAAAGAAGACGTCTGCGAGCCCTCCGGTGGAGAAATCTGGAGACGAAGGATCTGAAGATGAAGCCCAGTCCGGGGAAGATTAAAAAGTGATGATGGTTTGGGAGAGATTTTATTAAGGAAAAGAAGGAGAAAAAAAAGGAAACCTACTTAAGATAGGACACAGTTTTGGCTATGGCTTGACTCATGAGCTTTCAGCGCTTTTTCGTTTGTCAAAAAGAATCTCAAAGTATCTCTCTCTCCCCCTCTCTCCCTCTCTCCCTCTCTCTCCCCCTCTCCCTCTCCCTCTTCCTCTCCCTGAAAAACATTGTATGTTGAGGTGTTTAAGTTACCATTTTATTGGTCTTTTCTCTTTGCCACCCCCATGCCCTTTTCCCAATGAAAGCCATGTCAAATTAATCACTGGATTGACTGCTTCATCTTTTTTGTTTTTTAATGAAAGTTACACCACAGTTGTAAAGCAATAAGATTTGAGATGGACGCTATGGAAACTTTGCTTTTTGCTAAAGAATGGCATCTTGAACAGTAATCAAAAACTAGAAAGGTTTAGTTAGAAATGATTGTTCTTTTCCTATACTTTCGAAAAACCAGTTGTCATTTAATGTGAGCTTATATGTCTTTATACATAAGTGTAAATGTCAAAAAAAAAAAATCATGATTCTAAACTTAGACTGGTGAGGGAGCCGATACACGAATTCTGGATTGCTAACTGAGAGTACTCATGCTATTCCCCTAGATTGTGGGAGGGAGCGGCTCCCTGAGCTTGTCTGCGAATGTGGGTTTTCCTTTTTTATTTTATACTTCTTATTCTCAATGAGACTCAGAGCCAGTGATCTTTTTATCTTGCCTACGGTCTTTAAGGAGCTTAAAGAAAATGGACCACCAAAATCAAAATCAATCTCAATTTCATATTTCATTGTCCGATGGTTCATATTTTTAAAAATATATATATGTGTCCTGTTTTTTGGATAAAATTTTACCAAGGATCAAAAAGTTAAAAAGAAGCTGGGCGTGGTAGCACATGCCTTTAATCCTAGCACTTGGGAGGTAGAGGCAGGTAGATCTCTGTGAGTTCAAGGCCAGCCTGGTCTACATAGCAAGTTCCAGCACAGCTGAGACTAAAGGGAGACCCTGTCTCAAAAAAAAAAAAAAAAGGGTTAAAAAGAGAAAAATTCCCTAGAGTTTAAGTGACAGAATGAATCTGTGCACCAGAATGCATTTCTTTCAGACTGGAAATGTTAAAGATTTTAAGAAAATGTTGCAAAAGATTGATATTGATCCTATATGAATACAGAGGATTGAAATTTTTTATGCTATCAATGTTTGTCCAGATCTATGACTTATGCCGTTTTTATTTTGGGATAAAATATTTTGCCTTTGATCTTGAAATCTTCCATTTCTCATAGAGCATGAAATGATGACATACAACTCCTACTGCTACTCGGCACTCCTCTGCACATCCTCAAGTCTCCTAGCTCTGTGGTGGGATATTATTTTCCTGGCTCTATTTTCATTTGGCTGACAGGGTGGGAGGTATGTTAAGTGCTGCTTCTGTGCTGCGGAGTTAGGCCTCGCTTCTTCGTTGGTCTGACCCCTCCTCACTGCTCTCATGTTTCTTAAAGCAAGAGCCTGGAGATTCAACATGACTAGAAAACTGTATTTTAGGGTGCCCAGTGTGCCATTGTTAACTGATGACACACCTTAGCAAAACATCAGGAGATAGATTATAGATTTGATCTTCCACATCCCCATAAAATGGGATAATAGGAGCAAAGTTTAAGGGTTGTGGTGTGCTTATTAAAGATTTAGTGAAAAATGTAATTTCTTTATTTTTTCTATACTTAGGCTAAATTTGCTTTCTCAGTATCTTCTGTTTTTGCTTTTTAACATGATTGTTTCAGACAATGTGGTATTTTTTTTTTACAGGTGTTCCCCAGGACAAAGGGTTATTTAACAAGTATTTTTACTCTGGGCTTTAAGATATACTTTTAAAGAACATTCTTAGATCTGCTTTAAAAGAAAAAGTGGCAGAGTTATTTTACTTCTACACTCTGTTAATGAATGAGTTTTAAACATGGCCAAACATAGAGACTTGAACATCAGTAGCAGATGTCTTACATGATGATGGAATTTATAATTGTGATGGGGATGTTGAGGACTATTCTGTTTGCTTTAGTGGGCTTGCTCAGGTATCCATCTAAGAGGCTTGTGTTCATAATGTAGCAGACTCAATCCGAATTTCACCAGGCATGTCTCCCTTTTAGGGGTTTATATAACTCAGTCTTACATTCCTAGCAACATTGGGGCTTTTCTTAGGTTATGTTTCATGAAACTTTGGGGGTAGGTATTTTTCAACTTTAGTCTCAATTTTCTTTAAGCACTCTTAATACATTAATCTGGTCTAACATTTGATTGTATCTGCCTGTAATTTAGAAATAATTGTGTCTTCTAAGTTGCTTATGTCTGTTGATTGAGTTTCTTGTTTGGAGTCCCCTTTAAAGCTAATTAATTCATCAAGGATCTCTGTCCTTACGTGAGCACATAGACTCTGAATGACCTTGTTTTGTCTAATTCTTATTGGTTCAAAACACTGGGTCTTCCTCTCCAATCATGCATGTGAATAAGGTATTTAATAGTGACTCAACTGGAAACAGGTGCTTAGCAGTCAGGTTTAATAATGACATTAGGATGTGCTAACAGCAGTAAGCGATAGTGGCTGGCCATTTCCACCTCCCTTGGCTTAATGTTGGTCTCCTTTTTTCTTGTGTGCCTATGGTGAAGTGGCAATAGCATTCACTGTCTTACTTTGCAGTGCTCAGGAAACGGGATGTTAGTTTGAAGGTGCTTGTCTGTGTTATCTAAGTTAGCTCAGCTAGGTTTACCTCTATCGCATAGATCTCAGCAGCTCTGCTGACTGACACTACATTCTAGTTCTAAAGGCTCTTGTCAGCCTCACTCCCCACCCAGAAATGGTAGCTTTTGTCTTATTTCAGTGATGACTTGCTGCTTTTAGCTCAGATGAGATTTGGAAGAAGGGGCCCAAAGGGTAAGTTTTAACCTTAGCAATGACAGGTTTGTCCCACTTGCTAAAAACTCTTCTTCCATTCATACCTACACTGCATACTAATTTGATAATGAGTGCTTCTTCCTTTAGGGAGAAAGTAAGAGGAGTTTTGGGTTTGTTTGTTGGGTTTTTATGTGTTTTTGTTTTTAGCAAAAGGAAATCTTGATTTTGAAGAATGGCATTTGAGTTTTCTTGAAGAAGCTTTGATCAAAGATTTTTTTTTTTTTCCAGTGTAATTGGTTTGTCTCAGTTCAGTCTTCAATACTCTTGGTACTGGTTGAAACATTTCCTTACAGTTAACAGATTAAGAGTGAGGTTATAATCTGGCAATATTTTGGTATTTATGGGTATAGTCAGCTGAACTCAACTCTTGGGAATATGGTTTCACTCCATCTGGGCTGGGAGCTCCTCCGGCCTCTACTGCTGCAGTGTTGGGATGAATGCCACTATGACAGGTGACACTTTCTTCAGTAATTTACATCTTGAACATGCAAGGAATAAGTGGGTTTTTCAGCCTCCAGATTGGGGAAGGGGATAGTGCTTTTCTTTAAACAAACTGGTTTAGGAACTGCTGTGAGTGTTAGGAGGCAAGAACAGAATTGAATACTAGAAGCAAAGGAAAGCTTCATTCCTGAGGAGTGAGGCCAGTTTGAGCAGGTTTGTTACCAGTTTTCACACTGAAAAGAAAACATGGCTGCCTATGGCTCCGGGTGGGAAGAAGTTCCAGCTGTGCTTTGTGCAGTTTAGATGGAGGTATCAGGCAATGTACCTTTCTTGCCAAAAGATCAGGGAAATGAAAGGTTCTGGTTGCTCTTGAGGGCATTGTCATTTTCTCTGTGGAGGAAATTGAGTTTGCTTGAAAATGGAGAGCTAGGTTGTCCTTTGATGATTGAGAGGACATCAAGCTGTCAATAGCCAATTTTCTGTCTTGGTCTAATTTTTCCCTTTTGTCTTACAAAAAATACATTGATTCTTTCCAAAAATCAAATTCATAAGTTATACTTTCATTCAAAGCCTAATTCACAGTGGTGCTGATTGAAATAACCACTATTGAGAGGGGGGGAAAAAAATCACATATACCTACCTACCTGTTGCCATGCCAATGAGTAACTGAACCGGTGGCATCTGTCTGAGCATGCTCTGTGGCTGTAGAACCACTGTTGTGCAGACCTTTGTATATGGGTAAGGGGGGGTTTTCTAGATTATGGGGGAGGGTAAATTGGGATTATTTTTGTTGTTCCTTTTTGGGGGGGGGTACAGCACTCTGTTTATGCCCTAAAAATAACATGTATAAAACCCTGAAGTCTCGTGTGGGTGTGGGTGTGGGTGTGGGTGTGGGTGAGTGTATGTTTGTATATGTCTGGCAGTTAAACCTTTGTCTTCTGGAAGTTAGTGAATTTTTTCCCTTTTTTTTCCCTCCAGAAGTATTTGTTACAAGATTTGTAAATAAGAGCTCTACCTAGTCTGTTTACCATGAACATGTTGCAGCAAACCTTACGTACTTAATTCTTGTAAGACTTTTAAGCAGCAGCCAAGTTCTTAATAATTTTTTGCCTTGATTCATCTTTTATATTTCATTTGCCAGCTCTAAAACTCTCAGTCTTCCCCGATTTTTGTCCTTAATCTTTCATGTTCTTAGCAGGAAAGGTCAAAGAGAAACATCTTTCACTGTATGTTAGTTAGTGTATGAGTTGAGACCCAAGCAACCCTTTCTTCATACTGCAGTGTCATTAGGTATGTGATCAGACACCAGAGGGTTTGGGCGTTCTTGCAATACCTTAACAATGCTGAATCTGCAGCATGGTACTAAGGAAGTTAAAGTTTGAATGTAACCACTTTATTTAAAAAAAATTTTTTTTTATTTAAATGAGATGGAGTTGAAGTGAACATGATTTTGTTGACCATGTTCGTGAATTAGAGGTGCAACATGCATTGCTAGAATCGTGTGATGGCCTTTTGTGATACTTAATTTTTACATATCCCAGTCTCTGTATGTATCTGCATATACAAAAAGAAAAACTCCTGCTTTGCTTTTATTGAAGGATTTCCAGGACTGTGTGTCTGCTCCTGAACTCTGTTTTAACTATGTATCCTTTGCTTGTATTTTGTATTAAAACATAAGGAAAAGAAGCCCTTACTGTTGAGCATGTTGGCATTGTCCCCTTTAATTTTTTTCTTTTGGGGGACCTATGAAGCAAGTTATTCTTTTTCTGTATCTTTTCTTTTGTAAACCTTTTTGGTTTGTTTTGTTTAAAAATGGCTTTATAAAAGGGCTTTCGTAACCCAGATGTGTGCTCTGTGTGCTTCTTGTGATATTTAAATCAAACACACTGACGTTTTTGTGGCAGGGTGTAGAGGCTATTTCCAAACTGTTAAAGAGACTTCACAGTGGCAGCCTTGCTTAGAAAGGAAAGCATGTTTGCCTCAGAACTCAACACTTTCCAGCATGAGATCAAGGGGGGATGGGTTAGCTAATTTCTTTATTTGACTATGGAGTATGTTGGGTGTGTGAGAATCCCTAGTTCAGTTTTTTCAAACCAAAGATAAGGAAAGTCTGGAGGGTAAAATAAGTTCATGTCAACAGCAAGATCTATTATCAAGATTGACTGTTTATGTTTACAAAGCACATCTAAACTGCTGGGTGTCAGAATCTCTTTAGAAAGAAAAGCACTATTACCACGGGTAAAGACCTGTAGTTCACAGACTACTGGTTTTCAGGTTACTGCTTGGGTGTGGGAGCATGATCCCCCTTTGGAACTGGGCTGAAACTAGTTATTTGGGCTTTTTTTTTTTTTCATTTCCAACTCTCTTATTTACATACTTGCCTAGATAGTCAAATATTATAATTGACATGCAAACTTATGGCTCTCATTGCTTTGAAATTTCTTTGTTAATACTGTTATTTGCCAGTGCTTAACAAACTTTATATTTAAAAAATATTTTGGGGGGCTGGAGAGATAGACTGCTCTTGCAGAGGACCCGGGTTTGATCCCCAGCACCCACATGGCAGCTGAAAACCATCTTCAACTCCAGTTCCAAGGGAATCCGACACCCTCTTCTGACCTCTGGAGGCATTGCACAACATGGGTACACAAACCTACATGCAGACAGTACATTCATACACATAAAAAATTTAGGCCAGGTGTGGTGGCGCACGCCTTTAATCCTAGCACTTGGGAGGCAGAGGCAGGTGGATCTTTGTGAGTTCGAGGCCAGCCTGGTCTACAGAGTGAGTTCCAGGACAGCTGGGGCTACAGGGAGACCCTGTCTCGAAAAGACCAAAAAAATAAATAAACTTAAAAAATATTTTTATTATTTTAGCCAAGCATGTTGATGCACACTTTAATCTCAGCACTTGGGAGGCAGAGGCAGGCAGATCTCTTGAGTTTCAGGTCAGCTGGGGCTACAAGAGACCCTGTCTCAAAAAGACAAATATTTTTGTGTGTTTATGAGTATATTTCTTGCATCTAAGTAAGTCCTCCTGTGTCATGCAAAGCCTGAAGAGGTCAGAAGAGGGCATCAGATCCCTGGAACTGGAGGGGTGGTTGTTAACTGGCCATGTGGGTGCTGGGAACCACACCCAGGTCCTTTGCAAAAGCAGCCAGAGGATGGTAGAGCCATTTATCTCTTCAGCCCCCAAACTTTATTTTGGAGGCAAGGTCTCCTTGTAGCCCCAACTAGCTTAGAACTTTCCATGTAGACTAGGCTGGCCTTGAACTCAAGAGATCCATCTGCCTCTCTGCCTCTGCCTCCTAAGAGCTGGGATTAAAGGTGTATACCTTCGGCTGGTAGTGGTGGCACGTGCCTTAATCCTAGCACTCAGGAGGCAGAGGCAGGCGGATCTTTGTGAGTTCAAGGCCAGCCTGGTCTACAGAGCCAGTTCCAGGACATCTGGGGCTACAGGGAGACCCTGTCTGGAAAAGACCAAAAAGAAAAGGGGGGGGGGTGTATACCTTCACTATGTCTGGTGAGTGATTATGTATATATCACATATATATTGACCACTGAGCCATCTCTCTAGACCCCAAACTTTATATTAAGTTTTTTGAATTTTTGAGCTATTCCTTTAAATATTCGTTTTTATGTTATGTGTATGAGTGTATTATTCCCTGTGTGTGTGTAAGTGCACCCATGGCATGCAAGCCTTTGGAGGTTGGAAGAGGGTGTCAGATCCCCCTGGAACTGGAGTTAGAGTCCAGTTTATGTCTCCAAATGTCCTTCAGACCATGCACTGGATGGGCCCATCCACTGGACCCTGGTCCATGATAGAGTCCCACGTATGAGAGCCTGGCTCTGCTCCTCCCAGCACCAGCTGTTGCCAGTTTCCTTAGGCGGGGTTAGAGCTTCTTACCTACTTCCTTGTACCTATGCTAGGAAAACTATATTAATAGATTTGTATGCCCTGGTCAAAGTTGATTTCAGTGTAGAAGGCTATACATGTTCTGAATCTGTGGGTGTTTTTGACATAACCAGATTTTCTTTCTGTGCAGAACTGAATGTATATACAGTCAGGTTCAAGGGATTTCTCCTTCAGCTGGGTGGGGTGGCAAAGCCTTTAGTCCCAGCACCTGAGATGGAGACCAGCCTGATCTACATAGTAAGTTCCAGGCCAGGTGGGGCTACAAGGAGACCTTGTCTCAAACATCTCCCCACCCTGCCACCTCTGTTAGTGCTTATAGAGGCCAGAAAAGGGTCTTAGGTCCCCTGGAGCTGAAGTTACAGGTGATTGGTTGTGAACCTCCCCATCTGGTTGGTGTAAGAGTCGTCTCTCCACTCTCTTCTTTCAAAGGTCTCTCCCTCCATAGCCCTGACTATCCTGGAACTCACTGTGTAGACTAGACTGGCCTCGAACTCTGCTGCATCAGCCTTTTAGGTGCCGGGACTACAAGCATGAACCATTGTACCTGTTCAAAGGATTTCAAAAATGAAGGATAAATGTGTATGAATGTACTGTCTGCATGTAGGTTTGTGCATCCATGTCATGCAATGCCACGGAGGTCAGAAGAGGATGTCGGATTCCCCTGTAACTGGAGTTAAAGACGGTTCTTTTTTATTTATTTTTTTTTATGTTGTATGAGTGTACTGTCTGCATGTAGGTTAGTGCACCCATGTCATGCAATGCTGTGGATGTCAGAAGAGGGCGTCAGATTCCCCTGGAACTGGAGTTAAAGATGGTTCTTAGCCACCATGTGGGTGCTAGGAATCGAACCCAGGTCCTCTGGCAAGAGCAGTTGGCTCTCTTATCCGCTGAGCCATCTCTCCAACCCCCTCATTAAGTTTTTACAACGCTTGAGAGATTAGCAAGATAGTTGTTTTCTCCAGTGCTGTGGAAGATAGACTGGTTGCCAGTGAGATCTGATGTTCCTGTTGAGGTCCTTTGAGAAATGGCTTAAATAAGGTCTGTGTTTTGAGCTGTCAGTGTTAGCAGAATATAAAGGACCCTCAGCCAATCCAAAGAATTGTGTGAAAAATGAGCCCCTAGGTTTGATCCCAGCACTGAAAAGAGACCCCCCAAAATTTGAAAACTTTCAGTGAGGTATGTCCACCATACACAGAACCTCAAAATTATTTGAATGCATTTGTTGAAAATTATCTTGGGCTGGAGAGATAGCCTAGCGGTTAAGAGCACCAACTGCTCTTGCAGAGGAACCGTCTGGAACTCCAATTCCAGGAGAACTCCAGTTCCAGGGGAATCCGAGACCCTCTTCTGACCTCCGTGGCATTGCACGACACGGGTGCACAAACTTGCATGCAGACAGTACATTCATACACATACAGAAATAAATAAAATTTTAAAAATTTTTTAAAAATTAATAAAAAAAATTATCATCTTGACTTTACAGCAGTCTCCCTCTGCCCATAGAGGGCAGTGTTTGTCAACTTATCTAGGGCCATCCCTGCTCTCCCCAGCTCACTGTCAGAAGCTGTACTCAGTGTGCTCCATCAGCACATCCTGTCATTATAGACATTCTGTTGTCAACGTATCTAGTAGTACATGCCACAGCAAAGTTCATGCACATGTAATCCTTCCCTCAGTTCATATGTGATCCTTCCCTCAGTTCATGTACATGTGATCCTTCAGTTCATATGTGATCCCTTATAATTCCCAAAGTTTTGTGCACAGCACCCTAAAATGAATGTGCCTATCAAGGTCTCAAAACTTGTGAACTCTTGGCTCTGTTTTAAAACAAATGTTACTGGGCTGGAGAGATGGCCTAGTGGTTAAGAGCACCGACTGCTCTTGCAGAGGACCCGGGTTCAGTTCCCAGCACCCACATGGTGGCTGAGAACCATCTTTAACTCCAGTTCCCTCTTCTGACCTCCTCGGCATTGCACAACACGGGTGAACCAACCTGCATGCAGACAGTGCATTCATACACATAAAAAATAAATAAAAATAAATGTTATAAATAAAACAAATGTTACCTTTTGAAGTTTGGCTTCCAGATCTAAAGACTTGTTTTTTGTACAAAGAGCACTGTCAGGGAATCTCACAACAAATATGTATCCTTGCTTTTGAGGAAATGTGGTGGATTGTATTGCTCCTTGGCCATGATGGCATTTTCTCCTTTTTTTTTTTTTTTTTTTTTTGTCTTTTTGAGACAGGGTCTCCCTTTAGTCCCAGCTGGCCTGAAGCTCACTATGTAGACCAGGCTGGCCTTGAACTCAGAGATCCCCCTGCCTCTGTCTCCTGTTATGATTAAAGGCGTGTGCCACCATGCCTGGCCCCTCCATCTCTTAACCCAGTGAACAGCTACCCATTTTGGCTTTTTTTGTCTGCATAACCACCATGAGAAATCTGTACTCCTAGGTGTGCTCCTCGTTTTGATAGAGAAGTCCCAGACAAATATTGTGAAATGAGTCCTGCATTAATTCTGAGGTCAGGGAGATAGAGGGTGCAGCCAGAATTTCCATCCTAGTAAAGCAAATAGTTACTTTAAAATAGGATAAAATGTTGGAAGTAATTGCTTGCCTGGAGTTAGTGCTCTCAGCTCGCACCCAGAAATAATTTGTTAAGAAAATTTAACTTAGTGGTGCACTCCAAACCCAGCACTTGGGAGGCAGAGGCTGACAGATCTGAGATCAAAGCCAGCCAGGACTACCTAGTGGGAACCTGTCTCAAAAAAATAAACTTTAAGGAACAGGTAGAACTAGGAACTCTGTGTGTGTGTGTGTGTGTGTGTGTGTGTGTGTGTGTGTGTGGCAATGTTTTTTTTTTAACTTTAAATTTTTTTTTNTTAAGTCAGAAACAGAATCATTTACATGCCAGATCTATTTCATGTGCTTCCAAAGCTTTCCTACCACTAATGTTGTTTTTAAGGTCTCACTACCGGTGGATCTAGCTTTTGCCAACAACTGGAAAATTTTATTCCTTGATTTTAGTTTCTGTGTCCATGAATAACGACAAGGATTTTTTTTTCATGAATTATTTAGCTCTCTGTATTATTTTTAAAAGCAAATGTGTTTCTTTTTCCATTTGGCCATATTTTTACAAGTATTTGTAAGCTCTGGACAGCTCTTTTTAAATCATAAGTGTGGTGTGTAAACCCTCCAGATGTCTGGCTTCTCTTCACTTTCAATGAGATTTCTGATGATGAACAAAATCTCACACTTTGTGGTGAGGAGCAACATAACGTGTAGCTTGACACATTTTCTGATTCATAAGTCTTCCTAATATATATGCCAGGCAGGCGGATCTCTGAGCTCAAGACCAACCTGGTCTACAGATCGAGTTACAGGCCAGCTGTGGGACTAAAGGGAGACCCTGTCTCAAAAAGATAAAATAAAATAAATTAAAACATGTGTTCCTGACTACAAGAGCTTAGGGCAGGTAAGTTAAGTCATGGATCCAGAAAAATGATGGCTTAAATTTAAGGAAAAAACTACCAATTTGAGACCCTGGCTGATTATGTACATGGTAAGAACTGATTCTTATCCACAAAGAGCTAAAAGTATATAGTGATACAACTAACCAAAAATGAATAATATGCCTAAATAATACTGAACACAGGAAAAAAAAAAAAAGGTTTTACTTCCAAAGTAGTTTAAGATTGATGACCTGACAAAGCTCTTTATAAGATACTGAATGTTTTTGGAAGACTCAGAACATTCTGTTAGATCTTGGAATATCTTTCTGGCACTTTGTACCCTAACTTCACATCTAATCCATGCATATCCCAGATATAAACTCCAGGCTCCCTGTTTTACCTTTTTCACCTGTTTGTGACTATTTTCCACTATCTCTCTTTTTTTCACCTGTTTGTGACTATTTTCCACTATCTCTCTTTTCCTCTTGTTTTTGTGAATGAACTGTTGGTTTCCATGGGATTAGTGTTTTTGAGGCAAGTACATTGTTTATGTGAACCAGGTCACCCTGGAGGTAGGTGGGGAGCCAGCTGGGCTGCAGAGAACCACACAGTTGGCCGCAGTACAAGATAAACAGCATTTCCTTGTAAACCTGGAACAGTGCAGAGCTTAGATTCCAAAGCTCTGTTTATTGTAGTGGATGTTGACCTGGCTTCAGGTATGCAGGATATAGCTGGTATCTAGTTCAAGTGTGGGTATTGTCCTAGACCTTGCACAATGGATCAGTGTTGGGCTTCAGCAAAGCAGGTCATCTCTTCCTGTGCCCTGCATTCCTTGGTCCTCTCCCCACCCACTCCCATGAAGCAATAAAGCCTACTATTTGTCTTCTGAACTATTCACTCACACTTCTCTAGAAGTCAGCAGTGTTGAGCAGTCTAGGTGCCTGCCCTGGGAGTCTCAGTGGGGACATACCAGGCAGGTGCTGCCCTGGGAGTCTCAGTGGGGACATACCACTGCCAGATAGAAACAGGAGTTCCTAGAATATGCATTCTTCTGAGCGGAAATACAGCAACTATATTTGAGTCCCCAAATTGGAACCTGTGCTATAATGAACAACGTGTCATATTCCTGACAGGAATGGGTCTAAGATAACAGTTTAGGACTCACTATGGTTTATGAAACTAAAGCTCAAAATAGGGTATTTTTATGGTTTATGAAACTAAAGCTCAAAATAGACTAGCTTATCCCAGGGAATAATTGACAGAAAACAACTGGATTTTCAGGCTGCAGAGCTAAGGGTCCTGCAGCATTCACTGTACTGTGCAGAGTTAATGTGACCCCCATTACTGTTCTCATCTTGTGGCTTCCTTTGGAGAAGTTTTGTGGCTAGTTCTGGTAAAGTCAGATCAGTTTACAGAAAGATCTTAGGCAAGTGACTTACCTCTCCACCCTAAAACTCCTCTGACCAACTCTCCTCACATGATGAGGATAATACAGGGCTGGCTTTCTGTTTCTAAAGGGCCTTGTAAGAGCAAGTGAGGCTGGGAAATGGAGTCTGTATGCATTCCATTGCTGTTGGAGTAGACTACCCGCTTCACAAAAGCGGCAATGCTATCTCCAAACAAGGTCCACAAAGCCTACAGACCCCTTCCTGCAAAACTGAAACCCTTCAGCTTTGTCTCTGAAGTGTAAATGAGTTATTTATTAGTAAGAACACACTTGCAAAAAGGTAATCTTTAACTATCCTGAAAGGGAGAAGGAGAGGACAGTAACACCCAAGGTGGGTTTTTCCCCTAGGGAACTATTGGTTGGTGGTCACCTTTTCAGCTTGCAGGAAAAAATTTTTATCCAGTGATTACAAACCGTGTTTCTAGTTGTGATGCATATTTCAAATGGGAGAATGTTCTACAAATCGTTCAGAAATATTTGTTGGGTTGGGGTGGGTATAGCCCAAGAGTAAAGCACTTGCTGAGTGTTGGGTAAAGTCCTGTGAGTGAAGTGACCATATTTTTGTGTCCTTGGTCTTTGGAATTTATTTTTTTAAAGTCTTTTTTTTTAATGTTTTATTTATTTTTGTATGTGTATGAATATACTGTCTGCCTGTAGGTTTGTGCACCCGTGTCATGCAATGCCTCGGAGATCAGAAGAGGGTGTCGGATTCCCCTGGAACTGGAGTTCTCCTGGAATTGGAGTTACAGACGGTTCTCAGCTGCCATGTGGGTGCTGGGGATCAAACCCAGGTCCTCTGTAAGAGCAGTCGGCGCTCTTAACTGCTAGGCCATCTCTCCAGCCCTGATCTTTGGAATTTAAACCAGAAATGGACCCTGGGTTGGCAGGAGAACCGTCTAACTGATAATGGGCCGTGTTCCCAGATACAGCCTAGACGTGCTTTCTGTGGGCCCTGGGTCAGCAGGACAACCGTCTAACTGATGATGGGCCGTGTTTCCAGATACTACAGCCTAGACGTGCTTTCTGTGGCCCTGGGTCAGCAGGAGAACCGTCTAACTGATAATGGGCCATGTTCCCAGATAACTACAGCCTAGACGTGCTTTCTGTGGGCCCTGGGTCAGCAGGACAACTCTCTAAGTGATGATGGGCCGTGTTCCCAGATAACTACAGCCTAGACGTGCTTTCTGTGGGCCCTGGGTCAGTAGGAGAACCGTCTAACTTATGATGGGCCGTGTTCCCAGATACTACAGCCTAGATGTGCTTTCTGTGAGCCCTGGGTCAGCAGGACAACCGTCTAACTGATGATGGGCTGTGTTCCCACATATTACAGCCTAGACGTGCTTTCTGTGGGCCCT
Source organism: Rhizomys pruinosus (assembly GCA_009823505.1). Taxonomy (NCBI): domain Eukaryota; kingdom Metazoa; phylum Chordata; class Mammalia; order Rodentia; family Spalacidae; genus Rhizomys; species Rhizomys pruinosus. The sequence continues at coordinate 69,735 of VZQC01012756.1, read as the reverse complement.
GGGTCAGCAGGAGAACCGTCTAACTGATGATGGGCCGTGTTCCAGATACTACAGCCTAGACGTGCTTTCTGTGGGCCCTGGGTCAGCAGGACAACCGTCTAACTGATGATGGGCCGTGTTCCCAGATAACTACAGCCTAGACGTGCTTTCTGTGGGCCCTGGGTCAGCAGGAGAACCGTCTAACTGATGATGGGCCGTGTTCCCAGATACTACAGCCTAGATGTGCTTTCTGTGAGCCCTGGGTCAGCAGGACAACCGTCTAACTGATGATGGGCTGTGTTCCCACATATTACAGCCTAGACGTGCTTTCTGTGGGCCCTGGGTCAGCAGGAGAACCGTCTAACTGATGATGGGCCGTGTTCCAGATACTACAGCCTAGACGTGCTTTCTGTGGGCCCTGGGTCAGCAGGACAACCGTCTAACTGATGATGGGCCGTGTTCCCAGATAACTACAGCCTAGACGTGCTTTCTGTGGGCCCTGGGTCAGCAGGAGAACCGTCTAACTGATGATGGGCCGTGTTCCCAGATACTACAGCCTAGATGTGCTTTCTGTGGGCCCTGGGTCAGCAGGAGAACCGTCTAACTGATGATGGGCCATGTTCCCAGATACTACAGCCTAGATGTGCTTTCTGTGGGCCCTGTGTCAGCAGGACAACTGTCTAAGTGATGACGGGCCGTGTTCCCAGATACTAAAGCCTAGACGTGCTTTCTGTGGGGCCCAGTCACCAGTCCCTTTTATGACTAATAGCATTTTGGCAGCTGAACCCAGAGACAAGCTACAAGATGGATGCCTTCCTCCCCCACAAGACTTTCAATCTGCAGGGAACAAAGACCCAGTTTCAGCAGATAGTGTAGAGTTTGATTTATGTCAGTTGAGCAGCGGTCTGCCTGTATAAATACGGAGTTGGTCAGGAACCTGCTATCTTGTAATTGGCTCTTCCATCAGATCCTAACCAGCATCTTTTGCTTTTGGATAGATAAGATAAGTCCCTGTAGTCGGAAAAAGTTTCTCTCGTCGTGTTATCTCTCTGTTCTTTTGGCTTTAGTCGGTTTTTCAGTTTTCTCTGCTCAGTTGCTATCACTGAGTTCCGTTCCTGTGCATGACACACACTTCCTCATTACACATTGTGGACAAGTGTCAGCATTTAAGGTCATGAGAACTGAAATTTTGTTCCCCTTAAGAGTGAGGTACTTAAAAAATCAGCTGAAAACTAGAGTAGCATTCTTCCCTCAGGACGAGGTTTGATTGAATTCTTGTTGACCAACTGCCAATACAGAGCACCCACTGTGAAGAGACCATGAAAAGTAAGGAGCACCGCTTCCAGAGTCCACTTACCTGACAGCTAGGCGTTTCCTGTTAGATTCCTTTGTTTTGAGACACTCTTGCTGTGTAGCCCAAGCTGGCCTAGAACTTAGGCTCCTCTCGCCTCAGCCTCCCCAGAGCCAGAATTGTGTGTCACCACTCCCAAGTCGGGATAAAGTTCATAATTGAAGATACACAGCTTCCTTTATTGATGAGGTAGAACAGCTGCTGTCAGAAAACAGTATTAACAAAGGATTCTGCAATTTGATATTCTGGCTGGCTGGCTGGCTGGCTGTCCGGCAGACCTTAAAAACACTTTCTTTAGCTAGGTGGGCATGGTACCACACCCAACACCCTGGAGGCAGAGGCAGGCAGATCTCCAAGTTCCAGGCCAGCCAGTGCTACATAGTGAGACCCCCGTCTCAAAATAAACAAAAGTGCTTTATTTATATCAGCACTTCTGTAAAAGTATCTCTGGCCTAGTGGTCCCAGACTTAGCTGTGAACTTTTCTGAAATGTAAAATCCATTAAATCCAGACGGGGTGGGACCTCGAAATTCCGTGTTTAACAAGCCCTCTCCAGGTGATTCTGATACGGATTGAAGTTTGACCTCCACTGCTGGTTTAAATTATTCCCAAGGATTGGGGGCTGGAGAGATGGCCTAGCGGTTAAGAGCACCGACTGCTCTTGCAGAGGACCCATGCTTGATCCCCAGCACCCACATGGTGGCTGAGGGCTGTCTTTAACTCCAGTTCCAGGGAAATCCGACACTCTCTTCTGACCTCCAAGGCATTGTACAACACGGGTCCATAGACATACATGCAGATAGTACATTCATACACACAAAAAATAAAAATTTTTTTAAAAGTTAAAAAAATTATTCACAAGGATCAGCAAGACTAAACCCTTTCCCCCCTCCTTCCCACCCTTCCCACCCTGCTCCTTGTCCCCCCTTCCCACCCTGCTCCTTGTCTCCCCCCCTCCTTCCCACCCTGCTCCTTGTCCCCCCTTCCTACCCTGCTCCTTGTCTCCCCCCTCCTTCCCACCCTGCTCCTTGTCCCCCCTTCCTACCCTGCT
>VZQC01012756.1:14382-61945 GCA_009823505.1 Rhizomys pruinosus | reverse complement strand
CTGTCATGCAATTATTTTGTTTTCTTGATCTGAAGCAAGTTTTAACCTTGCCATATACATTAACAGCCTACATTACATTGTTTGTTAAGGAGAAAGGTCTGTTTTTTACTTTGGATCTGCAGAAAATTCTTGCTGCCAGGAAAAAGCCCTGTGCCCAAGAGAGGCATTTTAATTTGCCAGTTCTTGACATATTCAAAAGGTTTATTTTGTATCTATAAGCTGGCTTTAAGAAAAGATCTTTATGTGCTCAGTGTTATGCTAAGTCCAACACCAGAAAAACGTAATATCCTAGGAAAGCATCTCAATCTCGGGGTGATCTTAGCCAGGCGTTCTGCCAGGGACCTCCAGGCGGTCCAGTCCCGCAGGGCACATCTCCCCCGCCTGTTTTGAATATGATTTCTCATATTACTTTACACAAGCGACACTGGAGTGGGTGTGGCAGACGCGCAGGTGGATGCCGCACAGGAAGGTCTTGGTTCAAGACTCAGATCATGGGAAGACTGTCAGAAAAAATTTACTTCCAAGCACACTGGGGTTGTTGAAAGGATTCAGGTCTTGTTGGTGGTATTGAAGGAGTTTTATTCTTGCTGGCTGTTGACCAGATATCATCTGCAGCTCCCTTTAATGGAGATCTCCCCAACATCACTCCTTGTTTCATCAGAGTCCACAAGGGAGGTGTCTCTTGGCAAGACAGCATTAGATACTTTGGTCATGATTTTGTTGTTGTTGTTTTTTATTTTATCATCTTAGTTTATTTTTCTAGGGTTCTTCACATGCAACATTAACATGACAAAGCTCAATCTTGAGTTCATTTCATAATACAGTTCACAGCTGATTGGTTTTTACATTGACATTATACTTTTGTATTCAGCTCATGAAAAGTACATTTTGTAATGGAATTTGTCTCTGAAGACTATGCAAGCTTAAGTAACCATTGAGATGTTCACTCTGTTCTGAAGTGCAGTCTCTCTTTAGAATGCAGAGTTCTGGGAACAGGAATATAATGTCCTTGTGTACATAGTCCATTGACAAACAAATCATTCCCTTTAGGTTTCATATATCCTGAGGAATCCTTTCACAAGATATCATTCAAGTATTTTTTCTTTCTTTCTTTTCTTTTTTTTGGGGGGGGGGTCTTTTTGAGACAGGTTCTCCCTTTAGTCCCAGCTGACCTGGAGCTCTCTCTCTGTACACCAGGCTGGCCTTGAACTCATAGAGATCCGCCTGCCTCTGCATGCCAGATGCTGGGATTAAAGGTGTGCACCACCACGCCTGGCCAAGTATTATTTCACTTAACGTTCTAGGTTGAGTCAAGAGTGAGATGGACCTTCTCGTTTACATCTCAACTACATCTCCTGGTGTCCCGACTCAGCCTTCCTCCATTATGGTTCTTAACTCTTTCTCAACCAATATTCAATACTAAAGCCGCAGAGCAGAGCTACTTGGCATTTTCTAGTGACATGCAAGAAATGATTATGTTCTTATTGCTAATGCATAAAATATCAAGCACAGTCACTTTGTCAAACAGGAGGAAAAATAGATATGACTTCTTCTGGGGTGCCCCAAGGTTTAATCACACAGAAAGTGTCCCCTGGTTGCTATCCATTGGTGAATTTTAGTTGAGTAGTCTAGTGACTAAAGAGCTTAACCTCTTGTCATAGTCATTCTCTGTGTAGCTGGGCTGCTTTGTCCTGATTAGACACCAGTTGTTTGGAATGGAGATCCAAGAGTCCTTGGAGGTACAGGAGAGGGAGGGAAGGTGAGCTCCAGATGTTGGTGGAGCTACTGGGGGAAAGGACTGACATACTGTCAGCTGATACTTGCTGTAGCAGCATCATGGTGAAATCATTGGGCCAAAGGGCTTGACTAGTTTCTCACCATGTTGTTTCTCAGCATAACCAAGGGAGTGGAGAAGATTTTACTGGAGTGCACAGAAAAAATTTCTGTGTATGGAATTCCAAGGGCAGAATCTGACCACATAGAAGCAGAGCAGGGCGGGGCCAGGGGGGTTGGTGGGAGGAATGACATAGGATCTCAGGATGTGTTCAAAAATCTGCCCTTTGCTAAAAACCATCTTTAACTCCAGTTCAGGGGAATCTGACGCCCTCTTCTGACCTCCATGGCATTGCACTACAAGGGTGCACCAACCTACATGCAGACAGTACACTCATATACATAAAAAATAATAAATAAATAAAAAATTTTAAAACTATCTGCCCTTTGGAGACAGCACTAGGCTCTCTGTTTCTGGGACTGTCTGCTTGCCTCTGAGACTGGATAGGACTGCAACAGACCTCACCAGGTGGCCCCAAAGCCCTTAGGGTGAGCATCAAAACTTTGGGTTTCTAGCTGGCGAAGGTTTAACACTTCAATCTGAAGGGCAGAAAATTGGTCCTGAAAAAGCCCTCAATCGGGAAAAATCTCTGCTCATGGAGTACAAGGGGCTGTCAGAGCAGCTCTCCAGGTTGCCCTAGATTTCCTATACAGAGTACAGCAATTCATTCACTAACAGTGTCTTAGAGCTCTCCAGGTGAGGCACCTCAACTTTTTGCCTCTCTGGGGGAACTCCTCTCTGGTCAGTGTCTTTGTGGCCAAAGGCCTCAGCATTGTCTGTGGAACTGTCCCCAAGTCATTCTTCAAATCTTTCCTGCCCCTGCCTGGGATCCATCTGCTTGGGGTCCAGCCTCAAGGCTCACTTCTCTCAGGAGAATAAGAATCTGCCGGGCAAGGATGAGGAGGCAGAACTGGGCAGGCTAAGGAACTTGGCTCCAAGTTTGGCACTGCAGAGTCTTCTCATGTCTCCTTGATTGTTCTGATGATTAGAAGCAAATCACAGTCCTGTTCACACTCAGGTGGGGGTGTGCGTGGACAAATGTGTGCACCAAGAGGTGCGAATAATGGGTGCCAGTCTCTTAGGGGAACTGTAAATCATCTTTTCCAGAAGTTGTTTTGAAAGCTATTGAAGGGTTTTTTTTTTTAATTTTATTTATTTCTGTATGTGTATGAATGTACTGTCTGCATGCAAGTCTGTGCACCCGTGTCGTGCAATGCCGCGGAGGTCAGAAGAGGGTGTCGGATTCCCCTGGAACTGGAGTTCTCCTGGAATTGGAGTTTCAGACGGCTCTCGGCCGCCATGTGGGTGCTGGGGATCGAACCCGGGTCCTCTGTAAGAGCGTCGGCGCTCCTAACCGCTAGGCTATCTCTCCAGCCCTGTTTTTGTTGTTTTTTGAGACAGGGTCTCCCTGTAGCCCCACTGTCCTGGAACTCACTCTGTAGACGAGGCTGGCCTTGAACTCACAAAGATCCGCCTGCCTCTGCCTCCCGAGTACTCTTTTTTTTTTTTTTTTAAGGCTGGAAAGATGGCTCTGTAAGAGTTCGCTTCCTGCAAGAGGACTTGAGTTTGAGTCCTCAGCACTGGTATAAAAAACTGCACATGGAGCCAGGCGTGGTGGCGCACGCCTTTAATCCTAGCACTCAGGAGGCAGAAGCAGGCAGATCTCTGTGAGTTCAAGTCCAGCCTGGTCTACAGAGTGAGTTCCAGGACAGCTGGGGCTACAGGAAGACCCTGTCTCAAAAAGACCCCCCCAAAAAAAACAAACAAAAACTGAACATGGAAAGACAGAGACAGGAGGATCCTGGCTTAAAACGGCCAGTGAGGATAGCCAGCATGCAGGCGCACATGGAAAGACAGAGACGGGGTCCTCAGAGCTTGACGGCCAATGAGGATAGCCTGGGTGTAGATGCATGTAGAAAGACAGAGACGGGGTCCTCAGAGCTTGACGGCCAGTGAGGATAGCCTGGGTGCAGATGCACGTGGAAAGACAGAGACAGGGGGTCCTCAGAGCTTGACGGCCAGTGAGGATAGCCAGCATGCAAGCGCGGGCCCATGCACACAGAGTCCTGCCACTGATGGATTTCCTGCAGACTCACACCTTGTTTGTTTTGTTTTTCATTCTCTTTCTAAAAAGACAAGTTGAAAATCACAGATGGGGCTGGAGAAATGGCTCAGCAGTTAAGAGCACAGGTTCTTACAGAAGACTCAGGTTCAATTCCCAGCACCCACATGGCAGCTAACAACCATCTGTAACTCTAGTTCCAGGGGAATCTGATGCCTTCTAATCTCCACAGGTATTGCATGGCATGGGTGCACTTACACACATGCAGGCAATATACTCATACATAAAAAATAAAATATTTTTTCCAGGTATGGTGGTGCATGCATTTAATCCCAGCACTTGGGAGACAGAGGCGGGAAGATCTCTGAGTTCAAGGTCAGCCTGGTCTACATAGTTCTAGGTCAGCTGGAGCTACAGGGAGACCAAAAAAAAAACCAGTCACAGATGGTGAAGAGTGGCACCCAGCATGCATATAGTGACTTTTTCAGTCTGGAAAGCTTAATGGGGCTGTCTCCTGGTTCTTCCAGCACTGAATCTTAGAAAGCACAGTATCCCCTCTTCATCCCTTCAGTCACTGACTCCTAGCCACAGATGCACAAAGTCCAGGTAACATAGCTATCTTTGATTTACAGACGAGGAAGCCGAGGTCCAGAGGTGGAGAAACAATGTGCTTCCTGCCATACAGCCTGACACCCACCACTGGGCAAACGTGTGTCAACTAAAGTCAATAGGGATCTATGGCGGCTTGGCCCCTTTGCTTGCTTTCAAGAATAGCTTCACGGTACAGTGGGTTGACCAAATGATGGATGAGAAGAGCTGTAGAGCAGTAAAAACTGGACGCAGTCAGCCTGCTTGGGCTTTCCGCTCACCAGCCTCAAGACTTTGCCTCTCTGAGTGCTGGTTTCTGCAGCTGTGAGCCGTGTGTAGCTGTCCTCAACAGCGGTATGGGGAGCACACATGAACCACCTTGCAGAAGGCTCACAGAAGGTTTTCCCCTGGGGAAGGAGAGGTTAATAAGGCATCCGGAGCAGAAGCAAGGAGCCGTTGTTTGAACCACAGTGGAGTTCATTCTTGTTGCACAGGGAAGTTATCTTTCTGACTGTTTTCTCTAAGGGTGGAATGGTGGCGTAATCTAGACAAATAAGGGAGGGGAATGCCGGCTGGAAATCACGGAGCCAGTGAACGACTCCCCGGGGCCTCCCGCAGGCCTTGCTTTGGGCACTGGCGTTTGTACTCATACTCCAATATGCTTCTGTCTGTACATTTGGATACTTGTGGAAGGATCCAGAAAGTAGCCTTTGGTGGGATTCCTAGCATGTAGGAAGGACGCAGGCCAGGCCTGCCTCCCAATAGTCTCTTGGTCAGATCTTACTGGTTGGGGCCCAGGAGGTTGGCACGTGAGTAGGAGTGGCAGCTAGCTAGTATCTCCTTGTTACTCTGACAAGTTGTGAGTTGTTATAACCTCCTACCTGGCCTTCCCTCTCTGTGGAGTGGAGGGTGAGGGTAAACAGGTAGGGAGGGAGTCTCACAGCTCTTCCTTCTCTTGCTTCGGAGGACAGTGGCATGAAGCTGGCTGAGTCTTGGGGAGGCTACACCTGGGAAGCCCCACCAGTCCCATTTCAGATGCCTCCAGCTCCCTGTACAGATTGCAGAGTGTAGTGGGAGGCCTGGAATGACGTCCATGCCTAGGGGTAGGCTTCTGAAGCCAGCCTAGAAAAGCACTGTGGGGCACTGGTTCTGGGGGCTGGGTGGACAAGAAAGTGGGTGGGGCATGATGCAGGTATACAAGGACCCCTAAGGAGTTGCTGCTTGTGGCTGAAGTAGGCCTATACCCACCATCAAAAGCCCCCCTGCTGGTTCTGGGGTCCGAGGCAGGCACTGCACATCTTGGCCCATGCACCTGACCTCTTCTCCACCCAGGCCACTATTTGCAGCCGTAGTCATTCAGGACAAACAGCAATGACATGTGAACATGTGTCCCGAGCCCCCCCCCCACCTTCCCTACTACCCGGTCTCTGGGTTGCATTGAGAGGACGCTCTCTTGGACTGACTCACCTTCCTCTCAGTGTCAGGAAACTGAACATGAAGTCTCATGTCCAGGACCTACTGCTATGTCATGTGTCTGTGTTCTTCCCTTTTTTCATGTGTCGCCTTGAAAACTGAAGACAGAAAGATGTCATCTCCATTTGAGCTGTGCTCTTGTATTTTTCTTTGAGAGCAAAAAAAGAAAAATTGGGCTCAAGAAGTTCTAGTAAGTGGGTAGCTTTGTAAGGGAGTATCTGCTTTGGCTTGTTGGTTTTTTGAAATAGGGTCTTGCTATGTAGCTCAGGCTGGCCCTTAAACTTATTTGTAGACTAGGTTATCTTTGAACTCTCCATCTTCCAGCTTCAGCCTCCCAAGTGCTGGACTTACAGTTGGCTCTTTTATTTCTTTGGAATAGGGATAAGTAGATTAGGAGCCCTCAGCTTTGGCTGTCTGCTGGGGCCCCCCTGAACATCGTGCAGCACCCCCTGGCCTTCACTCACCAGGTGCCAATATCAGCCCTCCACCATAGTGATATTAAAAATGTCTTCTTCAGGTCCCTAAATGTCCCCCAGGGACAAAACTGTCTCAAGTTAAAAACGATCAACCTAAGCCAGGCATGGTGGCGCACGCCTTTAATCCTAGCACTTGGGAGGCAGAGGCAGGCGGATCTTTGTGAGTTCAAGGCCAGCCTGGTCTACATAGAGAGTTCCAGGACAGCTGGGGCTACAGGGAGACCCTGTCTCAAAAAGACAAAAAAAAAAAAAAACTATCAACCTAATACTTTCCTAGGACTCCCCTAGGGATTCAGTTTGACTTGGGTTTTTTTTTGTTCCAGGAGCCTCATTTGAGAACCCAAGGTGAGCTGGCTGGTGGGGGTCCAAACCTTGGCCCCCACTTTCCATACCTAGCTCACAGGAGCCCCACGGAAGCACTCTTCAGTCCACCCCTGTGTCCTGCGACAGTGCACACTGCTGGAGGGCTGCCTCGTCCTGGACACCGAGAGTGTCTTTGAAAGCAGGGCCTGTATATGTGTAAAAGAGTGTTGGTAGCTGGCCATGGTGGTGCATGCCTCTAATCCTAGCACTCCGGAACTTCTAGAGACAGGTGGATCTCTGTGAGTTCAAAGCCAGGCTGGTTTAAATACCAAGTTCCAGGCCAGCTGGGGATACAGGGAGACCCTGTCTCAAAAAAGACCAAAACAAAAAAAAAAAAGTATTGGGTAAAAAAGTGTTGACCCCTTCCATTTTTAAGGGTCATGGCCACTCTTTAACAAAAGGCAGGTTAGGGGGCTGGAGAGATGGCTCAGCGGTTAAGAGCACCGACTGCTCTTGCAGAGGACCTGGGTTTGATTCCCAGCACCCACATGGGGACTAAGAACCGCCTTTAAGCCGGGCATGGTGGTGCCCACTTGGGAGGCAGAGGCAGGTGGATCTTTGTGAGTTCAAGGCCAGCCTGGTCTACAGAGAATTCCAGGCCAGCTGGGGCTATAGGGAGACTCTCTCTCTCTCTCTCTCTCTCTCTCTCTCTCTCTCTCTCTCACACACACACACACACACACACACACACATATACAGAGGCGGGTTAACAAAAGAAAGTACCTATACGTATGATCACATAATAGTTTTTTTTTTAATTTTATTATTTTTGTATGTGTATGAATGTACTGTCTGCATGTAGGTTTCTGCTCCCGGGTCATGCAATGCTGTGGAGGTCAGAAGAGGGCGTTGGATTCCCCTGGAACTGGAGTTAAAGATGGTTCTCAGCCGCCATGTGGGTGCTGGGGATCGAATCCGGGTCCTCTGCAAGAGCAGTCAGCACTCTTAACTGCTAGGCCATCTCTCCAGTCCCACATAATCATAGTTGTTTTTTTTTATTATTAATTTTATTTATTTATGTATGTGTACGAATGTACTGTCTGCATGCAAGTCTGTGCACCCGTGTCGTGCATGCCGCGGAGGTCAGAAGAGGGTCTCGGATTCCCCTGGAGCTGGAGTTCTCCTGATGGTTCTCGGCCGCCATGTGGGTGCTGGGGATCAAACCCAGGTCCTCTGCAAGAGCAGTCGGTGCTTTTAACTGCACCAGCCCATAATCATAGTTTTATGTGACATTCAAGCTTCCACATTGAAGACCTAAAAACCCTGAGAAAACTGTCTAATTTTCTGTCTAGCTGAAGAAAGGCAGTCATGTAGAATGGGTTTGTGGTGTTCAGCTTTTTTTTTTTTTTTTTTTTTTTTTTGGTCTTTTCGAGACAGGGTCTCCCTGTAGTCCCAGCTGTCCTGGAACTCACTCTGTAGACCAGGCTGGCCTTGAACTCACAAAGATCCACCTGCCTCTGCCTCCCAAGTGCTAGGATTAAAGGCGTGCACCACCACGTCCGGCGTGATGTCCAGCTTTTCCTTGGCCTCTATGCCGAATGGAGATGAAGATTCTCATGCTGTTAGTGAGGATTTCCTTGAAGGCTAGAGGAAGATTTTATAGGAATAGGGCTCACTTTGGGGAAAGGGTCTTCTCTCTGTGGCCCACTTTGAGGAGGAATTCTGGTGTCTATAGCTTGTCTTGGCAGTAGACGAAGGGTGAGAGCTAGGAGACTGGAGAACTAGCAATTGAGGCCTCTGGGGTCTTCCTCTTGGGGTACTTCCCTTCTCTGGGGGCCTGCCATATCCTTGGGAGATTTACATGCTTTAGTGAAAGGAGACAGTTCTGGGCTGAGCTGGGACGCCTAGTCTCTGGTGCCCTGCTCCTGGGGAGACAGTTCTGGGCTGAGCTGGGACACCTAGTCCCTGGTGCCCTGCCCCTGGGAAGAGCAGGAAGGGGAGCAGAGCTCTTTCCTGTGCTTCCCCCCACCCTCTCCAGGGCACTGTCCCAGCCTGGGATGGGGTCTGCTCCCTTCAGCCAGCAAAAGGCAGAGCTAGAGGCTAAGCAAAAGCTGAGATTCTACAGGAGACATAGGCTGGGTGTCAGGAGGGCCCTCGCTGCCGCCTGAGAGCACGGCTGTCCTGACGCTGCTGTGCACAGTGGGGATCCAGTGAGGCTGGCTGGAGTCCTAGCACAGGCCTGCAGGATCTTCCTCTGCCCCTGGGACTTCCCTCTGTCGGTGCTGTCCCTGGCAGGTGGTTTTAGAAAACAGTCCCTATGGGGCCCGTAGGTGAGGGGTCAGCTATGGAGGCAGGAAACAGCCCCGTGCTGCTTTTCCAGAGCAGCCGCTCCAGCAGCACTGGCCAGGATGTGAGCCTTGGGGACAGATGTAAACGGCGTGAGAAAGCGGCTCTGGGTCCCTCCTGCCAAGCCCCAGCTCTGGGTCCCTCCTGCCGAGCTCTCTGTTCTCTGACCCAACCCCTAGGCTACCTCTAGAGCTCTGTGTGCCCCCACCTTCCAGTTCTCTTCTAGAAAAAGAAAATGTCAGCATTGAGGAGACAAGGGTGGGGAAATGAAGAAGAGGAGTAGAGATTAGCATAAATTTATGGTCCTTTTACTACTGACAATCAGGACAGTGGCCATATTCTTCATATTCCATGCAGCAACTATTTTTCCTTCCATAAAAGAAACGGAGTGCCAGAAGCTGGACACATCAACCCTAGGAAGGCCAGGCCTCTTTTTTCTTTTAGTTAGAGACAGATCTCCAGGCAAGCACTCGTCACCGACACGCATCCCCACCAAACTCTTTTTTCCCCCCAATTAAAATTTTTTACTCTGGGGCTAAGGAGTAGCTCCCTTGGTAGAAGCTTGCCTCCTATGCACAAAGCCCTGGGTTCAGTCCCGAGCACGGTCTAAAAGTGGTCATGGTGGCACATACCATCGTCCTAGCACTTGGGAAGCGATTGCAGAAAGACCTGAAGTTCAAGGTCATCTTTGCCTATGCAGTGAATTCAAAGCCAGCCTGGGTCACACGAGGCCCTGTCTCAAAAAAATAGTTTTACTCAGACAATTCTAGGTTTTCTTGCAATTAAAATTTTGGGAGCTGGGTTATAACTCAGTAATAGAACACTCCTTCCAAGCATGAGACCCTGAGTTTGATCCCCAATACCAGGGTATACAGGAAAAGAAAAGAAAAACTTACATAGAAAGCTCCATTATACATTTCGGTTTGTAGGGCTGTAGTACCAGCCAGGACGTCAGCATTGGTAACCCAGCCCTCCTAGTCCAGTTTTCCATCGTGTGTCGATCTATATCATTTAATTACCTGTGCATATCTGAGATTTTGAATGTTACACAGCTAAAGATCCCCATGTTGCCCTTTTATCAGCATACTACCTTCAACCCCTTTCTCATATCTCCATTTCTGAAGTTTTTGTTTCAAAACAGGGTCTGGAGAAATGCCTCAGTGGTTAGAAAACTTGATGCCCTTCTGGAAGACCTGAGTTCCAGCACCTATAACCCCAGCTCCTGGGGATGTGATGCCCTCTTCTAGCCCCAGGGGTACTCGCACACAGACACAGACATACACCTAAACAAAAATAAAACAGATCTTAAAAACAAAAGGCTTTGTGTGTCTGGGGATGCCTATATCAGCACAGTTCCCTGCAGCTCCAAACAGTGGTCCATTCCTAGTGGTTGCTGGTGTATTCATACCTGAGTTCGCTTATCCACTCACTTGTTAAAGAATGTGTGGGATTTTTTTTTTTTTGTTCTCTGTTTTTTGTTTGTTTGTTTTCCAATTTGTGGCTAGACAGATAAGGTTGCTATGGACCTTTGTGTTCCAGCACTGGTGGACCTTCAAGTCTTAACCTACCTGCAGCACCATGTCGGCCACAGAGTACCCTCAGTCACTGCTCCTTGATAAGTGATTGCAGAGTATGAGTTCAGTGCAGTGAGGGGAAGGGAAAAGAGGAGAAATGATGGTAGATCATGGTACTTGAATAGTCTGAAGAGAGGACTGACAAAGACATGGACCAAAGTGATTAGGGCTGCAAGAACAAAATTATATATAGAGAGAGGTAGCATTTCCATGCATGGGAAGGTGAGAATGGGCTGCGGCAGGCCGCAGGGATGCAGAAACACTCTGGGTTTTTTTGGTTTTTTTTGTTTTTTTTTTTTGTCTTTTCGAGACAGGGTCTCCCTGTAGCCCCAGCTGTCCTGGAACTCACTCTGTAGACCAGGCTGGCCTTGAACTCACAAGATCCGCCTGCCTCTGCCTCCCGAGTGCTAGGATTAAAGGCGTGCGCCTCCACGTCTGGCTAAGCACTCTGACGAAGGTGAGAGCAGGCTCCGGGCACCGGCTTGGAACCCTGCAACCTCCCTGTTGACGGCTTCTTAGCTATGTGATCCTGGGAGGAAGCCATTCTCTCTGAGACTCCACTTCCTAATCTGTACTTTGAAGATCAGATCTTAAGAGTCAGAAGGAATACATCAGATGGTACACATAAAGGTCTTGGCTGCCAGCAGGTCCCAGCAGCTGTCATTTTCTTCCTGTCTCCCAGTAGTAGATACTGGGGCAGGCTACTTGGCATAGGCTGGGGAAAGTGTTGAATCCAGAGACACAGGGAGGAGGGTGGATTTGGCAGCAGATTGGCTAGCCTGAGGGTGAGCTGTTGGGTTTATGTTGACACCTCTCTGGGCCCAGGTGATACCTCAAACCAGGGTAGAAATGTACAAATAGGGATTAGACCCCAAGAGTCCAGCTACCCAGCTATTTATTGGCTGGGCAGCCTGCTGCCATGGGCACCTTGACCATCACCACCACCACCATCATTACCACCATACCATCGTCAACACTACGATGATCATCACCACCATCACAATTATTTTCCACTGAACACACTGATACTTCTCCCAGATGCATAGCTCTAGAACATCACAATTATTTCCCACTGAGCACACTGATACTTTTCCTCCCAGATGCATAGCTCTAGAACTGCACATTTTACTTGGCCCCTCCCCCACTTTCCCCTTTAAAGGACTCCTGTTGCAGGAGAATGCGATCCGCACGACCTGTTTCCTGCCCCCTTGCCTGCCCCCATTTCCGTTCCCTTAGCTCCCGTTTCTTTCCGAAGTGCCCACCTAGCAGGCCAGTCCTGCCTCAGGGCCTCGCAGCTGCTAGCCCATCTCCCTAATGCTTTCCTTCAGATCCCAAGAACAGGATCCTCCTTGCTTCTCAGAATCAGCCTAATAGTCACCCTCTGGCTGGAGAGATGACTCTGGCTGCTCTTGCAGAGGACCCAGGTTCGATTCCCAGCACCCACATGAAGGCTAACAATGGTTCATAACTCCAGTTCCAAGGAGATCCAATCTCCTTTTCTGGGCTCCACAGGCTTGCGTGACAGGCGTACTTACATACATGTGGACAATACACTCATACAGGTAAAATGTTTAAAAGTTAGCTTTAGCCGGGCGTGGTAGTGCTCGCCTTTAATCCTAGCACTTGGGAGGCAGAGGCACGTGGATCTCTATGAGTTCAAGGCCAGCCTGGTCTACAGAGTGAGCTCCAGGCCAGCTGGGACTAAAAGGAGACCCTGTCTCAAAAATACCCAAAAAAAAAAGTTAGCTTTAAGGGCTTTCCTCCCTGGCAACATCTCAGAGCTCCGTTCATCTTTGGCCTTCTACACTATCTGAAATGAGGAGCGAGTCTGCATCATTTCTCTTGACATATATTCTCTGAGACATAGGACTTCGTCTGTCCTGTTCACCAGATTAAAGAAGGGTCTAATAAACATGTTGGGTGGAAAAAAACAAATCCCCTGAGGTTGCAGTGGGGTTGGGAAAGGGTCACAGTGTAGGCAGAATGTGGGCCTTGAAGACCAGCAGACCAGGTGCCCGTCTACTCCACACACTGACCATGCCCAGTCAGATAGCTGGGCTTCTTTGTTTGTTTTGTTTTGTTTTGTTTTGTTTTTTTGGTCTTTCTGAGACAGGGTCTCCCCATAGCCCCAGCTGTCCTGGAACTCACTTTGTAGACCAGGCTGGCCTTGAACTTACAGAGATCTGCCTGCCTCTGCCTCCCGAGTGCTGGGATTAAAGGCATGTGCCACCACACCCGTCCTCCTCCTCTTTTTATTTTTATTTTTTTTATTTATTTATTTTTTTGTCTTTTCGAGACAGGGTCTCCCCATAGACCCAGCTGTCCTGGAACTCACTCTGTAGATCAGGCTGGCCTTGAACTCACAAAGATCCGCCTGCCTCTGCCTCCCAAGTGCTAGGATTAAAGGCGTGCGCCATCACGCCTGGCCGGGATAGCTGGGCTTCTTTGAACTTTCCTCTGTACAGTCGAGGTTGCTACCAAGTGGCTTCACAAGAGTGTGGTAAGGGAATTATATGAAAGTGTAAAACAGACACAGAATGAGCACTGGTCCGTGTGTTCTCTAGAGTGGAAACAGCCTTGGAGCTGCTGCCCATCCAGCTCAACTTCATTTTGTCATCAGCAATGACACACTTTGCACTCATGGAAGGAAGATGGACACAGGTACCCTGAGACCAGGGCAGGGTGGGGGGCAGACACTGTTACCACAGGCTGAGGCCTGGCCCCCACTGGACTTCTGTGGTCTGTGAGGGAAGAATGGTTTGTTGTTGTTGTTGTTATTGTTGTTTTAACCATTCTTAGGAAAAAAAAAAAAAAAAAGGAAGGAAGACAGGGCTGAGTGTGTAGCTCAGAGGTTGAGTTCTTCAGTTCCACCTGCAGCACAGGGGTGAAATTACTTTCGTGTGTCATGAAAATTGTATGAAACTCTGTCCTCCTAGAGGCTGGGCCACATCCGCCCTGCAGTCTGTGGGGGTCAGTCTGGGACAGCCTCTTGAATTATTCTTAGAGTGGCTTCAGGAAGGTAGAAAGTCTGCTGCTAATAACAGGCCTTTCTCTCCCTGAGGAGTGGATAACAACCCTCGTGTGGCAGAGATGCCAGGCCTGAGGGAGCCCAGGACATGGAGGGAGGCTTGTTATGTGGCTGTGTGGGGGCAGGGTGGGGTGCACGTTCACAGCTGCGTGGGAAGGGACAAGAATCATGATGCACTCTAAGGATGTGGCCTGGGCCAAGAGTGTGAGCACAGGACAGATGCTGGCTTCCTAGTAGGTGGGGTGAGGGTATGGTAGCCACACAGCACAGGACAGATGCCGGCTTCATAGTAGGTGGGGTGGGGGTATGGTAGCCACACAGCACAGGACAGATGCCGGCTTCCTAGGAGGTGGGGTGAGGGTATGGTGGCCCCACAGCACCCAGGTGCCTTCCCCCTGCCGCCATCTTCTTCTACCTTGCCTACAGAGTCTGGAGGCCCAAGCTCCTGCTGCGTTGCTTTCCTGAAGGCAGAAAAGGCCCGTTTCCAAAGGTCCTTCAGGGAGCAGAGACAGCATGTGGTTGTGCCTCGTCTGGAGGCGCCTTCCTTAGAGGAAGACAGTCTGAAGAGAAGAGGGTAAGGCCTGGCTCTCCCGGTAGAGCCTCCCCACCCCTTGGCAAGTCACTCAGGCTTCTCTGAGTTTACATTTCCACCCCATAATAACACCTGTCTCTCAGGGTCATTGTGAGAATCAAATGACATGCTGCACACAAAACCACTTTGAAAATGAAGAAGCCCGGGCAGGAGTATCCTTGAATGAGCTCACACTGTCTGGTGGACAAAGGACCCTGCCCATCACGCTAAGGTGACACGGCCTCATCAGCTAGTGGAAAAAGCCCAAGCGACCTTCTGTCTCCAAGAGGCTGGGGTTATGGACTGCCCTTCTGGGGTGTACTGGCTCACATATGGGGCTCCTCACATCCCGGTCAGCCCCCTAGGGTTGTGTGCTGTCATCTCTGGCAGGGCCCAACTTCCTGTTTCTGCCTGGCCCTCTTTAGATTGAGGTAGAATGGGCTTTGGCTTCCACAACTCTGGTGCCTGCTTCCCAGGGCTGGGCAGGGGGAGGCTGTGAACGCATGGACTGCAGGGGGCGCCCTCCCCTCTTTGATCTTTGGAAAGGCTGTGGAGGGTCTAGAAATGTTCACATGGCTCTAGCAAGTCACCTACTCTCCAAGAATGGGCCTGCACCCTGTAAAGCAAAGTAGATACCTCTGTGTGCATTTCAGAGTGGCAAAGGCCCATGGGAAATGCTGTCTAGGTGGCCCACATACAGAAACATTGCTATCTTTTACAGCTACGGGCAGGGGATGGCAGTCAGCTGCCAGCTACCAGTGGGGGCGTAAGGGGTGGGAACATCCTGCTCCCTAACCCACCCCCATGGGGACAGACACCCTCATCCCCACCTTGCAAAAGAATCCTCCCCTCCGCAAAGTCTGGTCATTAACTAAGAGTTTACAGCTATATGGGCCAAGCTGGCAGGCCGACTCAAGTCACCCTGGCCCTGAACCCTGGGCTTCATTCGGGCCCTTCCAGGCTTGGAGAGGACTGATCTTGAGTGTGGGAATGAGTTTAAGCTGGGGTGGGGAAGAGGAGTGAGCTGGCCGAGGTAAGGCAGGAGGTGGAAGCCCCCAGGCCTGCTGCCCACCTTCTGTCTCACATCCTCTTGGTGCTCCTGGAAGCCTGCCTTTCTGTGACTATTGACGCTGCCCCTGTCCATTAGTGGGCGGGGAGGGGAGGCAGCCACGTGGAACATTATGTCCCTGAACTAAGGTGACTGTCACTCCAACACCGCTTCTCCTCTTCCAGAGCCTGGAGGCTGCTTCAGAACCTGGTTATTAATGACTCGTTCACTTGTTATCTTGAGCATTGCATCAGCACCGTGAGAATGGCTTTCTAGGCACTTAACTTGGTATCAGCCCCCCCCACATATACTGTAGCAGCAAATACTCCCAAAGCCAGGCCCCACCAGCCATTCCTTCCAACATAGCAAACAGCTGCACAGCCAGCAGGATTCCTAGCATCAGCAGACCCCTGAGGTGGGACCACCCATAGGCCATCTCACCAACTTACTATCCCTGGCTTAACTTGCACTGGACTCAACTCAGATGGAGGTTAGCTCTTAGAGTTTGCTCAGTCACCCTGGAAGTTCTTCTGCCAGCCTGATTCTCATCCTTCTTGCTGTGGTTCTAATGTTTTTCTGCTTTTTGTCTCCCTTTAGCACACTGCTTGAGCAAATACCATGGAAACACTGATGAGTGTACATGACTTCACATCCTTTTTTCATGCAATGCAGCCCCACAGCAGAGAAGAGCAATGAGAGCCTAGGACCTCTCCTTACACCCTCCTGCCCCTTGCTTGACCCCTCTGCTTTCCCCTCTCTGAAGACTGGAGCCACAGCCAGCAGTCAAGCCAAGCCAAACCCCTCTGCTTCTCAGCAGCTGTGGGCTCTGCCTGGGCCCGCGGTAGTCACATGGTTAGGTGCAGCTCTGAATCTGGGGCCACCTGAGACAGCCCCCCCACAGCAAGGCAGACCCCTCAGGGCTTTCTAGGCTTATCCAAGTAAGGAGCCCTAGGCCGGGCGTGGTGGCGCACGCCTTTAATCCTAGCACTTGGGAGGCAGAGGCAGGCGGATCTTTGTGAGTTCAAGGCCAGCCTGGTCTACAGAGTGAGTGTTCCAGGACAGCTGGGACTACAGGGAGACCCTGTCTCAAAAAGACCAAAAAAAAAAAAAAAGAAAAGACCAAGTAAGGAGCCCTAGGATGAGGAGCTGTCCTTAGCTCTGCTGCTTAGGGCGGATTACTACCCCCCACCCCACCCCCCACCCCCCCCACTTAGACACACCTGTGAGAACCAAATCCCATGTTTTGGGATGATACACTTGGGAGCTGGGAAGCACAGGACTGGATTGTAATTACACCCCTTCCCCAGCACCCCAGAAAGCCCAGCCCTCCACACTCTTGCCCCTCTCCTTGACCAGCCCTCTGAACCTTCTGGTTTGTGTCTTCCTCCAGCCTTGGCACAGATCCTGCAGTGCTTGTGGTCATGGCCACATGGCTGAGGCCTGTCCTGACACCCCTTTCAGCCTCCTGGGGCCAGCTGTTAACTGCACAGGAGCAGAAACTGTCCCAGGTGTTCATCTCAGCATGGTATCAGGTTTAGGATTCTGTACCAAAGACAGAGTGGAGCCCTTTCTTTGGGTACCTCCCTGAAGTACACGATTTATGTGGCAGCCCTCACTCTTGCCCCAAAATGTTTTCTATTTGATCCATGCAGGCATGGTGCCCTAAACTTAGACAGGCGTGCTTCGCATGTCTTAAATTCTTTTTTTTTTCTTTTTGAGACAGGATCTCTCTGTAGCCCCAGCTGTCCTGGAACTCACTCTGTAGACCATGCTGGCCTTGAACTCACAGAGATCCACCTGCCTCTGCCTCCCAGGTGCTAGGATTAAAGGTGTGTGCACCACCACGCACTTCTTAGTTTACAAATGATAGTGGGTGAGAAATGACGGGTCAGGTTTCTATGACCAGTTGAGCAGTTGTGTGTGACACCAGGACCCATGCTAGTGAGCAGTCATGTGTGACACCAGGACCCGTGCTAGTGAGCAGTCGTGTGTGACACCAGGACCCATGACGGGTCAGGTTTCTATGAGCAGTTGAGCAGTTGTGTGTGACACCAGAACTCATGGTAGCGAGCAGTCGTATGTGACACCAGGACCCATGGTAGCGAGCAGTCGTGTGTGACACCAGGACCCGTGCTAGTGAGCAATTCTGTGACACCAGGACCCGTGCTAGTGAGCAATTCTGTGACACCAGGACCCATCCTTGTTCCTCTGTCGCAGTCTGCTAGTGGCAGTGACTCTCTGGTGAAAGATTTCCATTTTCTTTTTTTTTTGTCTTTTCGAGACAGGGTCTCCCTGTAGCCCCAGCTGTCCTGGAACTCACTCTGTAGACCAGGCTGGCCTTGAACTCACAAAGATCCAAAGATTTCCATTTTCATGGGGAGTGGAGCCTCCAGAGTCCTGTCACTTCTGGCTGTCCCTTCTTCTCCAACTGCACTGATAGCCCGCCATGCAGGCAGCAGTCTAAGCTCAGATAGAGTCCTAGTGTTCATGAAGGTGTGGCCACCTCCCTGATGGACCTGCTGCTCCTGCCGTAGGGCCGGGTGCAGGGCTGACACTGGAAACTCACAGGGAACTCTGAGTTCAGTTTCCCCTTGGGGGGGGGGAGAAAGCCTTTGTGTGCCTCCATCTCACTGGCTTGACTTAGTTCTACCAAATGTCTAACCCTAATCCCAAGTCTTCTACAAGAGGTTGGGTCGTGAATGCAGCACATGTGAAACCCTGGGTTCCAGAGAGAGAAAGAGAGGAGGAAGAGGAGGAGGAGGAGGGGAGGAGGAGGAGGAAGAGGAGGAGAAGAGGAGGAGTTTACCCACCATCACCTCTGGTGCCTCAAAGCCCCAGTGTCCCCAACTTGCTTAGTGCCTACTTGAAACCATTTGGGCCTTGCCCTTAGATGAACTTCCCACCCCCAGACTTCTTATGGTCGGTCTCTCTCTCTCTCTCTCTCTCTCTCTCTCTCTCTCTCTCTCTCTCTCTCCTTATTGAATTTATCGCTGCGGAGGCTCCTGGTTCTCTGCAGATTCCCTCAGCCTGGGCAGGGAAGGAAGCCTCAGCAAGGAAGTCTGAATGCAGAAGACAGGTCCCTCATGGAAGGGTACCTCAGAGACCCCTTTGAGGGCAAGGAATTCTGCAGACTGTGCCTTAAGAGCAGGCCTGTTGCCCTGGTCCCTGCTTTGGGCATTCACAGTGGTGTGTCTTCAGCTATGTGGTGAGAGGCTCATTTGTCATCAACTCCAACGCTCTCTTCTCTGGCCTGTGACAGCAGTCAGGGTGGAGCATGGTGACCCCAAGACCGAGAGGCCACAATCATTCCCAATCTGGCTTTGAGAGGGAGGATGAGCCAGCTGGTTCTTTCCCTGCTTTTGATTTCCTCTTCTTTTGCCCTCATTATAACATGCTGAAGCTCAGTGCTTGGCTTGCAGGGAGCGCCACTGTCCCATGGACGTACTTCGGCCTGTTCTTCAGAATACCGATCGTTCCAGGGGAGAGCCACAACAACACAAACCACGACTGCTGTGCTGCCACTAGCGTAGTGTCAACTTGACACAACCTGTTGGTTGAGGGAGCTCAATTGGGGATTGGCTCCATTGGACTAGCCTGTGTGCCATGTCCTATGGGTTTTTCTTGATTTTTGAGTGATGTGGGGAGGGTCCATAGGCCCACTGGTGGGTAGTAGTGCCAACCCCCGCCTGGGCAGGGTTGTTGTGTATGTTGTAGAAGAAAGCAGACTGAAGCTGGGAGTGCTGGCTGCACGCCTTTTACCCTACACCGGGAGACAGAGGCAAGCAGACTCTTTTTGATTTCAAGGTCCACCCCTGATCTACGAGCAAGGTCCAGACAAGCGGGCCTATAGGGAGACCCCTGTCTCGAAAAAAAGAAAAGAACAAAAAAAAGAAAAAGAATCAAGGCTAGCAATGGACCAGGGGTAGCAACCAGTAAGCAGCGATTCCCTCCATGGCCTGCGCTGTCAGCGCACAGCCTCCAGGTTTCCTTGCCCTAGTTTCCTACCGGATTGGCTCAGCCTCAGTGATGAACTTGTAGCTTGGATATTGAGCTGAATATACCCTTTTCTTTCTCCTCCAGTTGGTAGTTGGTGGTAAGTGGTTTTTGTTGTCAGCAGTTGGAAACAAATTAAACCACCTGCCACCCCAGCCCCTTGGACACAGGCTTGAGAGGCAGCAACCCTGCGGACAACTCACTCCTTCTTTCTCCTCTCTCTCTCCTTTCTTTTTTTTTTTTATTTTTAGCTTTAAATATACTTACTAAATTAAAATAGTGCGGTAAGTGTGCACATTATCCCAGTCTTGGAGGCAAGAGGCAGGTGGATCTTTTGAGTTCAACAAGGCCAGCCTGGTTTACATAGGGAGTTCCAAGCCAGACTGGGGGCTATAGTGGAGACCCTGTCCTCAAGAAGACAAAAAAAAAAAAAAAAAGAAAAAGAAAAAAAAGAGAGTTCATATGTTAAAGGACAACAAAGGCACAATAAGAATAAAACACATAAATAAAATACATAATTTTTTCTAAAGCCAGGCATGACAGAATATGCCTGTAATCCCAAAGCTGGGAAGCAAAGATGACAGGATCCTGGGGATTCATTGGTCAGACAAGTCTCCTCAATTGGCAAGCTGCAGATTCTGTGACAGACAGACCTGTCCCTCAAAAAATCAAAATAAGGAATGATGCAGGGGCGTTGTGTGGGCACAGCCTTTAAAAATCCTAGCACTTACAGTGCAGAGAATAGACAGCAGGTCTTTGTGAGTTCACAAAGCCGGGCCTGGTCTACAGAGTGAGTTGTCCAGGACAGCTGGGGCGATAGGGAGACCCTGTCTCAAAGACAAAAAAAAAAAAAAAAAAAAAAAAAAAAAAAACTAAGGTGAGGAGCTGTAAAGAAAGTCTCTAGCAAGTTCCAGGCCAGCTGGGCTGCAGGAAGATCCTATTTTTATTATTTTTTATATGTATGCCATGTGTGTCCAAGGGGAACAGAAGAGGATATCAGATCCCCTGGAGCACTAGTAGTTATAGGCAGGTGTGAGTCGCCCGAGATGGGTGCTGGGAACTGACCTCAGATCCTCTGGAAGAGCATCGAATGCTCTTAACCACTGAGCCATTTTGGCTACGTCTTTGTTGTTGTTACCATTTCTTATGCATTTATAACTAATTTTATTTTTTAAATTTTTATTTTTGTATGTGTATGAATGTACTTACTGTCTGCATGTAGGTTTGTGCACCCATGTCGTGCAATGCCGTGGAGGTCAGAAGAGAGAGTTGGATTCCCCTGGAACTGGAATTAAAGATGGTTCTCAGCCGCCATGTGGGTGCCGGGAATCAAACCCAGGTCCTCTGCAAGAGCAGTCAGCACTCTTAACCACCTGGCCATCTCTCCAGCCCCCATATATAACTAACTTTAAAGTCTTTTATCTTGGAATAATTGCAAAGATAACATTGAATTCATGTCCATTGCTGGACCAGTTTTCTCCAATGACCAGTTTTCCTCAAACTTTTTTTTTTTTTGTCTTTGAGACAGGCTCTCCCTGTAGCCCCAGCTGTCCTGGAACTCTGTAGACCAGGCTGGCCTTGAACTCACAAAGATCTGCCTGCCTCTGCCTCCCGAGTGCTAGGATTAAAGGCATGCACCACCACGCCCGGCATAATGTTAACTTCTTATATAAACACAGCACAATGATGAAGACTGAGAAATGAATACTAGTGTTGTTTACAAAAATAAGGTTTTATTCAGAGTCCATCATATTAACATCCTTTTTCTATTTCAAGATCCAATTATGTTATATAAGCATATGCATAATTACTATATATGTCTATCTCATTGTGCATACTATTTCGTAACTAGCTCTTTTCATTTGGTAGCATATCATAAACATTTCCCCAGTCACGATTACAATTCTTCTCCCATTCAAAGACTAACCGGGCCCGACCCTGCCTAGCTTCCTAGATCAGATGAGATGGGGTGCGTTCAGGGTGGTATGGCTGTAGACACATTCTTCTCTCTCTCTCCTCTCTCTCTCTCTCTCTCTCTCTCTCTCTCTTTTTCCTGGGATGGAACCCAGGACCTCACTAAACACATCTTCAATTACTGAGCTACACCTCTGTTCCTTAATCTTGGTAAGTAGCCCAGGCTGTCTCAAATCCATGATCCTCTTGCTTTTGCCTGTAGGACGCTGGTTTTATAAGCATGGTAGCAGAGCATTTCATCATGTGGACACATCACAACTTCTGGAGCCAGTGACATTATTCTACACTGTGTTTCAAGCTTTTCCCTATTGTAAAGAATGATTAGATCGCCGGGCACGGTGGCGCATGCCTTTAATCCTAGCACTTGGGAGGCAGAGGTAGGTGGATCTTTGTGAGTTCAAAGCCAGCCTGGTCTACAGAGCGAGTTCCAGGACAGCTGGTGCTATAGGGAAATCCTGTCTCGAAAGATCAAAGAAAAAAAAAAAAGAATGATGAGATGAACTTATATGCTTCTCATACACATATCTCTGGTCATTTTGTTGTAAGAAAAATCCCAAGAATAAAACTGCTGTGTCCAGGGGACCCATTCCTCCTTCCACGTGTGCAGCATGAGCATGGATCTGACCCTGTTGGTGATCCTTCTGCTTAGAGACCGCTCCCTCACCCCAGGGCAGGCAGGGGAAGCAGCAGAGACGGTGAAATGGACGTAGCCCCTGGATGATGCTCACCGAGAGAAAACATCAGGGAGCTGCAGGTCCTTCCAAGGCCCCCCTTCCTAGCTGAGTATCTTATCCCCTTCGAAAGGAGGCCGCTTGCTCTAAGCCCAAGGATAATGGGGAGAAGATGGGCTGGGGGTGGGGCAGAAGCTGCTAATGTGTTTTTGCCAGCATCTTTGGTTTCTCCAATATCCAGCCAGACTATTAGCAGTTCCCCAAGGATGGTCTTGTTCCTCACATCATCCCCCATTTCCTATAAATGGCAGGTGGCTGGGGAGTAGGGCTTCAGTGTGTGTATTTGTGAGCCTGAGGTGGGGGAGGGAGAAGGAAGAAAGGAAAAGGGTCGTGATGATTTCCAGTAGCCAATGTGGTGGGGAAATGAGGCATGGAGAGGCGTACAGGTGCAAAGACTTTCCCCAAGCTCTGAGGCTGTGAGCCAGGCAAGATGAGAGATCGCTGCCTCTGCCTCATCTCTTCAGTCAGAGACTGTGATTGAGCCTGTGACTGGGGAGTTGGGGAAAAGGAATTAAACTGAAAAATGCCTCTATTTATCTTAAAGTGGTACTCATGTCATAGATTGTTCCAAGAATTGAGTGAGCTATTATACAAAAGACATTTCTAAATAGTGCCTGGTGGACTGGAGAGATAGCTCAAAGCACTTGCTGCTCTTGCAGAGTACCAGGGTTCGGTTCCCAGCACCCACATGGCAGCTCATGTGATCTGATGCCCTCTTCTGGCCTCTGTGGGCATTGCAAGCATGTGGTGCACTTACATACATGCAGGCAAAAAACCACACAAAATAAAAAGAAACAAAGAAATAGTTCTTAGCACACTCAGCAATGATTAACTAGTATTATCCTGACAGTGACAGGAAGCTGCATTGGAAGGGGGAGGGACTTCAGAGGATGGTGGCCTCAACCACTAAGCGCACCTCTGTGTCTTGGGAAGGAAGAGTTGCCTTTGCTGGAGACCATGTCTTGGCAGTAGTTCAGGTGGCAGGCTGCTGGGCAGGGTCCAGGTTCGGGACTTCACACCACACTGCCTGCTCACTCTCTGGAGTATCCTTTCTTTTTCCTGTGCCACCAGGACACAGGCCTCTGGGAAGAGTGAGGCACAGAGAGGGAGGAGACTCCCAGTACTCTGAGGTAGGACAATGCTCCTGCTCTCAGTGGAGAACACCACTATCCACCCTTCCCTGGCTCTGTAATTTTCCACATGACCTGGCATTCCCCCTGACTCCTGCCGTTTTCTCCTGGGGCAGAGGGGACATCAGCTCAGGGACCAGAGCTCCACCCTGGTCTCTCTGCTGTTCCCAAATGAGCATGCCAAAAGTGCTGGAAAGCCAGGAGTGCAGCCAGGGCTGGGTGCTCAGCCTTCAAGGGAGGCCCTACGGAGGTGGCTTTCAACTTAAACTGAGTGACCCTCCTCCGCTCATTGTGCTCACTCTCTTCCCCCCCACCACGGTTCTCCCTGTCTTTCCTTTTCTGTGCTACCTCCATCCTCTCACCTGGGTGTGCCTTAGGGATCAGCCGGCTAGCTGGATCTTCTAATAGAATACGGAATATGGAAGGGTCTCTCTAATATTTTCTTTTAGAGATAGTTTCCCTGTAGCCCCAGCTGGCCAGGAACTCACTCTGTAGATCAGGTTGGCCTTGAACTGACAGAGATCCACCTTCCTCTGCCTTCCGAGTGCTGGGATCAAAGGCGTGCGCCATCTCACCCGGCTTTCCCTAATATTTTCAAGGTCAGTTGGGGCTGCCATGTACTACACAAATCTGCAATACTGAAGTCAACAAAGCCTCTCCAGTGAATTTCTCTCCCCCGTGGAGGGGGATCGGCCTTGGGCTCCAGCGACCGGCCTCCCACTTGCCCAGTGTGTGCTCCTGCTGATCAAGTGGAAACCGTGACAGGGGACATTTTAGTGGCAACTTTTATCGCCTCTCCTTCCCCATCCACACACAACTCGAGCAGACGCCACCACCACCAACTGGAGTTTGGCTCCGAGTTAGCTCTCCGAGCGCGCTGGACAGCAGCAAACAGCCGGACAGCGCGGGCGGGCAGGTGGGCCCAGCGGGCGGCACAGCCGGGTGTCCGCGGGCCGCGGAGTGGGGCGCCGTGGCGCCCCAGCTCCCCTCAGCCGGCTCGGGGGCGAGCGGGAGGGCGGTGCACGGCCAGGTAATGACAGGCCGCCGGGAGCCGCGCGGGCCGCGGGAAGGCTGCGTCCCACCTCCCGCTTTCTTCCCGGGAACCGGCCCCACCCTCCATCCCCTCCCAGCACCCCCACCTCCGACCGCCTCGCCCCGCCCTCCGCATCCCCAGCGCGCATGCTCTCTCCCCCCGCCGAGCAACCTGGAGATTTAAAAGCGGCGGCTGGCGCGCGTGGGGAGCCGCGAGGAGCCCGCGCCAGGTGACAGCCGCGCCGGGCCAGGTAGGGAGGGGCCGGCGGGGGCGGCGTCTGCCCGAGGCCCGGCCCCGCGAGCGAGCGGCGGGTCCGCGGCGGCCGCGCGGTCCGAGGTGCCCGGTGCCTCGGGAGGGCGCGGCGCTGCGGCGCGGGGCCGTCGTCCCCGGCCGGCCGTGCGCGGGGGGCGGGAGTCGCGGGCCAGGCGGGGCGGGCCGCTGCTCCTCCTTCGCCAGAGTTTTCTTTGGAAAGTTGCATTTATTGCTTTCCTTGTCCGGGCTTCGCCCAAAAGGGGCCGATGAGTCACCGGGTGCGCACGGTCCGCGCTTCGGGGAGCGGGGACGGGGCCTCCCGCGGGCGCCCGGCAGGACCCAGGGGCTGCGGGCAGAAGCGGACCCGGGAAACTCTAGAACTGGGCATGGCTTTCGGCAGAGTTGAGCCGGGAGGATGGGAGGAGAGAGCACGCCCATGGTCCTGGGGTCGGGGTCGGGGAGAGAACGCGGGCGCCCTGGGGAGTAAATGGCACACGACTTGAGGCCTCGGGCCCTTCCGTGGGATCCGTTTCATCCCCTGCTCCGGGAGGCACATTCCTGGTGAGATAACCCAGGAACCTGCAGGCTCAGCCCTTCCCCAGGCTCCCCTCCCGGCCGCCAGTGGAACCCAGGGACTTGGCCTTTCCTTTGACCTCCGACTCGGCCCGCTCTTCTGACACGCACTGGACTTGTCCCAAGCCAGGAGTGGTGCTTCCTCTTCCCCAGAGCCCAGAGTTACAGGTAGTAAGGTTTGGGCTGGGTGGGCACCTGGTGGGAACATGCGATTCAGCTGTGACAGACGCCTTCCCACCCGACCTGAACTTTGAATAGCCCAGTTGCTGCCTTGATTCCCGGTGGGTGTCAGCAGCTGCAGGCGGTGTTTGCCACAGACATGGCTGGGGAGATGGGGGTTCAATTCCTGCTGGGCTCTGGGAGCTTCGCCCAGGAGAGGGGTGAGGCTCCTGGGGTTTCTGACTCTGCTTCCGGATCCTTTCTCAGAGTGGGGTCATGGTGCTGTTTGGGGAACAGGTTGTCATAAAACGTTGGAGTCGAGCCCCCCCCCCCCCCCCCCGCCCTGCTGTACGCTGGACGGGAAGCCGGGGAACCTCACAGGGGACCATGTCCCAGGGAGTAAGTCTGACATAACTTTAGGCCTCAGACTTACTCCCTGGGACATGGATCCATTTAATACTCTTCTTCCTCCCTAATCTCCCCCCTCCTCCCCAAACTGTCCTGGAAGCAGGATTGTTCAAAAAGTGCCCAGAAAACGAAGCTTAACTCAGCCGGATGAGTCTGAAGATAAAATACAGCTGTGGACACTTGGGCCCCAGTTAGGGTGTGTGCCAAGGAGAGCTTTCCTGTGGACTCTTGCAGTGTAGGGTGAAATCCCCCTGCCCCTCCTGGTTCACTGAGTGCACTTAAAGGGGTAGGAGGACTGGGCCAGGGTTTCTGGGTGGTCTACTTAGGCCCTGAAGCCTGCTGCATTGTGGAAGGATGTGTGTAGGTCCCTAGCAAGAATCGAGTCTAGACAGAGCCCTGGAGAGATAAGAGCAGGAAGATGGAGGAGATGGGTGGTCTGAGGGAAGATGCTGGACGAAGACTGACTGACTTCAGGCCTTCTGGACCATTAACACCTTTTAGCACATCAGGGATAAAAATGCAAGCTTCCAAAAAATAAAAAAAAAATGCAAGCTTCCAGAAAGATGGGCCACTCACTGCCCCCCAGCTGTGACCCACTCTGGCAGGTTGGTTTAACTTTTCAAGCCTCACTATGCATGGCTTAAAAAATGGGTAGGATCTAGCCCTGCGTGGTGGCACACGCCTTTAATCCTAGCACTTGGGAGGCAGTGGCAGGCGGATCTTTGTGTAGTTCAAGCTAGCCTGGTTCTACATAGCGAGTTCCAGGACAGCCAAGCGACAGGGAGACCCTTTCTGAAAAAGATAAAAAAAAAAAAAAAAAAAAAAAAAAAAGGGTAGGATAATGGTCATATCTTCTGTGTAGCTTTGTTCTTTAAGCAAATATAAATAACACTTATAAAGATATATAATATACAAAGTCTAAACACAGAACTTCATTAAATAACACATAGAATCTAAATGTATGCCTTTAGCCTGGCAGGTGGCCCACACCTGTAATCTCAGTACACTTGGAAAGCAGTAGTAAAAGGATTAAGAATTCAAGGCCAGTCTTAACTACACAGTGAGTTCCAGGCCAGCCTGAGCTGAAAATGAGAGCTCATTTCAAAACAGAACAGTAACAAAACAACAAAAAACAACCACTTGACCGTATGGCTAAAATGCAGTAAGTCCTCAATAAATGTTAGTATTGCCGGGCGTAGTGGTGCACGCCTTTAGTCCTAGCACTTGGGAGGCAGAGGCAGGCGGATCTTTGTGAGTTCAAGGCCAGCCTGGTCTACAGAGTGAGTTCCAGGACAGCTGGGGCTACAGGGAGACCCTGTCTCAAAAAGAAACAAACAAAAAATGTTAGTATTAACTGTTCAATCTATGATTGAATGAACAGAAGCTGTTTAGTCTGGGATGCTTCTGGAGCCCTGCTCTTGAGACATGGTCTATATAGCTCAGGTTGGCCTTGAACTCGCATCCCTCCTGTCTTGGCCTCCCAGCTGCTGGGGTTATTATTTGGGCTCTGCTCTTATTTTTTAAAAAAAGAAGCCCGGTGTGGTGGCACATGCCTTTAATTCTAGCACTTGGGAGCCAGAGGCAGGTGAGTCTGAGTTCAAGGCCAGCCTGGTCTACAGAGCAAGTTCCAGGACAGCTGGAGCTACAGGGAGACCCTGTCTTAAAAAGACCAAAAAGAAGAAGAAAAAAAAGACGGTTCTAGACTTTCTTTGGGTGCAAGGTCTCCTGGACTGTGGGGAGTCTGTTCAATAAGTTAAGAAGCTTGGCTCGCCAAGATAGGTTGAATCTCATTTCCTCTTGAGTAAGTTATTGAACCTCCCTAAGCCTCCTCCACTTTCTTTCTGCTGTAAACTGAGTATAATAGTACCTGCCTCCTAGTATTTCGAGAGTAAATGAACTAACTGCTGTAGGTTTAACCTCTGGTTTATAAAAAGCTTGATAAATGTCAGCTGCTGTTAATTGGCAACAGTGGGGGCAATCATTGCAGATTAATTTAGAAACCAGTTTCTTAGCCAGGAACTGCTACCATCTATAACCATGTAAGAGACAAGGCACACATGTGCAGTTGACTCCTGGGCCAGTGCAAAGAACAAACCAAGACTGGTTGGACATCGTTATCTCTTCCTCTCTCTGAACTTCCTGATCTGTTTTGTGGCCCCTGCCTGCTGTCCTCCCCACAGTGCACTCACTGGTTGGAAGTGGGCAGTGGGAAGTAAAGAAGGTGAATTTATACCCTGAAACGTTAAGACCCTTCCACGCAGAAAGGTTACTTGTTATTTTTAGGAAGACTGTGGGGACAGTGTCCTGAAGTGGGGACTTCCCCCCGGTCTTCCCTCTCCAGCCTTGAGTTTACTCTTTCATACTAATCTTTGATATCTAGAAGAAAAGTCTAGCCTAGCTTTCTAGGCATGCGTTCTAGCATGAGTTACATCCTCAGCCCTCTCACTTCCTTTGAACATCAGTGGCCCTGTTTGCTGGACAGTGCACGTGGAGGCTGGACCAGTTGGTACCAGGCCCAGTGTCTCAAATGCTGATGCCATTTGACTCCCAGCAACAGAGCTGGAGTGCCGAGCTTTGTCCAGTGTATTAACTGTGGCTGCTGGGGCAGGGGTTGGTGACAGTCATCTCCCAGCTCTCCTAAGGCCTGGTAGAATTACCTTTTTTTTTTTTTTTTTAATTTATTTTTTTTTAAATTTTTATTTATTTTTCTTTGTGTATGAGTGTACTGTCTGCATGTAGGTCTGTGCACCCGTGTCGTGCAATGCTGCGGAGGTCAGAAGAGGGCGTCCGTCCCGCGGAGGTCAGAAGAGGGCGTCGGATTCCCCTGGAACTGGAGTTCTCCTGGAATTGGAGCTTCAGACGGTTCTCAGCCGCCATGTGGGTGCTGGGGATCGAACCCGGGTCCTCTGTAAGAGCGGTCGGCGCTCATCCCTGCTATATGCTCTCCTCCTTCCTGTATCTCCTCCTCCTCCTCTGAATGCCTGGGGGGCTTATTCTTAAGGTTGGAAACGACTCCCTGACCATTGCCTTGGTTTTCTTCTTCTCTTTTCTTTTTCTTTCTTTTTTTTCTTTTTTTTTTTTTTAAAGACAGGGTCTCCCTATAGTCTCAGTTATTCTGGAATTCACTATGTAGACCAGGCTGGCCTTAAACTCACACAGATCCACACCTGCCTCTGCCTTCTGAGTGCTGGGATAAAAGGAGTGCACCACCACACCTGGCTCACATTTTATTTTTAATTTAGGTGTATGACTATATTGCCTGCATGCGTGTAAGTGCACCATGCCATGTAATGCTCTCGGAGGTCAGAAAAAGCCATCAGATCCACTGGAACTGGAGTTAGGATGGTTGTTAGCTGCTATGTGGGTGCTGGGATTTGAACCCAGGTCCTCTGCTCCAACATTTCAGTGCTCTTAACCACTGAGCCATCTCTCCAGCCCCGGCCTTTTTTTTTTTTTTTCCCCCCCTGTAAAATAGAACTGCTATTCACCCTGCAAGGCTATGGTAGGGATTAAATGTGATTTGTATATTATCACAGTCTGCCCAGACCAGGTATTTGATAAATATTTGTTTCTTTAATTCTGGAAGTGGGTCAGAAGCCCTCTGAGGTACTGTGAGAAGGCAGTGTGGAAAGGGTAGGCAAGAAGTCCTGTTTCAGTGTCCACTGTTTATTGGTTATCAAATCTAGACCAGACTGAATGCCCAGCCAGATGAGATGCCCTTAGCAATAGCCAATCCCCAACAGCAGTTCCTGTCCCCAGAGGGCTGCCAGCAATACCCCTCCCTCCAAAGTTTCTAATCACAAGTGTACTTTGAGCTAGCAAATAGTGTCCAAGCTAGGCCCATCTGTAGGGATTTAGCAATGTCAATTCTCACTCTTGGCTCCTGTTACTGGAGACCTGTGCACCCAGTGCGTGAGTGCAGCCCTGACTGAATGCTGGGCTCCCTGGTCAATCTGAAGTTTCCTACCTTAAACTGCTTCTTAGACCATCAGGGCTTGGGCTTCAGGGCTAGAGGAGGAGGGCACCATGGGGAAGGAGCGCACACTAGGGACCAAGGAGGAGGGCACCATGGGGAAGGAGCGCACACTAGGGACCAAGGAGGGGGGCACCATGGGGAAGGAGCGCACACTAGGGACCAAGGAGGAGGGCACCATGGGGAAGGAGCGCACACTAGGGACCAAGGAGGGGGGCACCATGGGGAAGGAGCACACACTAGGGACCAAGGAGGGGGGCACCATGGGGAAGGAGCGCACACTAGGGACCACGGACCAAGTGCAGCACCTCGTCCCGATGGCTTAGTACAGCCGAGAATTGGGGGAGAGAGGGACACTTGACAATCTTGGAGTTCACGGAGCCCTGGAGGAGGTGGGGGGCGACCTGGACAAGGTTCAGGTAAAAGGCAGAGACCTTTCAGGAAGGGGAAGTAAGAACTAGCCAAGTGTTGATGAATTCCCCTGTCTTAGGCCCAAGGAGGTGTGACCATTCATCCAGAACACACAGGTCTGAGAGCCGGATCTGAGATCAGCACCTAGTCGTGTGGCTTCAGTTCTGTTCCTTCCTGTACACCTTCACTGGAGGGGAGCCAACAGGAGGGGTGGATGTGTTTGAAATCCCAAACTCCAGGGACTGTCTGCCTTTTCTGGGTAGCTCCTGCTTAGCCATCATTCCTCTAGGAAGCCTTGAACATGCCCCCACTGTGGGCACTCCACCCTGTGTCACCTTACTACACATGGATTGCATTTTACTGAATTTCTCTTCTCTGCTAAGCAGAGCTGCAACCAATTTCTTCCGCACTCCCAGCACTTTCATGAGGGTGGGGTGACTGGCAAATAATTGGCTCAGTGAGTGCTGGGTGGATGGGTTTCAGTGTTTTTTGACATTTCTTTAGGGGTGCTTGCATACTCAGGTATACTTCCTCCAAGGGTAGGCCAAATCTGGCTCCTTAATAAAGAGTTCCTTTGGGGCCCTAGTCTCAACTTGCTTCCCTGGGTGGGGTCAAACCCACGGCCTTGTGGTTCGAGGCAGAGTCTTACTATATAGCCCTGGCTCACCTGGGACTCACTGTGTAGAACAGACTGACTTAAACTAGTTGAGATCCGCCTGCCTCTGCCTCTTGAGAGTCTGGTTTTCTTTTTCTCTTTTGAGACAGGGTCTTGCTATCCAGGCTGGTCTCAAACCTATAGCAACTTCTCCTGCCTCAGCCTACTGAGTCCTGGGATTACAGATGCATGCTCTGTTTTTGAGACCATTCATCCACAGAAGTGACTGACCAGAACCCAGGGTCAGTCACAGACCTGAGTGTATCAGAGCAAAAAAAGGCCTAGAGACCATCAGGTTTGCAGCAGTAGGGGAGGCCCTGTAGGGCTGGGATACAGGGCTCTGCTGGGCTGTGGGTTTGACCCACATGCTCTGTCCCTGGCTTCTTTCCTGTGTACCTCACCTCCAGAGAGAGGCCAGGCTACAGGAGAGGACCGGATTGGCTGTGTACCCATGGGAAGAGCTGCCTGGCTGGCCTGGCTGACTGGCAGGTGTCACGTTCACTGGGAGGAAGGCTATTCAGGTTTCACTTTGCAAAGGCTCTCTGGAAAAGTAGGAGGTGAAGAAATTTCCCACTGGCCTGTGGACTCTGCCAGGACCCCTATTCCCTACTGGCCTGTGGACTCTGCCAGGACCCCAATTCCCCTCTGGCCTGTGGACTCTGCCAGGACCCCTGTTTCCCACTGGCCTGTGATCTCTGCCAGGACCCCTATTTCCCACTGGCCTGTAGACTCTGCCAGGACCCCTATTTCCCACTGGCCTGTGGACTCTGCCAGGACCCCTGTTTCCCACTGGCCTGTGGACTCTGCCAGGACCCCTAGTCCCCTCCATGGCCCTCTTGTCCTCTTCTCCTATTGTGGACCACAGGGTGTTTTTGGCATCCTGCATTTATTGTGCTCAAGAAGAGAAAGAATTTAGTTACTGATTTCTGCCAAGAACAGAGCCCAGCTCGAGGAGGAGGGAAGACTCTGTCCTGCTTATGGGCTGTGCTTCGGTTGACTGCTGACCTTGGCACAGGGCTGGCACCTCAGCAACGTGTGGGCAGCTCAGATGGGGTTAGTGCAGCTGGGGAGCCCTCCCCGCTCTTCCTGACTCATTGTAACACTGGCTATGACAACTCCCTCACTAATGCCCTGTGGCCTTGTTGGAGGGCACCTCTCCATGAAAACACCCTACCCGAGGCCCTGGACAGGTGCAAGATCACCTAACTACACCTGAAAAGGACCTTAGACATCAGCTAGACTGACTCTCATTTACAGGTGTAGAACCGAGTCCTAGGGCTACCCCAGGTTACACAGCTGTCAGTGTGGCTAAAATAGTACTGCACCCTTCAGTGTTTTCCAGAGTTTTTGAATGGTTGCAAGCTTCCTATTTTTATTTGTACAGCCTTGGGATGTTACTTAAGACTAGAGTTTTTAATTCTTGTAAAATAGGAATATTAAATATCAACTCTGTGGGGTAGAATGGATTGTATGCCTTACTAAGAGGTCTTTCAAGTGCCTGACATGACATGCCAAACATCCCCTGGGTGGCTGATAGGGTTAGCTCCCGGCATCATTGTCCCAGGGTCTCCTAACCGTGGTGCAGCCTTCCCTCTGCCTGCAGACCTGCGGCAGGGACCTCTGCTCACCTGTTGGGGCCAGCACCTGGGAGGCGTTTACATTCTTGGCATTCTTCTTGCTACTGGGGGCTGCTGGGATCTGGAAGAGGCCCTGTGGCAGGTTGGGAAAGGGGAAGGGAGGCCCTGTGGATGCCAAGAAGAAAGGCAGGATGGGAAAGGGAAGGGTTCTCCCAGGTCCCCCACCAAAGGATGGTCCCCACCAAAGAT
Organism: Rhizomys pruinosus; assembly: GCA_009823505.1. Taxonomy (NCBI): domain Eukaryota; kingdom Metazoa; phylum Chordata; class Mammalia; order Rodentia; family Spalacidae; genus Rhizomys; species Rhizomys pruinosus. The sequence continues at coordinate 29,524 of VZQC01012756.1, read as the reverse complement.
CTTCACATCATTTTTCTCAAACACATGGCTATAAAGTTGTTTTTGTTTAGAAATGGTGGTAAGGATGGAATCTAGGATTGTCTACGTGCTAGGCAAGCACTCCGTTGCTGAACTGTATCTCTAGCGTAAAGTTAGTGGAATGGCTTCCCTCTGTGAAATGAATATGTTAATTGTACCCCAACCTGTCCAGTGGTTGGCAGAGTTAACTGATTGGAGTTAGCCTGGCATGCATGTAGAAGTCACCCAGGCTAACTGTAGTTACTAACTGGAGTGAGGACACTGAAGCTGGAGAAATTGAATAACAAACTCATGCACTTATAAGTGGCAGACAAGCAGCAAATCTAGATCCTTCTGACCCCTGCAGCTGGGGCACTATGGAACCTGCTGGGAGCTAGGATATCCTAGCCCTCTGGTGAAGAAGGCTCCTGGCGGAAGAATGCTGCCCGTCCTGGCACCCACACTGTGACCTTGATGGCAGCTGTTGTCAGAAATGAAGTCTGGTCGGGAGGCCCAGGTGCCTGGAAACAAAATGCACGTGTGTTGGCTGGCACTAGGGCATGGCCAGGTGCCCTGAGGGGCACTTCACTTTAGCTTAGGCTGGCCAGGACTGATTGGTTGGCCAAGGTGAGGGTCAGGCCAGCCCCAGAGTCCTTGTCACTGGATTGGAGAGGGGAGATGAGGGGAGGGGGGATCAGTGCTGGCCCGTGGACTGCCTGTTGTCCATTCCCTCCCCTTCCCCCAATCTCTAGCATTTGTTTCCCTCTGAAGCTGCACGGGGCTCTCGGACCCCGAAACAAAAGCAGCTCCCCTCCAAGCACTGCCACCTGTTGGGCTTTCACACGCTGAGAGTGAGCAGGGGAGGGAGGATTGCCCTTTTCCCAGCATCTGTGGTGTGCCCCGCTGCCCCCTCCCCCCCCCAGCCTGGGATTCTCTTTGCAGCCCCCTTGTGACAGCGCTCTGGAGCAGGAGGAGGTGGGGGCCAGGAGCAGCTGGAAGGGGACTGAGTGGGAAGGGGCCAGAGCTGGCAGCGGGAGAGCTTGATGGATTACTCGGCAGGCCCAGAGGTTGCTCCCTAATCCGCCTTTGTGTCCCGGCCTGCAGCCCCACACTCCCTCTGACAAGCTGCTAAGCAGAAGGCTTCCAGTCTGAGGGAAGAAAGGGCGGCTCAGCAGGGTGAACTCTAAATCCCCAGCCTCCTAGCCCTGTGGGAGGCAGGAGCTGGGGAACCTGCCTGGGGAGGGGCTGGGCCCCCCTTCTCACACTGCCCAGCCCTTGTTCTTTGTTAGGGTTCCCTCAAAATGGAGAGGATGCATTGTAAGGGGGTCCTCAGTGCCTGGGAACCCTGGGGTTGGGCTGTTTGTGCAGTCACTGTTGGGTTTTTCTCGGATGGGATAGGGAAAATGGAGACCCTCACTGTTTGGAAATAATTGGGCCCAGAGAGTCAAAGACCGTAGGTTGGAAGACAGTGAAACCCAGTGGTCCCATGCCAAAGTCCCCCTCCCCTGCCCCTGGTCATCCCCAGTAGGGATTTCCACAGCATCTGTGTAAGAGAGTCAGAAAGGTTCAGATAAGAGGAAGCTCAGCACCTGGAGGTCCGTGTTTTCAGGTCTCCTGACTGCGCTGTGCCAGCTTGTTCTAAGGTGTCCCCAAGTTTCCTTGTGGAGTTTCCATGAGAGCGCCAAGCTTTATTGGGCAAGGCTCAGGGCACTGGTCCCCTGGGACTGAGACAAGGAGATGAGCAGTAGGGTGCTGCGCTGGGAAGCCCTCACCCCGGAGGTCATCCCTCCCGCCGGAGGTCATCCCTCCCGATGCCCACTAGAGGGCTGGCCCAGCCTGGAGAAAAGCACTGGGTCCGTCTAGTTTGGAGGAGTAGGGGGTCCATCCACACCCCTGTCCCTGACCTGGTCTGGGTGATCCCACCCTTTCTTCAGCTGCTCCTGTATGTTAGACGGCCACTACAGGTCTCTCTCTCTCTGTCTCTCTGTCTCTCTCTGTCTCTCTCATGGTGGATGGCAGTGAAGGGTAGAGGGACATATTTGGAGCTTCCAGAGGAACCCGCCTGTGAGAAAGCAGCCGGTCTTTGTGAGTGTGAAGGGAGGACACTGGGCTATTGGGCCTGTGGGGTCACAGATGAGGCTGTTTGATGTGCTTCGGGCGGAGTGTGGGGACTCTGGCATGCATAAAGAGACCATAGAATTGCTGTCTGACAGTGGCTGGGCGGAGCCTGTCTCCAGCCTCTGCTAGCTGTGGCCTCTGTCAGCAAAGAGCACCCCCCTCAGCCAATCGAGGTGGCTGGAGCCCCTTTGAATGCCCTCAAAGGCCTCTTTATGCGGCCTCTGACCCTCCCTTCCCTTAGGAAGCCAAGAGTGGCTCGCTTGGGTCACTTTCCTTTTCTGCATCCACTGTGTCTTTTGAGTTTTGGACAAAGTTCAGGCCAAGTTTGTTTCTGTGACTCAGTTTCATTTCCCTAGGCTGCCTGCTGGGGTCCAGTGTAAAGTGGAGGCATTCGGGGCTACTGGAATCCATCGGAGCTACTCAGTACCTTTGAACCTGAGTTGTTCCCACTGACCTCTAGGTGGGCGTGTTTTAGGTGTGTTTGTTTGGGAGGAGGACTTAATTGAGTCCTTTACACACCCACCTCTGCCCCACCCATTCTTTTTTTTTTTTCCCCTGGGGCATGTGTTAAAGAGTTGCCTGCCCTGGAGGGTAGGGAAGCACATCTTAAAGTTCACAGAGTTGAACAGAGGTCAGGTTCACCGACTCCCTCCCTCCCCCAGCCTCCTCCTTGCTAGGCTTCATTCAGCTCCATTCCCCACAGGGGTGAGGAAGAATGGTTGAGGGTAGAGTTCCGTGAAGGGTTCCAGAGGTTTTTGGTTTCCTCTGTTTTTCTAGCTGTCTATCAGGGCCCAGAGAAAAGGAAGCCTGAGACCTTCCCTGCAGGGCTCCTCAGGACCCTTGTCCACCCACCACCTGGTCAGTCCTCCTTTGCCTTCCTCCTCTTGCCTCTCCTCTCCAGGTGATCTGTTTGCCCGACAGACCAGCGCTCCCAGAGTAATGGGGAAGGAGGATTTGAATCTGAAAGTCTCTAAGCCTGGGGAGATTAGACCCTGTGCCCTGACGGCATTCCTGTCCAGGCTGGAAGGGGCAGCAGTGCTCTGTCCTTTCCAGCTTTGATCAGAGCAGGTCCTGGAACTGCTGTGAGGAGTGCAGGCCACGAAAGTGCTGTTGGGTCTTGGTGCCGATGGGGGTTCTGTCAGCTGGAGGAGGCTGTGCATTGAGTCTGCTGCAGCTTTGGCCCTCCCGAAGACTCAGAGCAGAAAGATTGGGGGTGGGGGGGTCGGGGGGTGGGAGTTGGGCACTGGGAATTAGAAAGTGGGACTGTGGGGAGTGTTCATTTTTGGTTTGGAGTTCCTTGGGCCATTCTGGGCTCAGAAAAGTTGGGTTGTCAAGGGTATCTGGACCCCCCAGGGCTATGCTATGCAAAGAAGGAAGACAGGCTCTCTAACCTCTGGACGCAGGGGCTAGGAGCTTGCCCACTTCCTATCCAACTCCTTCACTGAACTGTTCTGGTTCAGACCTCAGCTACCAGATAGAGAATCTCTAGGAGACAGGTACTCTGGCTCAGAAACTTCCTGGGCCGTAGAAGGATATGCTCCTGTTCCCCTTCTCGGGTTGGGCTAAGAGGTCCCTGGAGACTGAAGGAGGTACTGCCTTCAGGAGGGAGCCGGGTGGAGTGACAGTATGTGGAGAAAGCCGGACTTGGAGAATGAGGGCAGAGCGTGGGGTGAGGCTGAGGCTGACAAAGTCTCTGTTTGCTCAGGGAGGACCTGGTCCCGTCAACCCAGTGCAGGTGAATGCCCGAGTCCCACCCAGACTGAGGGTGGGGAGTAGAAGGCCTAGAAGTCTTTTGCCCCAGAACCCAACCCTCCATGCTAGGGAGCTTTCCCTCTGCACCACTGGGAAACCAGGAGGAGTCAAGTTGGACTCATAGTGGCCCAGCTAAAACCATGTCTGGTCCAGTACCTCCTCTGGGAAGCCGCATGGGTCAGTATATTACCCTCCTCCTCCTGCCTAGGACCCCGCCCCTTCCCAAAGTGTGAGGACTTGCCTGGCTTTATCTCAAGTCTCTTACTTGTTGTCATTCAGATGGAATGGACCGACCATATTCAGGCTGGATGGTGCTGATCTCTCTGAAGCACAGCTTAGCACCCCCTGTATGCCTTAGGACTTGTATGGCCCCAAGGGGGATAGATGAGAAGATAAAAGAAGTTCAAGTGCAGCCGGGCGTGGTGGCGCACAGCTTTAATCCTAGCACTTGGGAGGCAGAGGCAGGCGGATCTTTTTGAGTTCAAGGCCAGCCTGGTCTACAGAGTGAGTTCCAGGACAGCTGGAGCTACAGGGAGACCCTGTCTCAAAAAGACCAAAAAAAAAAAAAAAAGTTCAAGTGCCTTTTATCTTGAGGTGGTAAATTGAGCCTAGGGGATGTCTGGAGGGAGGAGACTAGACCAAGCCTGAGTGACCACTCCCTCAACCCCCAGTAGCTGCCCTTCAGCATCATTTTATGGGGTTGAAGGAGCTGCAGTTGGGAGCAGGGAGCAGTGGCGAGCCCTGCTTCTGTTCTGGGATAAATAACAGGTTAGCAGCCTCCTCTTCCCCTTTCTTACTGAGACTAACCCTCAGTCTTTCATTATTCCTTGATGGCTGACTTGAAATTTTCCCTCTTTCAGTCTTTTTTTTTTGGGGGGGGGTTGAGACAGGGTCTCCCTTTAGTCCCAACTGGCCTGGAGCTTTCAGACTTTTATTTATTTTTTAGTTAATTAATCAATTAATAATAATTATTACTATTTTAATCTTTTCGAGACATGGTCTCCCTGTAGTCCCAGCTGTCCTGGAATTCGCTCTGTAGACCAGGCTGGCCTTGAACTCACAAAGATCCGCCTGCCTCTGCCTCCCAAGTGCTAGGATTAAAGGCGTGCGCCACCACACCCGGCTATTTTTTATGTGTATGAGTGTATTGTCTGCATGTAGGTTGGTGCACCCGTGTCGTGCAATGCCACGGAGGTCAGAAGAGGGCGTCGGATTCCCCTGGAACTGGAGTTAAAGATAGTTTTTAGCGGCCATGTGGGTGCTGGGAATCGAACTCAGGTCCTCTGCAAGAGCAGTCGGCACTCTTAACCACTGAGCCATCTCTCCAGCCCCTTCTTTCAGTCTTTTAAAAATGTTTTACTAAGCTGGACATGGTAGTGCACACCTTTAATCTCAGCACTTGGGAGGCCAGCCTAGTCTACATAGTGAGTCCAGGCTAGCTGGGGCAACAGGGAGACCCTGTCTCAAAAAGACAAAAAAAAAAAGTTTTAATTTTTGTTTGAAGTTATATGTACAAATTCATGTGTGTGTGAATACAAAGGCTTATTTTCACCATATTTTTTAAGGTTGCATCTTTTACTGATTAAGCAAGGTACCTCACTATGTAGACCAGGCTGGCCTTGACCTCACAGATCCACCTGCCTCTGCTTCCCAAGTGCTGGGATTAAAGGCCTGTGTCACCATGCCCAGCCCTGAACTGAACTTTTTTTTATTTTATTTTATTTATTTTGTATGTGTATGAATGTACTGTCTGCATGTAGGTTTATGCATCCATGTCGTGCAGTGCCGTGGAGGTCAGAAGAGGGTGTAGGATTCCCCTGGAACTGGAGATAAAGACAGTTCTCAGCTGCCATGTGGGTGCTGGGGATCAAACCCAGGTCCTCTGCAAGAGCAGTCAGCATTCTCAACCGCTAAGCCATCTCTCCAGCCCTGAACTGAACTTTTTTTTTTTTGGTCTTTTTGAGACTACAGGGTCTCCCTGTAGCTCCGGCTGTCCTGGAACTCACTATGTAGACAAGGCTGGCCTTGAACTCACAAGGGAGTTGGAGAGAGAAGCAAATGAATTAGGCTTGGTAGAAAGTGTCCAGGGCCACCTTGGTAGCCCGGCCTGGTTTGCAGAGACGCTTCAGAACAGAGAGCGAATGGCGTCTGACATTGTTCCCTTGTTGCATCAATGCTTTTTTTTAAGTTTTTTTTTTTTATTAATTTTATTTATTTCTGTATGTGTATGAATGTACTGTCTGCATGCAAGTTTGTGCACCCGTGTCGTGCAATGCCGCGGAGGTCAGAAGACGGTCTCGGATTCCCCTGGAACTGGAGTTCTCCTGGAATTGGAGTTTCAGACGGTTCTCGGCCGCCATGTGGGTGCTGGGGATCGAACCCGGGTCCTCTGTAAGAGCGGTCGGCGCTCTTAACCACTAGGCCATCTCTCCAGCCCCGCATCAATGCTTTTTTATGTGTATTTTGCCTGCTTGTATGTAAGTGTACCGTGTGTATGCAGTGCCTGTGGAGGCCAGAAGACAGCATCATTATGGACAGATGTGAGCCACCATGTGGGTGCTGGGACCTGAACCTGGGTCCTCTGCAAGAGCAGCCGCTGCCCTTCACTGCTCAGCCCTTAGGCAGATGTTAACATGTGCTTCCCAACTGGGCAGCTGGGTGGGGATGCCTGAAAATGAGCAGATTGCAGAGAATCCTGGGCAAATCCTGGAGACCTGGGACCCAGGACTCAATACTCCGTCTGTGATTGTCTTGCTTTTCTAGGATCTGACTGATGAGATGTGTCCCTATGAAGGCACAACACAGTGACATGTGTTCAGCATGGGCTGAGATGCTGGTGAAAATGGGAGCCGGGATGAATCTTGGGCAGTTGGTGGCAGCAAAAAGGAGAGGCCTTGGCAAGGCTGAGCCAAAGCAGCTGTGGAGTATGTGAATGGCCCCCCGGAGCCTTATCTGCCCTGTCCGTCATGATCCAGAGGCTGTGGGCCAGCCGTCTACTGCGGCATCGGAAGGCGCAGCTCCTGCTGGTCAACCTGCTGACCTTTGGCTTGGAGGTGTGCCTGGCTGCTGGCATTACCTATGTACCACCCCTTCTCCTGGAAGTGGGGGTAGAGGAGAAGTTCATGACCATGGTGTTGGGTGAGTCACTCCCTCCACCTTCCCTTCCTCCTGTTGTAGTTTTTGTGTCTGGGCTGAAGGCAGCAGTTCTGAGGGGCAGTGGTACCTACTGTTCCTGAGCCTGGTGGGGAGGCATTTCCGGATAAAACTCTTCACAACCGTTGGTTTCCAGACAAGGAGAGAGGAGGTCAAGAGAGGCAGGGTTGTCTCAGCCAAGCTGTACGTCTGCTTAGTAGAACTGGTCTCCTAGCCAGGGCTCTTCTTCATTCGTGCTGTGGACCAGGTGGTATGGGCCTCTGATGCTGCAGGTGAACTTGGCAAAAGCCTCAGAAAGCAAGCGTTTGGCCCTGGGACGCTCCTCCCCAGGAGGAGGGCTCCTTGTGAGGATGCAGGCTCTGAAGTCTGGCTGCCTGTTGAAACCCTGCTGTAACCCTCCCAGACCTGTGTCTTTGTGTAAGCATCACTTCGTAGGTGAAATGCATCGCTGTTTCCTCATCTGAAAACAGAGTGTTCATAATGCCCATTCTGAGAGGAGCGGAGTCCCCGTGAAGACTGGAGTGCGGGTCTTGCCTCAGTGACCTGTTGTGTCCTTCTCAAGGAGCTGGCTCTTTTCTCCTTGTCTGTTTGCCCTGGTCACTGACTTGTAATCTTTGTCCTTGCAGGCATTGGTCCAGTGCTGGGACTGGTCTCTGTTCCACTCCTAGGCTCAGCCAGTGACCAGTGGCGTGGGCGTTATGGCCGTCGGAGGCCCTTCATCTGGGTCCTGTCCCTAGGTGTCTTGCTGAGCCTCTTTCTCATCCCGAGGGCTGGCCGGCTGGCAGGGCTGCTGTGTCCCGACACCAGGCCCCTGGAGTTGGCCCTGCTGATTCTGGGCGTGGGGCTGCTGGACTTCTGTGGCCAGGTGTGCTTCACTCCCCTGGAAGCCTTACTCTCTGACCTTTTCCGGGACCCAGACCACTGCCGCCAGGCCTTCTCCGTCTATGCCTTCATGATCAGCCTCGGGGGCTGCCTGGGCTACCTTTTACCTGCCATTGACTGGGATGCCAGCGTCCTGGCCCCCTACCTCGGCACCCAGGAGGAGTGCCTCTTTGGCCTCCTCACCCTCATCTTTCTCACCTGTATGGCAGCCACTCTGTTTGTGGCAGAGGAGGCGGTCCTGGGCCCACCTGAGCCAGGAGAAGAGCTGTCAGTCCCATCTGTGTCACTCCGCCGCTGTCCCTGCCATGTCCAACTAGCTTTCCGGAACCTGTGTGCCCTGTTCCCCCGGCTACATCGACTGTGCTGCCGCATGCCTCGCACCCTGCGCCGGCTCTTTGTGGCTGAGCTGTGCAGCTGGATGGCAGTCATGACCTTCACGCTGTTTTACACGGACTTCGTGGGAGAGGGCCTGTACCAGGGTGTTCCCAGAGCTGAACCAGGCACGGAGGCCCGGAGACACTATGATGAAGGTGAGGCCTCAGCACAGCAGGCACTGCCCATAAGGACATGCCAGGGTCGGGAGATGCTGACTGTATGCCAGGACGCACCACCAACCCCCCTCACCCCTTTGGAAATAAGGCCTCAATTTATCTGCAACAGCTCCCCCTGTGGTCTCAGCAGGGCCTGAGTCAGGATGACAGGATGACCGGTGGAACTCAGAGCCCTAGGGAGTGGAGTCTCAGGCTAGAGGTGAGGTCTGTGTGGCCTCAGCTCCCTGTGACTTTCCCTGTCACTCACTAAGCCGTCCGGTTCAGGCTTTCCTCAGTCATCTTAAAGCCTCTATGGAGCTCTCTATGGTGCTTCTCAGCCCTCCTGGTCCCAAAGCTGAGGTTCCTTGCACCTGTCTCTTCCTTAGAATAAGTATCTATCAGCCCTTAGCCACTGGCCATGGCCACACTCGCCGAGGGGCAGTGGAAGAATCTAGACCGTGTTTTGGGCATAGGGTGGGGTGACGAGGGCCCTGAGCAGCAGGTGCCCGTGACTCCAGTCTCTGCTCTTCCCTGCTCCCAGGCATTCGAATGGGCAGTCTGGGGCTGTTCCTGCAGTGCGCCATCTCCCTGCTCTTCTCCCTGGTCATGGACCGGCTGGTGCAGAGGTTTGGCACGAGGGCAGTCTATCTGGCCAGTGTGGTGGCCTTCCCAGTGGCTGCCGGTGCCACATGCCTGTCCCACAGTGTGGCCGTCGTGACGGCCTCCGCTGCCCTCACTGGGTTCACCTTCTCGGCCCTGCAGATCCTGCCTTACACGCTGGCCTCCCTCTACCACCGTGAGAAGCAGGTACTCCCATTGCTAGGTTGGGTGGGGTTAGCCCGAGCTGCCCAGAACCTGAACCTGGTGTCTGACCAGAGACTCTGTGGAAGGCTTGGCTTCCTCTGAGTAGACAGGATCTGTGCTGGGGCCAGAGGCTGCTGCTGTGGAAGAAGCTTAGTTAGGCTGGGAACGGCTTCCTCCCGGCTTTGGGACTAGAAAGCACTTGAGTGGATGATTGCAGGAAATGCAAAGGCCTTCACTAGGAATCCTAGAGAGTCAGCAGCGGAAACCTGGATTATTGTACCCAGAGGCAGGGTATAGGCTGGGTGGCCTCCCCGGCACCTGGCCACAGCAGATGGCAGTGGAAACAGCCTGGCCTTAGCAACCCTTTCAGAGAGAGCAGAGCCAGTACAACCTCCCATCCGTGTCCTGCTTGCTTCAAGATGAGGAAAGCTGCTTCCAGCCCCTTCTCTTTCTAGCTGTGTTCCCTCCCCCCTCCCCCTCTCCCTCCCCCTCCCCTCCCTTCCCCGCTCCCCTCCCCCGCTCCCCCCCTCCCTCTCCCCCGCCCCTCTCCCCTCTCCCCCCTCCCGCCCCCTCCCCCTCCCCGCCCCCCTTCCCGCTCCCCCACTCCCCTCTCCCCCCTCCGCACCTTCCCATCCCCTCCCCTCCTCCCCTCCCCCTCTCCCTCCCCTTCCACTCCCCTTCAACTCCACCTCACGCCCCTCCCCCCTCTCCCCCCTCCCCTCTCCTGCCCCTCGCTACCCTTTGCTTTCTTCCTTTGTCTCCACCTCTTCTCTACCTTCTCAGTGGATATTGGAGCCTAGCCCTACTGACTTTTGTGTACCTGGGCACTAAGTTGGGGCCCCACTGTGTTCGGCCCACACTACCCAGCCCCTGTAGGTGGCCGTCTTCTTGGGAAGCCTCAAAGACATGGTCCTTGTCCCCTGCACTGTCTTCCCTGAGCTTGTGAACCTAGATGCAGAACTCTGCTCTAAGGGGCACAAGTTGTATGGCAGAGTACAGGCCTGCCTTCTGGAGCTCTGAGTTAGGAAGGACGTGGCCTGGCCTACAAGACAGAAGTAGGACAGCAGAGAAATTCACAGCTGGGTGGGTGGTGTGCTCAGCAGTAACTGCGGGAGTGGGAGGTGTGGAGGGCTGGCTGAGGTTTAAGGAGTGGGAGCTTGGTCCCTGACGCTTCTGTTGGCTCCCAGGGAATTCTGGGCTAGGGGTTGAGATTTGGTATTCAGACACCAGGCATGCACACACGTGGCTATGCCAGGACTAGTTCTCTTCTCTGTTCTGAGGAGCATGGCTGTTCCAGGGATCTCTCGAGTCGTTACTGGTCTTTTCCCAGTGGCAGCAAGAAGAAAGAGTTTCAGGAGGGCTATCTCTAGCAGCAGCTGAGGTCAGGCCTGGCTCTGCATACTTTCTTCTTGCCCCATGCCACCTATTGAGCTGTTCAGTGAGTTGAGTCACGGGCTCCCCTGTGACAACTTGGAGCTCTGCAGAAGTTCTTAGCTCATTCTGCAGGCTTCTGTGCTAGACACTGCTTGGCACAAGGACTAATGTGGGATAAGAGGATGCAGGCCATTGAGGCTGGGGTCGGGGATCAGGCAGACATGCTCTCTCTGATCTCAGGCAGCCTGTACGAAGGAACTGAAAAGCTTCAGGGTCAGGGAGCTGGTGTGCGGTCACTGAGAAGGGCTTCCTGCTGCTCCTTGGTTCTGCAGGCTCAGTTCCTGGGTCCTGCTTGGCCCAAGGTCTAAGACCTCACCTAAGCAGCATCTCCAGCCCAGGCCTGGACCCCAAAGAAGCAGGACAGTGAAGAGCTCCCTGTGGGGGAAGGACAGAGGGGTGTGCAAGGGGTTGGGCTAGAATGTGTGGGATTCGGGTCCTCAGAAGTGCCTCTTGGGTTTTGCCCTTCTTTCTGTGTCTTGTTTCTGTCCTGTCTCATTCTTCCTCATTTCCCTTTTCTAGTGGGTTCTGTCCTCTTCTCAATGTGTAGAACTGAGTTTGTCACTTCTCACCTATTCTTAGAAAAGTTAGAGGAGGCTTAGATTTAGAATTCTGATTCTCACCCACTTGGCCCTGCCATCTTTCTCCCACTGTTGGTGGGGGGGGGGTCCTGCTTAGATCCACACCAAGTAGGATTTTTTTTTTCTTTCTGGAAGTCAGTTGTCTGGTTTCTTACAACCCCTGGGTCAGAGGCAACGCAGACCCATTCTCATACCTAAGGATAGGAATTTCCCTATGCCTGAATACATACCTGTGTTTGTTCTTTTTGCCTCCACCCCCCCCAAGGTGTTCCTGCCCAAATATCGAGGGGATTCTGGAGGTGGTGGCAGTGAGGACATCCAGACAACCAGCTTCCTACCAGGCCCTAAGTCAGGAGCTCCCTTCCCCAACGGACATGTGGGCCCTGGCGGCGGCAGCCTGCTGGCCCCTCCACCTGCGCTCTGTGGAGCCTCTGCCTGTGATGTCTCCTTACGAGTGGTGGTGGGCGAGCCACCCGAAGCCAGGGTTGTTACCGGACGGGGCATCTGCCTGGACCTCGCCATCCTGGACAGTGCCTTCCTGCTGTCCCAGGTGGCTCCATCCTTGCTCATGGGCTCCATTGTCCAGCTGAGTCAGTCTGTCACGGCGTATATGATATCAGCTGCGGGCTTGGGGGTAGTTGCCATTTACTTTGCTACACAGGTAGTATTTGACAAAAACGACTTGGCCAGATACTCAGTATAGAATGCTTGTAACGTATTGAAGAGAGGTTCTGCCTCACAGGGCTCAGCCCCCATAGCGCTGCTATAGTGGCCTTTCCAGTTCTGTTGCTGCCAAAGTGGAGTAGGTCTCTGCTGCCACCGCAAGGCAGTGAGATGCACAGCTGGCTGCTGCACAGCTGGTAGCTGGCGAGCTTTCCACTCTGCCCAGTGGCAGCTTCCCACATAGAGGTCAGTCTGGAGTTCAGCGGCGAGGTGAATGCAGGACCGTACAGGTGCATTACCAAGGCTCAGGGTTATCAGCTAAGCTCCTGGTTGAGCTATCCAGAGAAGGGATTTGGGGACATGAATAAACTCCTCCCAAGCTTTCTGTCCTGCAGACCCCCACTGTTGCTCTTGCATGGGAGTTTCTGGTAGGAAACTCCTCCACAGGATTTGACAGGATGGAAGTTGGAAGAACCCTAATGGGCAGGGTGGGGAGCCCCCACCCCATGATCTGCAGCGCTGCCTTTCCGCGAGTCCCACTCCCCACCCTTTTCAAAACATGGCTTGTTGGTCCTTGTGTTGCCATCATGGGGACACAGGCCTTTAAATATTTAACTTATTTATTTAACAAACTAGAAGAAAATGCCTAGCCTTTTTATGTTGTGCCCAGAAGTTGGGTAGGGTGGGGTCCCCAATACTGGTTCCCCTCAAATAGCAAGTCATTCCTCTGGACATTACCAGAATCTTCCAGGGTGGCGGATATGGCCCCAAAACTGCCTACACCAACACCTTGAACAGTCTCCTTGCCCTGTCCTGACTACCCAAGGTGGGGCACTGAGGGAGTGGAGGCCCTGTCCCTGCAGCATACCAAATCCTGGTTTTCTCCTGACCTGACTTTCTCCTGACCCCCCCCCCCAGCTCCCTGTGGACTGGGTCCACGGACACATTGCTCTTCTTTCCCCTCCACCCTAACTCTCTCCACTGGCTCCATGACCTCTCTTTGGGGCCTGGTAGGACCAGAAGCACAACACAAATGTGGTTCCTCGGGCCCTATCTGTTACGGCTGGGGAATCTCACACACACTCAGGAGCACTCCCGGCCAGAACCAAGGAGCTCTTGCTTCTGGGGGGTTTCAGTGCTGATTGCAATAATGTTATGTCTTATTTATTTAGCAGAGTAAATATTTTATACTGTACATGAGAAATCAGAGTATAATGTTTATGGTGATGAAATTAAAAGCTTCTTATGTGTTTAAGTGGTACGTTTGTCTTTTCTAGGAGGGAAAGAGATCTTTTTTTTTTAATTTAATTTTTATTGATGCTTTGTGCATTTCGTACATCATTTTCCAATTCAGATCAGGCATATTTCCCTTTCCCTTCCCCCCCACCCCACCCCATCCCAGATCATGTATCCTGCCGTAACTGTCTTGCATTTTTCTGTTTTTTTTTTTTTCATTTTTTAGCTATAAGTGATAATCCATGAGTACAGAAGGGAAGATCCAGGAGTAAAAGGCAAGCCGCGGGCAAAACCCAAGCTGCACGGCGTTTTGCCCAAAACCCCACAGCACCCCCACAGCCCAATCCAAGTGGGGGGTGACAGGTGTGTTGTTCAATCAAGTTGATCAGATGATGTCCAGACTAATTGCTGATTTACCATTCACCCCAATCAAAGCCTTCTTAAATCTACCCACGCCCTCTTCCGCAGAATTGTTCCCTAGGCTTAGAAAAGGGGCACAGTGGACTGAGAAGTAAAACAGTCCCCTCGTCTGGAGCTGTTCACTTGGGACTCACTGGGTCAATCTGGCTCTTCCTTTCATGTGGGCCTGACAGTTGTCCAGGAAGTAACCTTTCGATACTACGATGACGCACATGCAATTAGATATATAGGTATTTAAGGCAGCAACTATAGGTATGGTAGGTACTTTGGCATAGACAAACTTTGTTTGGATTGATATGTCTATCTATGATTCTTTTCATTTTTCCCCCCATGTTAAATCTGACAGGGTTTACTGTGGCTTTAATATCAGCAACCTGTAGAGGATGTAAGTTGTGGCCTCAGCCATGGGTTATCCCTCTCAAGGGAGAGTGGCTAAATAGCCACTTGATTTGGGAATAGTTACAGGCACATGGCTGCCTCTGTTGACAGTATTTTTCCCAGGCAGGTGAGGTGTAAGCTTGTGGCTGACGGTGGAGTCCTTGCTTGACTCAGACCCTGTATTTGCTTCATTGGTTTAGTGGCTTTGGCAACACTCTCTGGCATCCAGAGGCCATCTGGTACACTTGCATGTGCCGTCTCAATACATCCACTCCCATGTTAACGTCAGGTCTTCGTGCTTTTAGGCAATAGGGTCTATCGCCTCTCCTCCTGCAGGTATCCCCAACTTAGGGGCAAGGAGCCCTTATCCTTTTGTGGGGCTTGGCTCCCCGGCCAACATCCCCCTTGGTAGAAAATCCATTGCTGATGTCAGAGCTCCGATTAATATACTTGCCCTAAGTGCATAGCCCAAGTACTTTTATTATATTTGGTTCTGAACAGAGTAATAATCCTTTTCAAGTTCCTATGTCTATTAGTCAATTAAAGAAGGCATTTTTACTGGTTTACTATAGAGATTACCTCTATAAGTGTCTCCAATTTACCGTTGGAGAACGACCTCATCATCGTCATATTTCTTTCTCTCCTTGTTCATGGGGGGGGGTAGGCAAGAAAGTCTCTCATATCAAAACCTTTGTGGCACCTAGAAGGTATAAGTTTCATTAGGACTCATATAAATAGTTGTTACGTGTAGGATCCAAGAGGGTTCGATGTTTATGGCAATACTGAGGCTTTCTTCCTTTCAATGTAAGTTTGTTTCCCAAGTTAACCATATAGTCACCCAAAACAACATGGGTGAATTTGATGAAATCTGTGCCTTGAGTCCTTCCACCCTATAAGTATTATATAAAAACTGTCTTCTGCGAGACTCATGGGTTAAAAAAAAGGGGGGGGGATACAGACAGACATGAAACCTTCAGTCAAAAACACTTACAATTCAAACTTAAAAATACACTACGGGAAAAGTATTTGTTATGTTCCACAGGAAAAACAACAACAAAATGTCCCGAACTTAAGTATGACAGGGCTGAGCATAATGAACAAGAATGCACTCATGAGAATGGCTCTAACATCAAAAAAAAAAAGTGGCAACTGCAAAATGGGTTGACGCCCGTCTGAACATTGAAGTTGGAAGAGAGA
>VZQC01012756.1:0-14013 GCA_009823505.1 Rhizomys pruinosus | reverse complement strand
TTTTTTTTTTTTTGGTCTTTTGAGACAGGGTCTCCCTTTAGTCTCAGCTGGTTTGGAACTCACTCTGTACACCAGGCTGACCTTGAACTCACAAAGATCCATCCGCCTGCCTCTGCTTCCTAAGTGCTAGGATTAAAGGCATGCACCACAACGCCCGGCAGAATTCTTTGGTCTTTTTGAGACAGGGTCTCCTTGTAGCCCCAGCTTGCCAGGAACTTGCTATGTAGACCAGGCTGGCCTTGAATTCACAGACCTCTGCCTGCCTCTGCCTCCCAAGTGCTGGGACTAAAGGCTTACAGCACCATGCCTGGCTTATTTTTATTTTGTATGTATGAGTGTTTTACCTGCAAGTTCTCTACCACTGACCAGCCTGAAGATTCTCTTGCATGATAAGATAGAGAAGCTTAATTAGATTCAGGGTTTATTTTGGCAAGACAGCATGAGGGGTAGAGCTGTGTCCTTGTGATGGTGTTGCCCTCAATGCATAGAATATCTTAGCACTCTAGTGTTTGGGTGCTAATGTTGATTAGTGAGTTCAACTGGTGTCAGCTGTGGGCATCTGTTTCACCTTCCATCTAAGCCACAGCTGATCACTGCTTAGATATCATTTCACTAGATGTGAAGTTACAATCTTCAGGTACTCTTTTTTCCCTCCCTTCCCCAGCCAATGTTATGTGTAGTTTTCTAAAAACTTTATTTTTCTTTTATGTGTATGAGTGTTTTGTGTGCATGCACGCAAGTGTATCACATACATGCAATGCATGAAGAGAACAGAGGGTGTTCAGAGCCCCTGAACTGCAGTTAGGAAAGGTCTGAGTTTAGGGCCCTCTTTTAGGTCTTTTCAGTGGTTGGAGCTAGAAAATGTTTATTTTTTTCAGAAACACATATATAGTGATAATACTAATGTTGCTAACAATACTAAATTTCATGGTTTTAAATTATTTTTTGAGACAGGGTCTCTCTTTAGTCCCAGCTGGCCTAGAGCTCACTACATTATGTAGACCAGGCTGGCCTTGAACTCACAGAGATCCCCCTGTGTCTGCCTCCTGAGTGCTGGGATTAAAGGTGTGTGCCACCAGGCCCAGCTTACATTTTTTTTTTTACTTTTTTTTTTTTTTCCCACTCAGACTGCACTCTCTCCCTCTACTCTCCCGAAGGAGAGAAGAACGATCATCAATGGCAGTGGCAGCTGCAGTAAAGCAACACCAGGAGCCGGCTTCACGCCCAGGAGAGAACGCTACGTCTCCTCCTCGTGGTTTCTGGTACTCTACACAGTCAGAGAAACTTCTCTAGTAACATACTATAGAAATGATCCCTGAAAATACAGTCTTACATTTTGTTTTTTTGAGACAGAGTCTCACTCTGTAGTCCTGGCTGACCTGGAACTTGCTATGCAGACCAAGCTTGCCTTGAACTCATAGAGACCCACCTCTCAAGATTATAAAACATGGGCCACAAAACAGAACAACAAAAACAAGTCTCGGGAGGCAGAGGCAGGTGAATTTCTATGAGTTCAAGGCCAGTTTGTTCTACAGAGTGAGCTCCAGGTCAGCAGGGTTACAGCAGGAGACCCTGTCTAAAAAAGACAGTGGGGGTGGGGGGAATCGTGTGTGTGTGTGTGTGTGTGTGTGTGTGTGTGTATTTTTTTTTCCCCTTTTAAGAAAGTCTGGCCTGGCCTGAAACTTACTGTGTAGACTAGGCTGGCCCTGAATGTACAGAGATCTGCCCTAGTGCTCAGAGTAAACGTATGCTTTACCATACCTAGATGTTTTAAAACCTTTTATTTATTTGCACAGATTTTTTTTTTTTTTTTTTTTTTGTCTTTTCAAGACAGGGTCTCTCCGTAGCCCCAGCTGTCCTGGAACTCGCTCTGTAGACCAGGCTGGCCTTGAACTTACAAAGATCTGCCTGCCTCTTCCTCTGCCTCCCAAGTGCTAGGATTAAAGGTGTGTGCCACCACACCCAGCTCTTCATTGTTTTTTTTTTTAAAGCAAATGACAAAGACCCAATTTACCAGCTTTTTAAAACCTAAACTTTACATATTTAAACAGTTGTCCTGCACAACTAGAAAACATCCTTAATTTATACTGAGCCAGAAATGCATTACCATTGATGCAGTAATAACTGTCATTACTAAACTCTGAAAGAATAGAAATCCTTCTGTAGAAGGTTCCTCCTGGCAGTGTTCCCTTCACAGCAGGCTGACGCTAGGGCTCGCAGCAACACGACTGAAGGAGACCCATGCTGGTGTTAGAATAGTCTTCTCCTAGCACTACTCAGTCACAGGCTTACCCTGGATCACATTTTTTAAAAAAAAGCAAAGTGCATACAGAGATTACAACAATTTTAAAGACAAAAAAAGTCCTACTTTGAGGTCCCAACAACAAACTCACAAGTCTATGACAAATAGGGACTCCGATGAGCTGTTTATAAATACTTTAGGTACAGTTATACTGAAAGTCGAGTTCGTTTGAAATCTTCAAGAAATGTTCCTGTTAATCCTCACATGGTGCTTCTTAACATTCTGTTAAATGCATGCGTTGAATTCCTTGTTATCCAAGTGCAGCCGCTGCTCCTCACCTCTTATTGTTAAGGACTTTAACTGGCCGGTCCACTTCTACTCTCTTGACCGTTCTCCTCAATTCTCTTTGTGGCGATGTTTCTGCCATTAGCTATTCTAGTGGAAGTTGATAGTGATGTGAAGTTGCCATCCCACTGCCACCAAATGACGTGGAGGAGAGCGAAGTGGGGCCCCATGACCCAGTGACCCGAACGAAGTGAATCCTGTGTTAAATTAAGGAAATCCACCTCCAGATGTTGGAAATCCACTGAAGGCAGAGAAAAATGAGCCTGAACCTCTGTTTCTGCTCCCTCAGGGACCCCTTCAGTTCCAAAAAAAGTCATCAAATGGGTCTTCAAAGACAAATGAAAATGGGTCGCTTCCACCAAAAAATGCCCTTGAAGACATCATCTGGGTTGCAGAATGTGAAGCCAAACTCAACCGGACTGTCAAAATGACTTCCACCCCCTCCTCAACCTAACCCTTCTTGGCTGTATTTGTCACAGATGTCCCGCTTCTTAGCATCTGATAACACTTCGTATGTCTAGCTACTTGAATTTTTGCTCGGCTGCTTTCTTCTTAGGATTTTTATCAGGGTGCCACTTAAGTGCCTGTTTCCGATACGCCTTTTTGATATACGGGGGTGAGGCATGTTTCTGCACACCCAGAACTTCATGGTAATCCACTGTGTTTTAACAACTTGTTGGAACAAGCCCAAGGACATGGCGGCCGGCAGGGGAAGGCTGCAGTGGTAGCAGTGCTGCTGGGTCCTCGTGCATTCCTTTTTTTTTTTTTTTTTTTTTTTTTTTGAGACAGGGTCTCCCTGTAGCCCCAGCTGTCCTGGAACTCACTCTGTAGACCAGGCTGACCTTGAACTCACAAAGATTCACCTGCCTCTGTCTCCCAAGTGCTAGGATTAAAGGCATGCACCAGCATGCCCAGCTTGCATTCCTATCTCTTTTCTCCAACAACCTCTTTTATTATTTTTATTTTATATGTAAGTGCACCTGTTTCGTGTCATGTCACGCAATGCCCATGGAGGTCAGGAGACAGCATTGGATCCCATGAAACTGGAATTAGCTGCCATGTGGTGCTGGGAATCAAACCTGGGTTCTCTGCAAGAACAGCCAGTGCTCTTAGGTGCTGAGCCGTCTCTCAAGACTTTTAAAAGTCTTGTCAAGAATCAAGCAGGCAAACAGGTTGGATGCTAAGGAAACCATCCTGGCTTCGGTTCTCAGCTGTGAGTGGCACTGTTTCTCTAGTGCCTCCACCCACTTCTCCATGCAAACTGGAAGCAAATCTCAGACATCCTTTTTCATTAGGGAGTATTCAGAGTGTATCTCTAAAAGAGAGGACTTGACCCAGAAGGCTGGGCTTGGTGGCACATGCCTTTGATCCCCAAACTCCAGAGGCAGAGGCGGGTGGGTTATCAGGCCAGCCTAGTCTACATTGGAAGTTCCAGGCCAGTTGGGGCTAAAAAAAAAAAAAACAAACAACACCCACATGGTAGCTAACAATTGCCCTTAATTCCAGTACTAGGGGATCTGATAATGCCCTCTTCTGGCCTCAAAGGGCATTGCACACTCATGGTGCATACATACAGGCAAAACACATCCAGGTGTAGTCACCTTAGAGTTCTGATCTCGTCCTGTAACCCTGGAATTATGGTTATCTCCCATGAGCCTGGAGCTGTGGTCCTCTCTGGTGAACCTGCAGTGGTGGACCCCTCTTTTGACTGTGATTCTCCCCCCACCTCCTGTGAACCAGCGTTGTCCCCTCCTGTAAGCTGGAGCTGTGTCCCCTTACATGGGCCTCGAGCTTTGGTTCCTATCGTGAGCCCTGGTTCCACATTGGTGGGCTGATGGTGGAGCACAGTGGAGCATGGAGGACTTCCAGGTGTTGAGCAGCAGATTTCAGTTTTCTCTGCAGGAAGTCCCAGGTTGTGCATGGCAGAGGCTCCTCTGATGCTGGGGACAGGGGAGGCCTTTGTTATTTGCAGATTCTGGTCTTGGGAGGACTGATACTCTGGAATGGGCCTCCCACCTGGCTGAGGGCAAGCTATAGTCCTCACTCCACATGTGGTCCTGGGCATCCAGGCCTTGGTGCTGGGCCTCTACCATTACGAGACACCAGCAGATCTTCCATTCTTCTATTATTCTTCTACACCCCCAGGGTACCTTCACCTATGCCCTAATTGAACTTCTAGCGATGAAAATCAGTCTGGGAAATTAAAAAAACAAGTACTGTAATTCTGATATAATAATAAATAATAAATAACATAATTCTCAAACTAAAAATACATAATTATATCTTAGGGTACAGATTTGAAATTCTGTATCTCTACTATAATTTTTGACTATTGGTTACTGACAAATTCTTCTTTATTTTTGTACTATACTACTAAGCTTCAGCAATAATGTGAAGTTTTCCACTCGCTCCCTTTTTAAATTCTCCTTCCCTACAGTGTCTTTTAAAGTAATCATGTTACTCGTGTGTGTGTGTGTGTGTGTGTGTGTGCGTGTGTGTGTGTGTGTGTGTGTGTGTGTCTTTTTGAGAAAGGGTCTCCCGAGGCCCAACTGGCCTGAAACTCTCTGTGTAGTGTGGACCAGGCTGGCCTTGAAATCATAGTGGTCCACCTGCCTCTGCCTCTACCTTTTGAGTGTTGGGATTAAAGGTGTGCACCACCACACCCAGCTCATGTTACTTCTTAAAGAAAGCAATGCTAATAAAACATTCTAAATAAAAAAAAAAATAGAGAAAAAGATAAATAATTGAATTATTAGAAAAGCCCCATAGAGGGGCTAGAGAGATGGCCTAGCGGTTGAGAGCGCCGACTGCTCTTGCAGAGGACCCGGGTTCGATCCCCAGCACCCACATGGCGGCTGAGAACCATCTGTAACTCCAATTCCAGGAGAACTCCCATTCCAGGGGAATCCGAGACCCTCTTCTGACTGCGGCATTGCACGACACGGGTGCACAGACCTACATGCAGACAATACATTCATACACATAAATAAATAAATTAAATAAATAAAAAATTTAAAAAAAGAAAAGCCCCGTAGATATGACCCTAGGTCATTCTGATGGAGGAAATTCCTTAATTCAAGTTCCCTCCTCCCAGGGAACCCTGCTTGGGGTCAAGTTGTCCATAGCCAGCACATTTAGATATATAAGGTGAACTATCTTGGAGATGGAACTCAGACCTAACCTAATATTCCTTTGTCTCCTCTGTTCCTTATACACATGACCTTGAGGTAATTTTGTTTTGTATTTTCATTGTGAGCGTGGCATTGGTTTCATCACTTGTGGCATCATCTTGGCACTCAGAGTTTCAGATTTTAGAGCATTGAGACTTTTGAGGCATGCACAACCCATATTTAGCAGGGGCAGTAAAAGGGTTATCTATCCTTTCTTCAAAAAGTGCTAGGCGGACTGGAGAGATGGCTCAGAGGTTAAGAGCACCAACTGCTCTTGCAGAGGACCTGGGTTTGATTCCCAGCACCCACATGGTGGCTAAGAACCGTCTTTAACTCCAGTTCCAGGGGAATCTGACGCCCTCTTCTGACCTCCGTGGCATTGCATGACACGGGCGCACCAACCTACATGCAGACAGTACATTCATACACATAAAAAATAAAATTTTTTTTTAAAAAGTGCTAGGCTCCTTCCTTGAATCTACTACTTAAAAAAGATAAACTGGGGGTGTGGGGGGGGGGATGGTGGCACATGCCTTTAATCCTAGCTCTTGGGAGGCAGAGACAGACTGATCTTTTGTGAGTCAAGCCAGTCTGGTCTACTAGAGACTTCCAGACCAGCTGGGGTACCAGGGGGACCCTGCCCTGAAAGACCAAAAAAAAAAAAAAAAAAAAAAAAAGATAAACTGATTCCCTCGTACCCATTTTAACACTATCAACCCTTTCCCCCTTTGGCTTCTGCTGCAGCTGGCCTGCAAGCTTGTCTCCGTGCTGGGATAAGCCAGTTCTTCTAAGGTCTTTGCTTTGGTGGCTGTAGTTGCTACTGGTTTGGGGACTTTTCAGTGGACAAAGCTAAAAAAATTTTTGTTGCTTTTGTTTGTTGAGATATGTTCTTACTAGGTAGCCAGCCTGCCTTGAGCTCCAAACCCTCCTGCCTCCGCCTCCCAAGTAGTAGGATTACAGGTGTAAAATACTATGCCTGGCTAAAATATATGTTAAAAAATTTATTTTTGGTGGCTGGAGAGGTGGTTCAGGTGTTACGAGAACCGTCTGTGCTTGCAGAGGACCCAGGGGTGATTCCCAGCACCCACAAGGTGGCTAACAACTGTCCATACCTTCAGTTCCAGGACAATCCGATGCCTTCCTCTGACTCCGTGGGCATTGCACAACATGAGTGCACTTACACATGCAGGCAATACACACATAAAAATAAGATTAAAAAAATTTTTTTTTAATTTTCTTTTTGGCTGGGTGTGGTGGCATACTCCTTTAATCCCAGCACTCAGGAGGCAGAGGCAGGCAGATCTCTGAGTTCAAGGCCAGCCTGGTCTACATAGTGAGTTCCAGGCCAGCTGGGGCTATAGGGAAACACTGTCTTAAGACAAAAAAATTCTTTTTGATAGAACTGAGGATTGAACCTAGGTTCTTTCACATACTGAGCAAGCATTCTACAAGTAGAGCTATAGCCACAGCCCTTAGAAATATTTTGTTAAACATAAATATATTGTGAGTTCATGTGATACTTCCACTTCAAGATTATAGTTCTCATTCTGCTTCATTTCTGTCCCATTGACAGAGCTGAAGGCCTGACCCAGAAGCTTTGGGTACTTGTGCCTACAAGCCTAAGTGCGTGGGTGTGGCGAGGATGGCCTGAGAAGCACAAGAACCACTGGCCAATCACCCATGTGGTATTGGGTAGCAATTTCCTCCATAAAACCTTTCATCTTGGAGGGATGTTTAAAGGGAGGTAAGAGCAGGATATTTTCAGAGGAGGAGAAACAGTTTCATCCTCAGGGAAACACCTTTAAACTCAAGAAATGAACAATCAGTAGCTTCAGGAAGTCCTTGAAACTGCCCAGGTTCACCAGACCCCTCCCTCGCTGTATTAGTCACTTAATTGTTGTGATAAAAAAATCATGATCAGCTGGGCAGGGTGGCTCACGCCTTTAATCCTAGCACTTGGGAGGCAGAGGCAGGCGGATCTTTGTGAGTTCAAGGCCAGCCTGGTCTATAGAGTGAGTTCCAGGACAGCTGGGGCTACAGGGAGACCCTGTCTTGAAAAGACAAAAAAATCATGATCAAGGCAACTTAAAAGAGGAAGAGTTTGTTTGGCTTGTGGTTTAGAGAGTGTTTGTGGGCCTTCATTCAACTGGTCCTTGATCCCCTCTCTACCAAGGGTAAATGTGACGGAGCAAAAGAACACTCCAGTAGCATGGCAGAGGGTGAAACTCAAATCTTTCAGTATAGGGTATACAGGAAGCTTCTACCAATCAGCACAGAGAGCATCAGAGGTATCCAATCATTGAAAAGGTCAACCTAATCATGCAGTCACATAGTCTTCAGCCTACACGTGCTTCTGTAGATGATCACTCATTGTTTACAAGCCCAATGTGTGGGGAGGAGTGTGGGGTGGTGGGTTGGAGGGCAACTAATCATAGCAAGGAGGCTGCATGCAGCTGTTGCCAGGAAGGGTGCCATGCTGATGGCACAGCAAGAAATTCAGCAACTCACTTACTAATCAGGCCCAGGAGTGGCCTACAAGTATCCATAATGGATAGGGAGGCATGGTGGCAAAGGGAGAAGGCAGTTGCAGGAAAGATTGGAAATTGGGCTTCAGAACTCCTAAAACCTGCCCCCAGTGATGAGCTTCCTCCAGGAAGGCCACCCCACCTACAACTTCCCCGAACAGCCCCCACCAACGAGGTCAAGCTATCCACATACTTGGAGCCTGCAGGGACGTTCTTATTCAAACCACCTCATTCCACTCCCTGGCCCCCGTAGGCTCATGACCATATAAGAAGCAAAACCCATTTAGTCCACCTTCAAAAGTCCCCATAGTCTTTACCAATCTCAGTACTATTCAGAGTCCAGAGTCCAAATTCTCTTAAGACTCAAGGCAATCTCTTAATAGAACGAAATACACATTCCCACTCCAAAAGGGAGCAATGCGGGCATGCTGAGGAAATACTGGACCAAAACAAGACCATAAACCAGCAGGGTAAACACCAAATCCAGTAGCTACATGTCTGACTCCTGGGATTTTACCTCCAAAGGGCTTAGATGGTCCAGCTTTGCTATGTGTAATCTCTCTTTCTTTCTCTTTCTTTCTTTCTTTCTTTCTTTCTTTCTTTCTTTCTTTCTTTCTCTCTCTATTTCTCTCCTCTCTCTCTCTCTCTCTCCTCTCTCTCCTCTCTCTCTCCTCTCTCTCTCTCCCCACCCCCCTAAGCTGGTACCACTCCCTGTATGCAGGACTCCTTGGTGGATGTCTCATGGCTCTAGCAGCTCCAGCATCTTGGGGTTTTGTGCTGAATAGCTTTAGTATCAACTTGACACACTCGGACTGAGGGAGCCTCAATTGGGAAATTGCCTCCATTGGCCTGGCCTGTGGCCATGCCTATAGGGCATTTTCTTGATTGTTGAGGGATGTAGGAGGACCCAGCCCACTGTGGGCAGGCCAAGCTTGTGTAGGTGGTCCTGTATTGTATAAGAAGGCAGTTGGGGGCTGGAGAGATGGCCTAGCGGTTAAGAGGGCCGACCGCTCTTACAGAGGACCCGAGTTCGATCCCCAGCACCCACATGGCGGCTGAGAACCGTCTGAAACTCCAATTCCAGAAGAACTCCAGTTCCAGGAGAATCCGACACCCTCTTCTGACCTCCACAGCATTGCACGACAGGGGTGCACAGACTTGCATACAGACAGTACATTCATACACATACAGAAATAAATAAATAAATAAATAAATAAATAAATAAATAAGAAGGCAGTTGGGGGGCTGGAGAGATGGCTCAGCAGTTAAGAGCACCGACTGCAAGGTTCCTGCCCTGAGTTCCCACCCTGGGCTCCCTCAGTGATGAATTGTGACCTGGGAGATGTAAGATGAATAAACCCTTTCCTCTCCAAGTTGGTTTTGGTCAGAGTGTTTTCTCACAGCAATTGAAGGCAAACTAGAACAGGTCTGCACTGCCAATCAGCCTTCACCTTCACAGCTTCATGTGATGGCCTATCAGGGCCTTCTTTATGCAGAGACACCTCTGCTGCATGCTGCCTGACCTTGGAGGTGATCTGAAATCATGAAGGAAGAACTTAGGACCCCTTTACACTTGTACCCTTCATGCTTTTGAAGCCAGAACCATGTGAATAGCACTGCCAAGTTTGGCTGCAGCCTGGGAGGGACCCTGGCCTGCTTCACCCTCATTAGCAGCTTTTCTATGCTGAGGTTTTCTTGGAGCAGGAAACCCCTCCAGCATTTTCATTTCACAGGTTGGAGGCTTAGTTGGGTGTGGTCTTGCCAGGAAGGTACTCTTTCCATTGTTTAAGTGAAAATCTCTAGGCCTCTCCTTAATGGCATGTGTCTAATCAAAGAGAACCATTAGCGCATGCCTTGGCTCCAACATTAATCTTTTGGGGGGGTTCTTTTTGAGACAGGGTCTCCCTGTAGCCCCAGCTGGCCTGGAACTCACTATATAGACCAGACTGGCCTTGAACTCACAGAGATTTGCCTGCCTCTGCCTTCTGAGTGCTGGGACTAAAGGTGTGCAATGCCATGCCTGGCTGAATTTTTGCAAGTGAAACCTTTTGTGCTTTACTGAGATAATTGTTGCTGGTCAGCTGAGGCTGAAAAATCAGCTATGAGTAACAAGAGCTCAGCATCATTGAGTGAAATCTCCTGAAAAGTATTTCCTCAGGACCAGCACACAGAAGCAGTGGTGGTGGTGTTGGTGGAGGTGAGGGGCTCAAGGCTCTATTTCAAGCTGGAAGCAGGACTTGGTAATGTGTAAGAGTCTCCTACATGCTATTGGTTTTGAAGGCTCATGGGGAGGATCTGAGGTTTGGCATTGTGGGAAGCAAGAAGAGGCCCTTGGTGAGGGTGCAGCCTCCATTGCAATGGAGACCCCAGAATATTGGAGATGTCAGGACCCTGGGATAACCCCCCAAGGCAACAGCACGTGTGGAATGGAGCCTGCCTGAGCCTATGAGATGAGCTGTGTGTGCTGTTGATGGCACAGCCAGAAGTGTAGCTGCCCAAGCCATTTGGACCCCAGAATATTGTGAGTGAATCCCAGATATCCAACACTGAGCTACATTGCTTGACTCTGGTTTTGCTTAAGTGTGGCTGGTACTTCTCTTTTGAAATAAGACAGTATGTAACTTGTTTTTTATTTTACAGGAGCCCACAGTTAAGAGACTTTTTAAGGAGTGTGGGAAAATTTAGTTAAGATGGGTAGCATTCTAAACCAATGGGACCTCCCTGGTCACACCCATAGGGTGGGATTTAGTGATGAAAAGGTTTAGGATTTGGCCCTGGGAGTTGAGTCATGCTGTCTAATAACCAGACATTTTGGAATAAAACTCTCTCTGCATTTGGACCTCAACATGTGTCCATGTGGTGTGCTTTCCTGTGCATGTTTTCATCATGGATCATCCTGGGATTAAAGGGGACCCCCCCACACACAAATGGCACCCAGACATGGGGCAGGAGGAAACCTTAACAAATTAGGTATGCAAACCTCTGAATCTTGCCTCTTCTTCTCTGTCTTCTCTCTCTCCTGATATCTATCTTTGCGGTGGAGCCTTCTCTCCTGCTGGTTTCAGTGGATGGGAGGGTGATCTGGGGACGTGTGGCTTTGCACATGTGGAGGAAAATGGCCTGGCTCTGGTTTGGCTCAGAGGGAGCACCCAATTCCCTCCAGGCATGTGCCTCCTGGCTTGGTCACTCCTGCAGGCTATAAAAGCCAGTGACTTCAGGGCTGGAGAGATAGCCTAGCGGTTAAGAGCACCGACTGCTCTTGCAGAGGACCCGGGTTCAATCCCCAGCACCCACAGTGGCAGCTAAGAACCGTCTGTGACTCCAATTCCAGGAGAACTTACAGTTCCAGGGGAATCCGAGACCCTCTTCTGACCTCCGCGGCATTGCACAACAGACAGTACATTCATACACATACAAAAAAAAAAAAAAAGCCAGTGACTTCAAGGCTGAGTTTAATATCAAGGCTTAGTAGCCATGCTTGGCCTTGGAACCATTTTTCATAATTCTACAGGTCTAAAATAGAACTTATTGGTTTTAAATCCCCCCCCCCCAAAGAAAGACTTCATCCCCTACTGTGAAGAACCAGTTCTTCAGGTTCAGTTCCAACTTTAACTTGTTCATATGTAAATTTTCTCCATGGTAGCTTACTCCTAGGACTGAGCCCACTTCTTTCTGATGCAAATAAGGCCTTTCACAAGAACCACCCTACCAAGAGCAGTTTTTCCAGATAATTTTAAGCTGTGGTCACTGTCAGGTTGTTAGATCCAGAAGCCCATTGGAATGCAGAGACACCTAAGACCGGTGGGCCAGGATCCTGCTCTACAGGCCAGCCTTTAGCTATGCTAAAACGGGCCACACTGTTATTCAGAAATCTGCCTTTTTGAAGCCAGACTCCAGACTCCTGCAGAGTACGCTACCCACCCCACTCCCACTGAATCCGACTCCCACATTCTCCCTTAACTTCCCAAGCCAGACCCATTCTGTGCTTGGCTCTACCTCTCCCCTGAGCCTAGCTTGGCTCTTTCTTCCCCTAGCCTAACCTGCTACCTGAATTAAATCTTGCTCTGAAGAACTTAGACCTCGTGGTCTTTCATTCCGGGGAGGGGAGCGCACATAACCTTACATTCTGGTGCCTTGACTCGGATCGCCTTTTTTCCCGCCCCCCCACCCCTCGGGACAGCTTCGGAGTAGCCAGTAAGCCAAGACACCAGCACAGGCCTTGACAACATCCACCAAAATTCGGCCAAAGGTACCCTCTCTCCTCTCCTTACTCCTTATCCTACCCTACTCTATTCCCGTGTGACTGTGCGTGAACGTTAAGAGTATGTGTTATGGTTCCACAGCTCTCAGGCGATGGAATCTGATTGGCCCTTAATCCCGGTTCCGCCAAGTCGTTTCATCATCAGTGGGCACTCATCACAACTTGTGATGACCAGCACGGGGTTTATACCTGTGTGCCTTCATGGTAAGACTTCCAAGTGCCTTGCAGGCTGCCGCGCCGATCGGCCGGGCACCTGAGTGAGGGGAGATTCCATCTCCCACACCTACCTTCTGTGTAACCCTGTGTATGTTCTGCCCCCTCTAGCTGCCCCCTCTGCCCGCACACTTCCTGTTCTAACTACTGCTTTCTCTCGATCCTCTTTTTCCATTCTTTTTAGTCTCCCGTTCCGTTCCGTTTTTGGATCCCTGAGTGCCGGCTAAGTCAGGGATCCCCTCCGATTTTCCCTGTCCAGTTTGCTGTCTATTACCAGACGCTGGAGACAGATCTGGACCAATTTTGGCCTCCTCGTGTGATTTTCGGGATGCTGACTTCACAGACGTGCAGGCCCGATTTCAGAGACTCCCACACTGGTCACACGACCTGGGGTCTCTGAGCGCCTACTTAGAACTAGGGCGGACGCACCTCAGCACTCAGTGGGTGCTTTCTGAGACTAAAAAGAATCTATTTTCCTTCCTACAGACCTCTTTTCTCCCTCTCTTCTCCCCTCTTCCTCATCCTCTGACTCCTAATATGGGAGCCTCACACTCTGAAAGAGAGGCCCTGGGCCTCACACCCTTGGAGTGTCTCCTACACTCTTTAAGAGAACTCAACTCTACAAAAATCCAAGTCTTGCTCTCACTATCTGGCCAGGATACCAATTAGCTAACAATACTGTCTGGCCTGAGACAGGTACCTTAAATCTCCAAATTCTCAGCTTTAAGAGACTTCTGCCAGCTCTCTAAATGGTCAGAATGCTTGTGTATACAGGCATTCTTTGCCCTTCACTCATGTCCCTCTCTCTATTTCTCTCAAGACTCCCGTCCCCCTCCTATACACTAGACCAGAACTCCACCTCATGCTTTGACCTTGGTGGCTGACCTAGGCTCTCCTCGTGTCTGTCTGTCTGTCTGTCTCTCTCTCTCTCTGCCTCTCTCTGTCCCCGTCCACCCCTTTCTTCTGCCCCCTGCCATGCTGTCTGGTCCCACCAAGTGTCTGCAGGTGCTCACGCTGGCAGTCCCAGGTGGAAGTAAAGCATGCTCCTAGAATGACCTATGCCTCCTGTGCCTTTTTCATTGTTTCCTGCTTTTTACACTTAATATTATTGGTGCCATGACATTTTGCAACCCCTGGACTTGCCAGCCGAGTATTTCTCCACACATTTTCCCTGTCTCTCTCTCTCTCTCATTCTCTTTTCCTTTCTCTCTCTCTCTGCTCCTCTCTCCAAAAAAAAAAAAAAAAAAAAAAAAAAAG
>VZQC01012755.1:40451-91080 GCA_009823505.1 Rhizomys pruinosus | reverse complement strand
CTCCAGGGGAATCGACGCCCACTTCTGACCTCCAGCGTAAAACCATTGCACGACACGGGTGCACGGACTGCATGCAGCAGTACATTCGTCACACATACAAAATACACTTAATAAAAAAAAAAAAAAGAAAATCGTATAACCCCTAAATGAAGCAGTGTAGAGTACTCTTTAAAAATTAAAAAATGTTTCATTTCCTTAGTGTATCAGGAAATGACACTGTCTTAAGTGTTTGTCTCGGCCAATCTCTAATTCCCCTCTGTGAAGTTCTATTCAGATTTTTGCTCCTCTTGATGAATGCTTCATTTGTTTTCTTCTTTTTTTTGAGTAGTTGTAATACTCTGGAAAAAATTACTGCTTTTGTCAGATGTATCTGCTGGGAATGTTTCCTCCCCCTCTGTGGGTCTTCTCCTCACTCCTTTATTGCTTCCTTGATTGTATACAGAAGCTTTTGAGTTATGAGGGTCCATTTGTCAATTGTCGGATATTATTTCTTGTGCAGCTGCTTCTGATTTAGGAAGTCTTTTCCTAAACCTATGTCTTGTAGTCTGCTGCCAGTTTCTCTTCTATCACCTCCAGTTTGGGGTTTTCATGTTTGGTCTTTGATCCATCTGGAGATGGCTTGACCTTTGTTACAAGGTGAAGGTAGGATTTAATTTTATTTTCTTACCAAAGTGGTGATCAGTTTTGCCAACACACCACTTGCTGCAGATTGCTGTCTTTCTTCCATTGTGTCTTCTTGGCCCCCTTGTCAAATATGATGCAGGGCCTGAATTGTTTATGAGCTCAGTTTGGATCTTCAGTTTTATTCCATTGGTCAAATGGTCGATTTTTGTGCCAGTACCAGGCTGTTTTTTATGATTATAGCACTGTAAGTATAGTTTGATGTCTGTCTTTATAGCGATCCCCCCTGTATTGCCTCTTTTGCTCCAGGGTTGCTTTGGCCTATTTGGGGTCTTTTGTATTTTTTCCACTAAGAAATTGCTGGCTTTTTTTTTCCAGGCCTGGTTGAGAAACTCTTGGGGATTTTGAGTGGGATCGCATATTATTTTACAATCTGTACATGAGTTTGGGGTAGGATGGACATTTTACTATATTTTTTTCCCAATCCCTGGAGCATGGGAGTTTGTCATCTTCTGATGTCTCCTCAATTTTCCTTTTTCAGGGGTTAAAATTTTTTTTGTAGAGATCCTGGTGTCTTTGTTTAGGTTTGTTCCTATTTATTTTATTGTTTTGCGTTGGCTATTGAGTGGGGGGGAAGGTCTCCTTGTATTCCTTCTTTCACATTGTTGTTGTTGGTGTACAGAAAAGGATTACTGATTTTTCTCGGTTTATTTTGTATCCTACCACTTTACCAAGCTTTTAATCCTTTCTAGGAGTTTCTGGTGGATGGTCTTACATCCCTTAGGTAGATAAATCAATCATCAGCAACAAGGGATAGCTTGACTCCTCTTTTCCAATAGAACTCCTTTAATTTCCTTTCTTGCCTTATTGCCCTAGCTAGGGTTTCTAGCACTATATTGAAGAGGAGTGGTGAAAGGGGGCAGACTTGCCGAGTCCTACCTTTAAGGGGACTGCTTCTGTCATTTCCCCATTTAGGGCGATATTGGCTGTGGGTTTTCGTATATGGCCTTGATTACATTGCGGAATGATCCCTCCAGACCAATCCCTCCAGGACTTTAAATATGTGAAAGGGTGCTGGATTTTGTCAAAGGTTTTATCCGCATCAATTGAGATTATGGTGTGGTTTTTGTCCTTCAGTCCATTGATATATTTGATGATGTGTATTGATTTTCGTTATGTTGAACCATCCTGCATCTCTGGTATGAATCCAACTGGTCATTATGGATGGTCTTCTTGATTGCTTGTGATTCTTGTATGCGATTTGCCAGGAATCCTGTTTCGAATTTTGGCATCTGAGTTATTAGGAGAAATGGGTCTCTAGTTTCCTTTTGGTTCTATCTTTCCCTGATTTTGGTAATAGAGCGTAATGCTGGCTTCCTAGAAAGAATTTGGGAGAAGTCCCTCCCTTTGTATCCTTCTAACATTTTTAGTAGTAATGGTTGTACAGCTTTTCGAAATATTTTATAGCATTCTGACGTGAATCGAAATCCATCCGGGGCCTGGGATTTTTTGTGTTGGGGCGGCTACTTATTAAATCTTCGATTTTTTCCTGTATTATTGGTCTGTTTCGGCTGTTGATCTCTTCTGGTTGAGTTTGGTGATTCCAGGATTTCAGATATTCATCCATTTCTCAGGTTTTCAAAACTTAGTAGAAGTTCTCCTGGAGTTGGAGTTTCAGACGGTTCTCAGCCGCCATGTGGGCGCTGGGGATCGAACCCGGGTCCTCTGCAAGAGCGGTCGGCACTCTTAACCGCTAGGCCATCTCTCCAGCCCCCGGGGTTATACGATTTTCAATCTCACTAACAGTGAATGAGCTTTCCCCTTTCCCCACATCCTCTCTAGTATTTGGTATCATTTATCCTCTTGATCTTATCAAGTTTGACTGCATTAAAATGAAATCTCAAAGCAGTTTTAATTTCCATTTCCCTAATTACTAACAATATTAAACACTTTTTTTTGGTCTTTTCGAGACAGGGTCTCCCTGTATCCCCAGCTGTCCTGGAACTCGCTCTGTAGAGCAGGCTGGCCTTGAACTCACAAAGATCCACCTGCCTCTGCCTCCCAAGTGCTAGGATTAAAGGCGTGTGCCACCACGCCCAGTGTGATGGTTTGAACGAGTGTCCCCCATAGGTTTTAAGTGTTCAGATATTTTGTCCCCAGTTGGTGGCACTGTTCTTTGAGATCTTAGAGGGTGTGGCCGTGCTGGAGGAAGTACGTCATTGGGGGCGGGCTTAGTGAGTTTAACAAGCCTTGCTGTCTCCAGTCTCTCGCTCTCTACTTCCTGTGCGTATTGTGAGATGTGACACTCTGCTTGCTGCTCCAGCCCCTGCCACCATGATTCCTGCCACAATGGACTCTGATTCCCTGGAACCATCAATCGTAAGCTCAAATAAACTCTTCCTTTTATAAGTTCCTGTGCTCATGGTGGTTTTATCACAGCAACAGAAAAGTGACTAATACATCCGGCAATATTAAACACTATTAAAGATGTTTCTTAGCCGTTTTTATTTCTTCTTTTGAGTACTGACTGTTCAGATCTTTAGCTCATCTTTTAATTGGTCACTTGTTTTCTTAATTCTTTGTCTTTTGAATCCTTTCTATATTCTAGATGGTAAACCTCTGTCAGATGTGCCACTGGTCAAGATTTTTCTCCCACTCTGTGGGTTTTCTCTTCATTTCCTTTTTCTGTACAGAAGCTTTTAATTTAATCAGGTCCCACTTGATTATTGTTGACCTTAATTACTATGAAGCTAATGTCCAATTTAGAGATATCTTTCTTACACCTATAGCTTGTAGGATGTTGGCAGTGATCCCTTGTAACAGTTTGAGAGTTTCAGATTTGACATTGAGGTCTTCGATCCATTTGGAGTTGACTTTTGTGCAAAGTGAAATAAAAGGGTCTA
Source organism: Rhizomys pruinosus (assembly GCA_009823505.1). Lineage (NCBI taxonomy): Eukaryota > Metazoa > Chordata > Mammalia > Rodentia > Spalacidae > Rhizomys > Rhizomys pruinosus. The sequence continues at coordinate 87,556 of VZQC01012755.1, read as the reverse complement.
GTTTCATTCTTCTACACGCTGAGATTCAGTTTTGCTGGCACCATTTCCTGAATATGCTATCTGTACTTCATTTGATTGTTCTTTGCCCCTTTGTCAAATATCAGTTGGTTGAAATTGCATATACTTGTATTTGGGCCTTCAATTATGTTTTATTGATTTATGGGTCTATTTTTGTGCCTGTACTATACCGTTTTTTATTACTATAGCTCTGTAATCTAATTTGAAATCTGGTATGATAATCACCCTGCATTTCTCTTTGTGTTCAGGGTTTTTCTGGCTATCCTGGATCTTTTGTAAACGGGAATGTTTCTTTGTACTCTATCTCCAATTGCTTGTTATTGGTATATAGAAAGACTACTGATTTTTGTAGATTAATTTTAAAGCCTGCCACATTACTGAAAGGGATAATCATCTCTTGGAATTTTCTTGTGGAATTATTGGTATTTCTTAGGTATAATATATGATCTGCAAAAATGGATAATATTACTTCTTCCAATTTGTATTCCATTAATTTTGTTCTCTTGTCTTATTGCTGTAACAAGAATTTCAAGCACTATATTAAAAAGGAGTGAAGACCATGGACAGCCTTGTCTGGCTCCTGATTTTAAAGGGAATGTCCCAGCTTTCCTCCATTTAGAATGATGTTTGCCCTGTTTTTCTTTTCCTTTTTTTTTGTATATAGCTTTAATTATGGTGAGGTATATTCCCTCTAGGCCAATTCCCTCTAGGATTTTAAGCATAATATATGTTGAATTTTATCAAAGACAACTTCTAGACCTATTGCAATGACCGTATGATTTTGTCTGAGTCCATTTATATGATTCATGACATTTTTTTAAATTTTATTTTATTTTCATATGTGTATATATGTACTGTCTGCATGTAGGTCTGTGCAGCTGTGTCATGCAATGCTGTGGAGGTCAGAAGAGGGTGTCAGATTCCCCTGGAACTGGAGCTAAAGACAGTTTTCAGCCACCATGTGAGTGCTGGGGATCAAACCTGGGTCCTCTGCAAGAGCAGTTGGTGCTCTTAACTGCCAGGCCATCTCTCCAGCCCCGATTCATGACATTTAATGATTTACATATATTGAACCATCCCTGAATCTCTGGAATAATGCCAACTTAATCATGGTGGATGGTCCCTTTGATGTGTGTCCATATGCAGTTTGCAACTATTTTGCTGAGAAATTTTCCATCAAAGTTCATTAAGGATGTGAGTCTATAGTTTTCTTTTTTTATTGCATCATTACCTGGTTTTGGTACTAGATTGATGGTAGCTTCATAGAAATAATTTGAGGGTTCACCTTCTGTTTCTATTTTTTGAACAATTTAAATAACATTGGTTGTAGATCTTCCTTAAATGTCTATTAGAATTCTTATGTAAATTTGTCTGGGACTGTTTTTTTTTTAGTTAGAGATTTTATATTACTGTTTCAATTTCCTTATATATTAGAGTTCTGTTTAAGCTGTAGATCTCTTGTTAGTTTAGCTTTTGTGATTTGCATTATTTTAGCTATTTATTCATTTATTTTACGTTTTCAAATTTAATAGACTATAGGTTTTTAACTATTTCCCTTATAATGTTCTAGGTCTTTTTGTTGTCTGTTGTAATGTTTCCCCTTCCATACCTAATTTTGTTGATTTGGAACTGCTCTTGGTTTCTTTTTGGTTAACTGAGCTATAATTTTTACCTTTTCAAAGCACCAGCTCTTATATTCATTGGTTTGTTGAATTGTCTTCTTTGTTTCTATTTCATTAATTTCTGCTCTGATGTGGTGAGTTGAGATTAATCTATTTCTTTTTTTAATTTTTTATTGTTATTAAACTTTTTCCGTAAGTCATACATCATTTCTCAATCGAATCTAGAGTCCCTTCTCTTTCCATGCCGCCCACCCCACCCGAGTCCCTGCAATATGCCTTACAATTCCTGCATCTTTTTCTGAGTCTTTCCAGAGATTTTTTCCCCTTTTTTCAGTTCTTTGTTTGTTGTTCTCTCTAATTTGTATTGCTAGTATAAATACATATAGCTAGTGTATATAAATATAAAAATAAACTATATATATATATATATATATATATAATATATATATATATAGATATCACACACACACACACATGTCACTTGAATTGGAGGACTTTTTTTCCTAAAAGATGTCATGTTTTCCTTAAGGAAGTGCTCAAAGGTTCTTCCTTGGCAATCCCAAACAACCATCAATCCTGCACTTTTGCTCCAAATTGGGGTCTTTCCCTCTCATGGCCCCCCAAATGAAGTCCCCCGAGGACCAGATCCTCAACTGACCTTGAGGAAACAAAAACCTTGGTTAATCTGGGCTAACTGTGTGGCCTTAAGTATCCATAAGGAAAGTACAACCAGAAATAAATAATCGGTAGGACAAGAGAAACTGTACTGCACACATAAAACTGGAGATCTTAGTAAAAAGATAAAAAGAAAAAAAAAGAGAATACTATCTTCAGTTCTTACGGGCAAGTGTATCTACCCTGAGGCTGCCACCGCTTTTGGCACTCCTCAAAGATATGAGACACAGCTTTTTAATCTGTTTCTTAACAACCTGTATTAATGTATTAATGAAGTTGGGTGCAATAGAGTTTTTTTGCATATATGTTCATGTTTGTAATATCTTCTTGGATGATTATTCCTATGATAAGAGTGAAGTGACACTCCTCTGTATCTCTTCTTTAGTGTTAGTTTGAAGTATATTTTATATTAGAATTGCAACTCCTGCTGGCTGCTCAGTGCCATTTGCTTGCAATATCTTTTTCCATTATTTCACTTTAAGATAGTACCTGTCCTTGAAGTTGAGACAACAAAAAGTTGGATTTGTTTATTAATCTATTCAAGTAGCCTGTATCTTTTGGTTAACTGGGGACTTCCATCCATTGATTTTAAAGTTATTATTAAAAGATGTGTATTGGTTCTCATCATTTTATTTCTGTTTGCCTTCTTGGTCTAACTTTGTGTTTCCAAAGTTATAATTTAATTTTTTTAAATTTTGTTGCCCCTTGGGCTTAGTTGTTCCTTTCTAAAGCTTTGTAATGCTTCAAGTATTCTGTAAACTGCTGATTTTCTGGACATGAATTCTTTCAGCCTATTCTTGTGATTGAAAACTTTTCTTTCCCCTTCAAATATAACGAACTTTTTTCTTGGTAAAGTATTCTGGGTTGTCATCTATGGTCATTTGGATCCAGGACTATTTTGGTCCAGGTGTTTCTGGCTTTTATAGTCTGCATTGCAAAATCACCTGTAATTATGGTGGGTTTTCCTTTATGTGTGACTTGTTTTTCTTTTGCAGCTTTCAGTATTCTCACTTAGTTCTGTACACTTAGTATTTTAACTATGATATGTCTTGTACAGTTTCTTTTCTGGTCCTGTTGATTTGCTGTTCTATTTACTTATCATATTTTGTATGGGCACATTTTTCATTAATTTTGTGAAATTTTCTTCAATCCTGTTGAAGATTTGGTCAATATCATTATCCTGAGATTCTTCTCCTTCTACTATGCCTATGATGCATAAATTGGATCTTGTCATTGTGACCCACATCTCATGCATATGCCATTCTTGTTGTTTTCTTTTTTTTTAATTAAAAGCTAGCCAGGCACATGCCTTTATTCCTAGCACTTGGGAAGCAGAGGCAGGTTGATCTCGGTGAGTTCAAGGCCAGCCTGGTCTACAGAGTGAGTTCCAGGACAACTGGAGCTATTGGTAGACCCTGTGTCANTATATATATGCTTTTCTTGAGAAGCTCAGTTCTTCAACTTTATCTTCTGGTCTTGATATTCTGTTTTCTATTTCATTCATTCTACTCTCATTTCCAATTAGCTTTCTCCTGTCATTACCAATTAGCTTCTAGAGTGTTTCACTTATTTCTTCATTTTGGCTTGAATATTTTCTTCAATATTCTATCTCTTCTGTGAATTTAATCAGAAGTTTATTCCTATATTCTTTTAGTTCTTTGATTTGTGTGTTCTTCAAATTTGTTGAATTCTTTCATCATATTTATGATTGTTCTTTTACATTCTGTGTCTTGAGCTATTTCTACTGGATTTTCATTGTCAAACTCTTCTTTAGGAATGGTAGTATTTGATGGGAACATATGTGTTTTTCATATTAATATTTTTCCATTGTTATTTTAGCATGTGAATTTCTTTTGTTACTTGTGGTTCAGGTGTGAAACTCAAGCCTTCCTTTGTTGAGTTGAAGTCTAATTTTGTTTGTACACTTGATGTGTCTTGGTTGTTTTCTTGTTTGGCATGAAAACCTAGTTGGTCTAGGTTTCAGATTATCACTTTTGACTTTATATCAGAGGGTCCAAGTGGCTCTAGTCCAGCTACATAAGAATTCATGCAGAGTGATAAGTCAGACTCTAATTGCATACTCTCAATCTTCCTCCTAAATTCTGATCTCCTACTAGGTAATAGGCTCATCCCAATTTAGGAAGCTGGATTCAGGTTTTCTCATGATCTGGCCTTAGTAAAGGGCATTGAACATCCTACCTCTTCAACATTTTGGAGGAGCATCAGATGGTCCCAATGTAGGAGGATGGGCATGGTGCACTTTTGAGAGCTCATTGCTATGAGTCGCTAAGTGGGTAGTCCAGATCTATGACGTGCCGAGAGCAAAAACAGTCCTGTGCCCAAGGTTAGAACTGGATGTGTGGTTGGGGAAACTAAAGTTTCTCCAGCTGTAAGGAAGACAAGGCATAGTGCATAGGATCAGAGTTACCAGGGCAGAAAACTGGTCTCAGGAATCCAAGGCAGGTTGGGGGTTGGGGGGAGCCAGGGCAAAAGGCTGGCCTCCTGAGACCACAGGCAAGACGGAGATGGAGACTGCCTGTGAAGGACCTAACCATACAGGCTGAAAAACTAAGCTGGTCTGAGTACAAAGGCTCAAGACACAATGGGTATGTCTGGACCAGGAAGGCAGTCCAGAGATCTGGGGTGCTAAGAGAAAATGTGGGTCTGTGCCCAAGGCTAGAGGAACATGGTGTGGGGGCAGTAAATTCTGTTAATGTCCTTTTTAAAAAAAATTGGATGGGGGGGCTGGACAGATGGCCTACCAGTTAAGAGCACCAACTACTCTTGCAGCGGACCTGGGTTCAATCCCCAGCACCCACATGGCAGCTGAGAACCGTCTTTAACTCTAGTTCCAGGGGAATCCAACACCCTCTTCTGACCTCCGAGGCATTGCACGGGTGCACAAACCTACATGTAGACATTCATACACATACAAAAATAAATAAAAAATTTAAAAAAAATGGACAGGATATCACTGTGTATGCCAGGTTGGTTTTGCAGTTGTGGCAATCTTTCTTTTGTCTTCTAAGTACTGGAATTTTAGTCCAGATCTATCATTCTCAGCTCAGTGGATTATTTTTTCCACAGCAAGCCTGCAAAATGAACATATTTTTGGCCTCATCTCCTCTTTAGAAACTCGGAAAAGATATATTGCACCAAGGTTGTAGAATATGCTATAGGTTTCACTTTTAATTCTTTCATTCCAAAGATTGAATCTTTTTTCAGTGAAGCCTCCAACACTCCTGGCCACAGAAGGCAGCTAGCTTTGTGAATTTACCTTATTTTTCCACATTTTAATATTCCTTCCTCTTCTACAGCTATTGATACTATCATCTAGCTAAAGAGGAGGTTTTCAAATCTGTGTAAATGATCTCAAGGATGGGAATAGCCTAGATAACACACACAGATGAGAACAAACTTCTCCACACTACTGGGGATCTCAGAGATACAGATATTTATTTCCTATTCCAGACCTGTGAAAAAAAATAAAAATACCCCCTCTCCCCTCTACAATTCTGTTAACATAATTTACAACACAAAACAATAAAATAATTCTAGGGAAGCACTGTTGTTCTAGTTTCTCTTCCATTGCTGTGACAAAACACTCAGATCAACACCAACTTAGGGAGGAAAGGGTTTATTCAGCTAACATCTCCTGGGTCACAAATCATCACTCAGGGAGCCCAAGGCAGGAACTCAGGGCAGGAACCTGGAGGCAGGAGCTGAAGCACAGGACATGGAGGAATGCTGTTTACTGGCTTGCTCCCCTGACTCATGCCCAGCCTGCCCTCTAATATGGCACAAAACCACCTGCCCAGGGTGGTATCACTCATTGTGGGCTGGGCCCTCCCACGTTGCCTGACAAGACAATACTCCACAGACGTGGCCACAGGCCAATCCAATGGAGCCAATTCCCCAATTGAGGCTCCCTCAATCCAGGTGTGTCAAGTTGACACTAAAGCTATCCAGCACAACTGTGTTATTTGGTGATCTGGGTTCTATGAGTTTGCTATGTTGATATTTTCAATTTGCAAGTTTCTTCTAAGAATGTTTGCATTACAGCTTACTTCTGTGCTGAAGTCGAAGTTTTCTGTATGTATGTTTCCAAATTTAGTGTGCATTTTCAAATTTCCTATTTTCCTGGATGAAAGCCTATGAATGTATTTGGCTTACATACGGAAACTTTGGCTGGTGAAAGAGTTTGAATAAAGGATCAGTGAAATTTGGTGTGCAGTACACTTTCTTTGGAGTTTCACTGCTGGAGTTCTCAGTCATGTTTGTTTCCCTATGGAAATGTGAGCTACAGAAAAGATGTACATCTAATCAAAATGTCATATTTCTGGAAATTGAAACATCTTTAATAGCAAAACATTTATTTTTATTTTTGTACAGAAATAGCAAGATAAATTGGGTTTTTTGACCAAAACATTTTCTGCTTTTAATTTACTCTTACATATGTTGTATTTTCAAGATTTTTGAACATGGCTCTCATTAAAATATGTAGATAAATATTACAGACCAGCACCCAGGAGGCTGAGACAGGAAGATGTCTATATGCTTCAGGCCATCCAGGACTACATAGTGAGTTTCAGCCTTGTCTGTAAAGTGAAAACCTGTCTCACAAAAAAGTTTATGAAAAAAGTAATTTAGGGCACAGTACATGGATGTGTTTGCTTATATATGTATATAGGCAGGTTCTGGTATCAATAATGCTTTAGTGATCTGATCTATGTTATTCTATTTTTTCTATTATATTTTCTTCCACTCTAGCTTGTCAGATATATTTTACTTCCATAAGAACTGCTACTATAACCTACCAAATGAATTAATGATTTAAACTTATGACTGTCTTTCCACGTAATCCAAGAAAATTCTGTTTTATTTATGGAAGAGTTCAGGATATGGAAACTGACTTGTAATAGAGGGTGGCACAGAACTAAGTACGAATAATAGGATTTAGTGATAATCTTTTTGAATGAAATGAAATGTAACAATCCATTGACAATGAAGAACAGTTTTTTAATACATGTAATACAGATAGGAAGAAATCATTAGTGGAGTTTGATTCTTCCCTTTCAGATTGTATCCTTGTAATATAATTTTAGTAAAATAGGTACGATTTTCTAGTGTATTAACTCCCTCTGAATTTAAAAGTAATATTCACATATTTATAGCTACCTTGAAAATATAAATCATTAAGGGAAAATAGAAACTAATTCTAATTTCATCACTTACTAATGAAACTTAATAATTCTTCAATACATTTCTCATTCTTTTCATAAGTTACCTTAGCAAAAATTGAGGCCACAGTATCTATAACCTACCTATACTTAAATTAGCATCATAATTTTCATGGCATTAGATAATGTGAACAGTATACTTNGTGTGTGTGTGTGTGTGTGTTCTGTATATTATTCAGAGTTCTTTAAAGAAAAATAACCTAAAGAATGATTATTTATATATATATAATCTATTAGACTCGCTTATACAATAATGTTAAGTTAATCTAATAGCTGTCTTACATTAGAGAGGATGAGAACCTGGCAGTTGTCCACCAGACTAGTTGTCTCTGCAGTCTTACTATGATGCTGGAGGCCTGGAGGATTTGTGGAGAGCCGCAGGTCTTTAGTTGTTGAGAAAACCCTGAAGCTGGGTCCTTCAATCAGTGAAAGTATGCAGCAGTGACAGCAGCAGAATAGATGAACATGCCAGTGAAAATGAAAGCAAACAGGCAAAAGAAAACTTGCTTCTTCAATAACTTTTCTGGACTGCCCATACTTAGGGTGAATCTTCCCACTTCAGATGATCTGTTCAACAGCATTGTTCGTGTGAGTGTCCAGCAGCTTGCCTTTCAGTTGATTCCAGATCCTTTCAAGTTGACAATAAAGATTAACCATCACAGTATGCATGCATATTTTTTCTTGCTAGATATTATAGTTTATCAGTTTTGGTTATTATATCAGCATAAGCAGTGCTTCACAGAATGTTATTACGAATGTACCCTTGGAAGTTTCTCTAAATTCATGATGTATTTCCCATGATGAACAACTAATAAGTCAATAAGTATAATTAATTTAATGAATATTTTCATACATTATCAGTTTATTTGCAGAGATGCTATAAAAATCTATATTCCCATAAACAGGGTATGGTAATATTTTTTATGTCCTTTAAATAAAGAAAACCTCATTATTGGGAAAACTGTTGATTTGTTATATCTTACTTTTAATTATATCTAGTTTACAAAATTATGCAATTATATCTATAGATTTATATTCTATAATTATAAAATTTGATAACATTATATTTGATTTCTTACTCTGATCAAATTTTTAACATTTATCACATTTTCTCACCAATTTCAATGTAAACCAATATAATGTAAGACAAATATAGAATTAAATTTATTACTATGTCTTGTATAGTAATTTAATTAGAGATGGAGACCTTTACATCTTGGAAAAAGCTAGTTAAGATATAAGATGTTCTAAGGGGAAGTGGATACATTTCACCCTATAGAGAACATTGTAAAGACATAAGATGTTTAAAAGCAGGTGAAACAACTGCATATTCAAAAGGAAGGTGAAACATTTCATCTTGGAGGGAAGCATCTTAAGCTTGGGAATTAAATAATTCAGTGGACTTGGGAATTCCCTGAAACTGACCAAATTGGGCAGTTTTCTCCCTGCCCAAGCACATATATACAGTAAGAAGTGGTGGGAGACATGCTCAGAAAAACAGATGTTTTAGAATAAGATCAGACAAGCTGAGCTGCCTAGAAGAGGAAGAGAAAAACCAACCTGCCTGAATGAGACTCAGAACAACCAAGCTGCTTGGAGCATGTAGTCTCCAACCTGTCAAGCTTCCTACAGCTTGTACAATGCTTTCCAGGCTTCCAGCTTTCATACGGTGTCACCGATTCTGGTATGAGCTTTGGATGAAGCAGCTGTCTTTGAGTCATGTCTTCTCCTGTAAGAAGTCCTTCTTCCTATAATTCTGAAATAACAAAAATAAAACTCATTGGTTCACCAAGTTGGGCTTTGGTGCTACCCTTACTTGCATATGTCATCAGTTCCCACTCTGGGATAAATAGACATTTGTTAATGTCTTCCCAATAATAGTGTCACACAACATTATGGTATTTTATTATTATGGTTTTATTATATTTTGTTCTTTGTGAGACAGGATCTCATTCTGTACTTCATGCTTACCTGGAACTCACTATGAATCGTAGGCTGATTTTAAACTCATGTGAGGGGCTGGAGAGATAGCCTAGCAGCTAAGAGCACCGACTGCTCTTGCAGAGGACCCGGGTTTGATCCTCAACACCCACATGGTGGCTAAGAATCACCTGTAGCTCCAATTCCAGGAGAACTCCAGTTCCAGGGGAATCTAAGACCCTCTTCTGACCTCCTCAGCATTGCACGACATGGTTGCACAGACCGACATGCAGACAGTACATTCAAACACATACAAAAATAAAATTAAACTCATGTGAATCTTTTTGACTCAGACTAACAAATGCTGGTGTTACAGATGTGAGTTAACATGACTAACAATGTACTATTATTTTATTTATCAGTATATTTTATAATTAATTAATTATAATGATTGTACCACTATATGATCATTATAAGTTACTTTTCTATAAATGAAAACTACAAATACTTGAGTTAGTGCTTTCATTCATGAAATACTTTTTCAAAAGTTTGCATTATAAGCTGTGATATTATAGAGAGTCTGAAAATTGATTTGCTTGTGGATCATGTTCTTTTATCTTTTTTAATATTGGATGATGGGGACTGTTAAGAAAATTAAGAAAATTTCATAAACTTAATTTATTAATATGTATTTAACAGAGCCAGACAAGCATGACTACCTATTACTTAAGCGTAAAAGGTTCCAAAATGAAAGAAAATGGACAAAATATTTTCCAACCTGGACCCCCATTTTATGCACCTATAGAATGGTAGTAAGTCAAGAATGTTCTTATTTACATTGGCTTGGGAATGCTATTATGATATATATTTATTTTTTAAGATATTAATAACCTGAGCTGACTTCTCTGGATGTTTCTCCTTCCTCAGAAAGCATTTGATATCCAAGGCTTTACACAGCTCATCCTGTGATAAGATGCAACTCCACTTATTAAAAAGAAAAGAAAGAAGGAAGAGAAGTTAAAAAGACTAAAATTTGATCTAAGAGTGCACTCAAGTTGTGTCAACAAACAAGAAACAAATTTTTCTGGAGCATTTTCTAGGGAGAGAGGAGAAACCCAGACACCTTCCAGCAGCCCCACTGGCATCCAGCAATGACATTCAAGACTTCCTACCCACTAGCTCATAAATATCTGGGGCCCCTTCCTCTGCTCTAGGCTAGGCTTTGATGCTCCAGTACCCAGATACAGACATCTCAAACCAGCCCTGGAGAACTGGAAGGGAAACTTCGTGTGATGTAGAGTGTAAGCCTGCCTGATAGCTAACTGTTTAGAGCATCTGAAGGAGCTCCTGACTAGCTGGGTGAGAACTGGCTGTTTTCTCCAATACAAAATTAGAAATGAAAACTTGAAGCCTAGGGCATCCAGCCTTTCATATGTAATAAGAAGACAATGAAGACACATGAAGAAAATAAGCTATGTCAGTCTTCAATTAAAGAAACACTTGAGTTTCGTAGTAGAATCACAAGTAACAAAAGAAATCCAGAAGCCAAAATCACAACGAAAAAGTAATAACATGAAACCCCAGATAATAATTCTCTGATAAATACTAACACACCTGTAGAAGACTTCTATAGTGCAGACCCTATAGATGTATCCCAAGATATGGATCTTTTTTTGGTTGTTGTTATCTTTTTGAGACAGGGTCTCCCTATAGCCCCAGCTGCCCTGGAACTCACTCTGTAGAGAAGGCTGGCTTTCAACTCAGAGATCCACCTGCCTCTGCCCCCCAAGTGCTAAGATTAAAGGTGTATGCCATCATGCCTGGTTTAAAGAAGGTTCTTAGCTGACATGTGGGTGTTGGGAATCGAACCCAGGTCCTCAGCAAGAGCAGTCGACACTCTTAACTGCTGAGCCATCTCTCTAGCCCCAACAAGGATCTTAAAAGGATCATCATAAACACGATCAAAGAACTCAAGAAATTTAAAGAACACACATACAAATTAATCAAACAACTAAAAGAAGATATGGATAAACTAACAGAAGACAATGATAAACATTGGAATGAACTTAAAAAAGATGTGGAAATACTAAATAAAACTCAGGCAGAAATGAAAAAATAAATGGAACACTCAACCAGCCATCTGGAAAGGACGAGAGAAATAGTAACAGAATGAATGAAGTAAAAAGTAGAATATCAGGACTGGAAGATAACATGGAAGAATTGTACCATTCAATCAAAGATCATGAAAAAAAGCAAAAACAAAGGAATGGAATAATCAGGAAATGTGGGATACCATAGTCTTGGATTTACAGTAGAATTTTACCAAACACTTAAGGGAGGTCTACAATCAATACTACTTAAATTATTCAAAAAGACAGAAAAGGAGGAAGAACTCCCAAATTCTATCTATTAAGACAGCATCTTTCTAATATAAAAACTAGCTTAAGATACAACAAAAAATAAAACTGTAAACCTACATCCTTAATGAAAATAGATGCAAACATTCTCAAGAAAATATTTTCAAACCACCTACAGACATATACCAAAGAGATCATCCACCATGATCAAGATGGCTTTATTCCATGGATATAAGGATCATTCAATATACATAAGTCAATAATTTCCATAAATCATATAAATGGACTCAAAAAGAAAAATCACATGGTTATCTCAATGGACCCAGAAAAGGTCTTTGACAAAGTTCAACATGCATTAATGTTAAAGGTCCTTCAGGTGTGGGACTATCCAGTTTGATTTAGGGGTTAGTTCTCAGACAGCATCCCTCAGGGAGTAACATGGAACTCATGAGATTCCTCTGACCCTGCCCCAAGAAGGTGCAATGTGTCTCAGGCACATGATGCTAGGCAGAGACTGGGGTCTGTGATTGGCTCTGGGAGATGAGGTGATTTTGCTTATAAAAGTTAATTGCAGCAGGCGATAAATAGAATTCTCCATTAACATCATCACAGAATTCCCTGTGCATTATTTTGGGTGTATACAGGCCAAAGCAGGCCTGGATTTTGAGTGTTGGTGGCTAGTTGGTTGGATAGGGATCAGATCACCAACCTGGTAAGCTAGCATGGCGTTGGATGAAGAACAATCAGGTCACCAACCTGTGGAGTGAATTGTGAGTGGGTGTAGGCTGAAGATCAGCCATCAGCTGTCAACCTGAAATTCCTGTTCAGAAACCAGCAGTCTTTGGGCAGGTGGGAAAGTATGACCATATGGGAAGTGTTCTACTTCCCAGACTAAGGACCTGTGTTGGAAGTAACTCTCAGGTTTGGTTACGAAAGTGATCAGCTGACCACTGCACTGAGGGGAGGGGTCGGTTCCACATAGTGACCACAGGTGGCCGCTGTGCTCCCCTTCCCTTAGCTGGACTGGGCCGTACCTGCTCATAGCAAGAGATGGTTCCTACATACAGGGAATTAGAATGTACCTCAACATAATTAAAGCAATATACAACAAACCCACAGACATGAGAAAAACTGGAAGCATTCCCATTAAAATCAGCAACCAGATAAGGCTCTACACTATCTCTATTCCTTTTTCATATAGTGCATGAAACTTTTGCTAGAGCAATAAGAAAACAGAAGAAAAGTAATGTAGTACTATCTGGAAAAGAATAGATCAAATTATTCCATTTAGCAGATGATATGATAGTATACCTAAGAGATTCCAAATATACCACCAAAATGATCCTAGAAGTTATGAACACTTTCAGTAATGTGGCAGGTTATAAAATTAATTTAAAATAACTAGTTTTTATTTACACCAATAATAAGCATTTGGAGAAAGGGCACATGCAAACATTTCAATTCACAGTAGCCTCAAAATCTACAAAATATTTCAGAGTAAACCTGACCAAAGACATTGAAGTCTCTACAGTGAAACTTTTTTAAATCTTTAAAGAAAGAGACTGAGACAGACACAAGATGGAAGGACCTCCCATGTTCATGGATAGGAAGAATTACTTTTGCGCCTAGGACTATCCTAACAAAACCAATATATAGATTCAGTAGATAGATATCTCCATGATTTTCTAAAAAAAAAAAAAAAAAAAAAACTAGCCGGGTGTGGTGGTGCATGCCTTTAATCCTAGCACTCTGGAGGCAGAGGCAGGCAAAAGGCAGATCTTTGTGTATTCAAGGCCAGCCTGGTCTACAGAGTGAGTTCCAAGCCAGCTGGGGCTACAGGGAAACCCTGTCTCGAAAAGACCAAAAACAAAATCTAAACAAAACAACAAACACCCTAAATCCATACGTAAACAAACAACGAAAAAAACACACACAAAAAACAAAACAACAAAAAATCCCCACTGGATAGCCAAGGCAACACTGAGCAAAAAAACAAGGAAATGCTGTAGGGATGTCTATACTAGATTTCAAACAATATTACAGAGCTGCAATCATAAAAACAGCATAGTACTGGCACAAAACTGACCTGTAAATCAATGGAACACAATTAAAGACCCAAATATGTGGTCATGCAATTTCACCCACATGATAATTGACAAAGGGGCCAAGAACACTCACTGGAAGAAAGACAGCACATTCAACATATGGTCCTGGGAAAACTGGATCTCCACCTACAGACGAATAAATTTAGACCCTTTTCTTTCACTGTGCACAAAACTCAACTCCAAATGGGTCAAATACCTCAATGTGAAACCCAAAACTCTGAAACTGTTAGAAGAAAACATTGGCATTAACCTACAAGACATAGGTATAGGAAAGGACATTCTAAATAGGATTTCAGTTGCTTAGGAATTAAGATAAAATAATCAACAAGTGGGACCTCATTAGGCCAAAATGTTTCTGTACAGCAAAAGAAAAAACCCAAAGACTGAGTGAAAATCTTCACTAACAACATGTCTGATGGAGGTTTAACATTCAGCATACATAAAGAACAAAAACAAAAAAGAATAAAGAAAATAGGTGACTTAATTAAAAGATGGCCTAAGGATCTGAACAGACTTTCAAAAGAAAAAATACGGATGCACCTTTTTTGAGCCTCATGGGTCACAAATAAAAACCTTAAATAAAAAAAGGGGGGTATAGATAGATATGAAAACTTTTTATCAAAAACCTTGCAACCCAAATCTTAAAACTAACTATGGGAAAGGATTTGTATGTTCCAACAGGCCAGAGTATCACCAACTTAATGGCTGAGAAAGAAAATGCAGCTTTGCAGTGAGCAGGATGTACCAGAAAATGCCAGCAGAAGGATTGACTCCTCTGGGCATTGAAGGGAAGAAATGCCTCAGATTGCTGCAGACATCAGGCCCCTCTGTGGATCCTACTAGTAACAACTATTTTTAATGATTCCTAACGAAGCTTACCTTCTAGGTGCTGCAAAGGTTTTAATACAAGAGACTTTCTTAACTCCCCCCCATAGAATAAAGAGAAATAAGAGGATGATGAGGTCATTCTCCAGCTGTAGATTGGAACCAGCTGTTATAGAAGTGTTCTCTTGTAAAATCAGTAAAACTGCCTTCTTTAATTGACTAATGGACATAGAAACTGTGAAAAGGATTATTTTCTATTCAGAACCAAATATAATGCTAAAGTCTCCTTAAGCTATGCACCTAAACAAAATATATCAATACAGGAGCTCTGACATCAACAATGGATTATTCTACCAAGGAGATGTTGGCCAGGGGATCCAAGCCCCCACAAATGGTAAAGGCTCCTTGCCTCCTAACTGGGATATCTGCAGGAAGAGAGGCGATAAGGCCCTGCTGTTGAAGACCTGATACAAACATGGAAAAGATGTATGGAGACCGCACTTGCAAGTATACAGATGGTCTCTGGGATGCCAGAGAGTGTTACCAAAGACCACTAAACCAATAAAGCAAATATAGGTCTCCTTGAGTCAAGCAAGACTCCTCCGTCAGCACCAGCTACACCTCATCTGCCTGGAAATACTGTGCAGCAGTGGCAGCCATATGTCTGTATATCCCAAATCTAATTGGCTATTGGCTCTCTCCTTGGAGGAATAACCCACGGCTGATGTCACAAGCTTACATCCTCTAATGGTTAGGAGATGTTATAAACCACACGAAGACCCTGCCATACTTGACAGAAGAAAATGTAGATCATGAATTGACATACCATCCAAACATCTGTGTCTATACCAAAGTAACCTACCATAACAATTAGTACTGTTTAAATACCCATATATCTAATTGTGTGTGCTTCATTAGTAGGATCGAAAGGCTATATATTATACTGTTTAAATACCTAAATATCTAATTGCATGTGCTTCATTAGTAGGATCGAAAGGTTATGCCTGGACAAGCTGGCAGCCCATGAAAGAAAACAGCCAGAACTGACTAGAGACCAAGACATCAGCTCCAGAGAAAGTAGAGTGTTTTGCTTCTCATCCACCTGTGCCCCTTTTCTAAGCCTAGGGAACAATCTGCGGAAGAGGGGGCGTGGTAGAATGTAAGGGCTGCGATTGGGGTTAATGGTGAAACTACAACAATATAGACTGGACACTCATTTGATCAACTTGATTGAACATACAAGCCCCCCCTGCTGGATGGTGGGACCCATGAGCTGTGTGGGTTTGGGCACAACTGCTTGCAAATTGGTTTTACATGAAGGATGCTTGTACTCACAAATTATCACTTATTGTTAAAAAAATGAAAACAAAACAAAACAAAAAGCAGAGAAAGATGCAGAAAACTTATGGCAGAATGCATGATCTGGGATGGGTAGGGGTGTGGTGGGGGGAAGGGAAGGGGATATATGCCTGAACTGAATTGGAAAATGATGTATGAAATACACAAAGCATCAATAAAAAAAAGAAAAAATAAGGATGGCTATGAAACATCTTAGAATTATTCAGCATTTTTTGTGATTAGGGAAATCCAAATTAAAACCAGTTTAAAATTTCATCTTACTACAATAAAACTGGCTGAGAACAAGAAAACAAAATGATACCAAATGCTAGAGAGTTGTGGGGGAAAGGGAATGCTCATTCACAGTTGATGAGCTTGCAAACTCATGCAAGCCCTTTGGAAAGCAGTGTGGAAAATTCTTTACAAACTAAAAACGAACTATCATTTGACCCAGTTTGACTACTCCTTGGCATATTTCCAAAGGATATATCCTATTGCAGAAATAACTGTGCATCCATGTTTGTTGCCGCTTTTTTCACAATAGCAAAGAGATGAAAGCAACCTAAGTGTCCCTCAGTTGAATACTATATAATGAAAATATGGGACAGTTGCACAACGGAGTTCTACTCAGTGGTATAAAAAGACAAAAGAATGAAATTTGCAGGTAAGTGGATGGAACTGGAATGTGTTATTCTAAATGAAGTATCACAGAATCAGAGACACAAACAACATATATTCTCTCTCATATGTGGATCCCAGCACCAAATACTTATATGTGAGTATATATCTTGATGCAACTGCAAGAACCAAAAAAATAGAAAGGAACCAGGGAGGAAAAGGGAAAGAAAGAACCTGAGAATGAAGTACCATAGTGGGCAGGTGTTACAAAGGGAGAAATGGATAAAATGTGGGTATTTAAATGAGAGGGTAGGAAGGGTTATAGAAGTAATGTTGGGATAATGGGGAAGAAATAGCTCAAGAGAGGTGGGATCATTGAGGACTGGTGTTATCCAGGGAGAAATTGGAAAATTAGGAGCCTTTAACTGGGAAGGGCATGGAGGGATTGTTACACAGTGAATGAGAGAGGAGAGATGAATAATGCCTAGTTATTATTAAAAAAGTGTATCACATTAGTTCAACAACCTAATGCCAAATTTCATAAACAATATAGGTACATGATTCTATGTGTATAGCTGAAGGCGACATAACAAGAAACATTGCCAGATGGGAGAAATCTTCCTTTGAGTTACTCGCCACAGTAGTCAAAAGACTCTTAACATTACAAGGGCTATTGCCACAGCCCTAGATTGTCTCCCAGAACTTAAAGGTAAGACTCTGTTACTGAAGACAGGACATCTTTGGACATAGGATTTGAAGCATAGGTGTTGGGACCTTACCTGTAGGCTAACTCTCATCACTTTAGAGAGTGCTATGCAAGCTTCTAAGGGAAAACATCAATAGTTTAATGCCAGATTTCAGGCCTAAGAAACACAAGTGACCAGTACAACAAAAGACATTTGTGCAGTAGTAACACTTTTATCATGGGCATAATCAACAAAATTAGAGATGAAAGGGAAAGCATCACACCAGACACCCCAAAAGATCTATAACATTATTAAGGAATACTTATAAAACCTATACACAATTAATTTAGAAAAGTATAAATAATAGACCAATTTCTAAATTTAATGGAACCACCAAATTTAAGCCAATGAGAATTTGACCAGACCTTCAATGATCTACAATTTAAACAGAAACACAATAAATAAGAAAATTGAAACAATACAAAGCCTTCCAACTAAAAAAAAAGCCCAGGTCCAAAAGTATTTACAGCAGAATTTGACCAGACCTTCAATGATCTACATCAAATACTGCCAAAACTATTCAAAAACTTAGAACAGAGAAGAATTTCCAAACTCCTATTTTCAAGAAAATGCTTTTAGAGAATGAGATCAAGGAAATAGTCTCATTCAAAATAGCCTCAAAAGTATAGAAGAATAACTGTAACCAAAGATATTAAAATCTCTACAATGAAAACTGTCATTCAAGAAAGACATTGAGGAAGATTTCCTGTGCTCATGGATTGGTAGAATTAATATTATGAAAATGATGATCATACCACACAATCTCACTCAAAATTTCCATAGCATCTTTCACAACTGAAAGAAAGGCAAAATTTTCAACACATGGTGTTTGGAAAACCAAATCACCATGTGCATAAGAATGAAATTCAACCCACCTCTTTCACTTACACAAAAGTGAAATCCAAGTGTATCAAATACCTCAGTGTTAAACTGAAATGCCGAAACTGTTAGAAAAAAAAAAAAAACATTGACAGTACACAACAGGATATAGGTGCAGGAAATGACTTTTGAATTTGGACATACGTTGCTCAAGAAATAAGGTGAAAAATTGATAGATAGGACCGCTGTATAGGTCTGTCCTCTGAGAGACAAATGCCGTCTTTCAAAGTTGGTTGCACCCACTAGCCTTAAGATCATCACAGTTGAGCTTGTTAACTTCATCTCCCTCAGGAAGGGAGAACCAGAAAAAGTCAAGCCACACATCACCACCAACAAGTTGGCCCTAGCTTAATGTGGTATATAGGCTGAAGAAGCCTAAAGGAGGGTATGTTTTTATGTAAGCCCAATAAACTCACTGGACACCCAGAATTCTGTTTGGTAATTTAGCTACAGTTGGTGTAGTTAGCAAAGATACTACAAAACCAAGGATGGGTTTGGAAAGAGGAATTGTGTTCTTCCTGATATAGAGAAGGAGACCAACAACTGAAGTTAAACTGGGTGAACTGAGAGTGTTGGCAGAATAAATTTTGGCATTGTGGTTTATTCTCATGGGGCTGGTGGGAAAAATGGCAGTGCCATGAGTTTTGTGATGGGTAGAAAGATGTGTAACTAAAGTGAGGCTAGTGAGATATGTAACTTAGGTAAGGCCTATTTTAGTGGGGGAAATCCTGGGATGGCAGTCTTCAAGATGGTATAAAGGGGCATGCATGTTTGATCAGTGAGACCTGCCATGGTAGTACAGAAATGTTTTGAAATTAGCTAAGGGTCTATAGAAGACAATACAAGCTCCGGGAGTACCACAGGAGGGCAGAAGTATGATCAATCAGTGGCAGAGTCACCCTGGCTTCCTCTATTTTTATGATGATTTTATTGATGTTTTGTGTATTTCAGACATCATTTCTCAGTTCAGTTGAGACATAGTCCCCTTTCCCTTTCCCTCACCCCACCCCAGATCATGCATTCTGCCGTAACTATCCTGCATCTTTCTCTCAGTCCTTTTTTATGTTTAGGAATCCACATTTTCCTCCTTTAATTTTATATTGCTCTAAAATATGAATACATACTTTACACTCATATACAGTAATTACAGAGTCTGAAAGTAAGTGGTGGATCAATTCTAGAGCCTGTTAAGAGATTTACATTGTAACAACTTAGTTGATTTCACATAAACATAAATATAACAATAATGTTGGTCAGCTTACCTTTCATCTGGGGATTTGTTGTTAGCATCCACAAATGAGAGAAACCATTCTATGCTTGTTTTTCTGCGACTGTGTTACTTCACTTAGCATAATGGCTTCGAGCACCATCTGTTTAACTGCAAAGTTCATAATATCATCTTTTTTACCGCTGAATAGTTCTCCACTGTATAGATGTACCACATTTTTGTCATCTACTTGTCTGTTGAGGGGCATTTGTTTTGCTTCCAGCTCTTCACTATTGTGAAGAGAGCTGCAAAAAAATGGATGTGTATGTATCTTTGAGTAGGACGAGTCTTTTGGGTATATATCCAGG
The DNA here is from genome assembly GCA_009823505.1 of Rhizomys pruinosus. Classification (NCBI taxonomy): domain Eukaryota; kingdom Metazoa; phylum Chordata; class Mammalia; order Rodentia; family Spalacidae; genus Rhizomys; species Rhizomys pruinosus. Next base: position 67,638 of record VZQC01012755.1, on the reverse strand, counting down.
AGTATGACTGGCTCGGGTGGTAGGCTCATTTTGAGTCTTTTAAGGGTTCTCCACACTGCTTTCCATAGTGGTTGTACAAGTTTACATTGACATCAGCAGTGGGTGAGTGTTTCCCTTTCCCCACAACCTCTCTAGCATTTGGTGTCTTTTGCTTTCTTGACCTTAGCCAGTCATATCAAAGTGAGATGATATCTGAGAGTGGTTTGAATTTGCATTTTCTCAATTATTAATGATATTGAACACTTTTTAAGATGTTTCTCAGACATCTTTAATTCCTCACTGGTGAAGTCTCTGCTCAGCTCTTTACTCCATCTTTTGAGTAGGTCATTTGTTTTCTTACTTCTTTGGTTTTTGAGGTAGTCTATATATTCTTGATGTTAGTGCTCTGTTGGATGAATCCTGGTGAGGATTTCCTCCCACTTTGTGGGTTTTCTCTTCACTTCCTTGATTGTTTCTTTTGCTGTACAGAAGCCTTTGAGTTTTATAAGTTCCTATTTGTACACTGTTGACCTTATTTCCTGTGCAGCTGCTCTCTGATTTAGAAAGTCTTTTCCTATGCCTATATCTTGTAGGTTGTTGTCAAATTTTTCTTCTAACACCTTCAGGGTTTCAGGTTTCATGTTGAGATCTTTGATCTACTTGGAGCTGATTTTTGTACAGGGTGAGAGGTAGGGGTTTAATTTTGTTCTTCTACAAATGGTGATCCAGTTTTTCCAGCGCCATTTGCTGCAAATGCTATCCTTCCTCCATTGAGGTTTCTTGCCCCTTTGTTGAATATGAGGTAGCTGAAATTGTATGTGCTACATTTGGGATCTTCAATTTTGTTCCATTGGTCAACCGGTTTGTTTTTGTACCAGTTTTAGGCTGTCTATGACTATAGCCCTGTAGTATATATAGCTTGAAGTTTGGTAAAGTAATCCTGCCTGTATTACACTTTTTACTCAGAGTTGCTTTAGCTATTTGGAATCTTTTGTTTTTCCATATGAAATTAAGGATTTTTTCCAAGTCTGTAAAGAAACTCTTAGGGATTTTAATTGGGATTGCATTGAATCTGTATATTAATCAATAAATGATATTTATTGATTTATGTATGTTGAACCATCTCTCCATCTCTGGTATGAATCCAAATGGTTATGATGGATGATCTTTTTGATGTGGGTTTGCATGTGGTTTGCAAGTATTTTGTTGAGAATTTTTGCATCTATGTTTGTTAATGAGACGGGTCTATAGTTTTCTTTTTTGGTTGTATCTTTGCCTGGTTTGGGTATTAGAGAGATGCTGGCTTCTTAGAAGGAATTTGTAAGGTTTCCCTCTGCTTGTATCCTTTTGCACAGTTTTAGTAAGAATGGTTGCAAGTCCTCTTTAAATGTTTTTTAGAATTCTGCTGTGAAACCATCTGGGCCTGGGCTTTTTTTAGTTGGGAGGTTTACTACTACATTTTCAACTTCCTAATATATTATCGGCCTGATTGAGCTGTCAATCTCTTCTTGGTGAAGCTTTGATGAATTCCAGGATTTCAAATATTCATCTATTTCTCTTAGGTTTTCAAATTTAGTAGAGTATAGGTTCTTGAAATATTCTTGTATAATCATCTGGATCTTTACCCATTGAAAACAGAATATTATTTGCTGAATTCTGAGAGCACTAATCTTTAAGTATCAAGATTAATATTTAGAAGGTAGTTTGATGCCATGTCCATTTCTTAAAACAGCATTAGTAGGTTCGCCCTTACTGTTTAATTCTTTCTAGTCATAGAGTCCTGACTGGATTTATGACAGAAGGCATAAGTTCCCTCCAGGGTAGCAGGCCACAAATCTAATCAGAAAGTGGCATGTTCCACAATAGTCTTTCCACTATTGTACTGTCTTTCTAGGAAGATCATTATGGTAGCTCCTGGGATCCACAGTTGTGTAGGACTATTGCTGACTTTCTCCTGTAACCGTTTATGTAGTAGCTTTCTCCACTATGAAAGCTTGCCATCAGAGAGAATTCTCCTAATTTAAATCCAGTGTGATTTCTCAATATCCTGCAACCGAAGTATATGGGATTATTTTTAATATTTATTTTTATTTTTATGTGTATGTGTGGTTTGCCCACATGTATGTAATTACACATTTGTGTACAATTCTTACAGAGGAATCCTCTGGGCTGGAGTTGACAATAGTGATTAGATACTACATGGGTTCTGAGAACCATACCTGGGTCCTCTGCAAGAGAAGACAGTGCTCTAAGCCATATCTTCAGCCCAGTAAATAATATCATTAGCAACAGAGTTTTATGATCTAGCTGTGATGGGCAAATAAGAGCATTGGGAAAAGCTTGTGGTGTTTTAGGGGCCTCCAGGCCTGATGAAAATCTCATAAGGAGATATCCTAAAGAGATACCACACAACTTGGTATGACATCATTCACTCGTGTGTGTTCATACTTTTTAAAAATTATGTTTTTGATTTGGAATTAATGTATAGTTTGTTTTTGGACGATGTAACTTGAGTATAGATGACACACACACATAGATATGTAAAGAGTGCTTCTGTAGGATTTCATATGTATATTTTTATTTAATTTCTACTTTAAAATAAAAACAATAACAAAAACAAAAACAACACAACAAGAACATTGGACAAAAACACATAAGCCCTCACTGAAACAGGCTGAAGAGTTTAGTCTCTCCCCATAAAACAATAATCCTTGCTTTGAAAAAAAAAATTCGGAAAGACTCAAAAAAAGATGCCAGCCGATGCTGGCAGATATGCACTTGAATTTGCGGGTTGGTGTTGGGAGGCCATGAATAAGGGAAATGACGTTTAAATTTTTTTTTTTTATTATTTTATTTATTTTGTATGTGTATGAATGTACTGTCTGCATGCAGGTCTGTGCACCCGTGTCATGCAATGCCGCGGAGGTCAGAAGAGGGTCTCGGATTCCCCTGGAACTGGAGTTCTCCTGGAATTGGAGTTACAGACGGTTCTTAGCCGCCATGTGGGTGCTGGGGATCGAACCCGGGTCCTCTGCAAGAGCGTCGGTGCTCTTAACCGCTAGGCTATCTCTCCAGCCCCGGGAAATGAGTTTAAATTGGACTGAGATATGATGTATGTTGTATGAAAAAGTTTCAAAACAATAAACACTCAAAATGAGCCTACCACCTGACCCAGCCATACAACTTCCGGGTATATATCCATCAGACTCTTCCTACAGCAGAGATTCATGTACAGCCAGGTTTATTGCAGCTCTCTTCCCAATAGCGAAGAGCTGGAACCAACCCAAATGCCCCTCAACTGATGAGTGGATACAGAAAATGTGGTACATCTACACAATGGAGTACTGTGCAGTAGTAAAGAAAGATGACATCACGAAATTTGAAGGCAAATGGATGGAACTAGAAGATTTTGTGCTAAGTGAAGTAACACAGTCCCAGAAAAACAAAAGACAAATGGTATCTCTCATCTGTGGATGCTAGTACCAAGTACCTAGGTGTAAGACAAAATGGACAATGTTAATATTATATTCCTCACTATCTAAAGACAACTGTGCTCTTGTATTGGGAATCCCTACACAGGTTCTAGAGCTGACCTGACACATACTTTCAGACCTTGGACTTTTAGTATATGATGGAGTGTATGTGTGCATCTTTTAGAGTAATATGGGATTAAAATGGAAATATGTGAATCAAGAAATATGCTATGGAAATCACATACATTTTTTCCAAAGGTTAAAATGTTAATATAGGTTCAATATAGTAGGCTGGTGCAACTTAGCCTTTCTGGGTGCTTAACGATCATAGCTGAAGTCCCTACCAATTTGGCCGAGAGACCTGGGGGACAACTTAGTTCCTTGCCCTCAGAGGTCAACCAAGTCTTAGGGGATTATACATGGGGGCATCTCTTGAAAATTCCTACAGAGGTTGGTCACCATTCTTCCTGTTCAGGAGGTCTTGGAGAGCCACTAATGGGACTTCGGCAAGTATCCAGTCTATAAAGAGGAAAGTCTGCTCATCCTTCTGAAAATGAAGCCTGGTCTAGCAAGACCTGATTTGTACTCACGTGGCTGGAACTGGTGGATGAGGAGCTGAAAGAAACGAGGGACTCCCACTCTTTCCCCCCCCCAAAAAAATCCTGAGAGACCCTGAGGACCAGATCCTCAACTGACCTCAACAAAACAAAACCTTGGTTAATCTGGGCTAACTGTGTGGCCTTAAGCATCCAGAAGGAAAGTACAACCAGAAATAAATAAGACCAGAGAAACTAATGCAGACATAAAACTTGAGATCTTAGTAAAAAGACAAAAAGAAAAAAAGAGGGCACTGTTATTTGCCTATCAACTCTTACAGGCAGGTGCATCTGCTCTGTGGATGCCACTGCTTTTGGCACTCTTTAAGGACATGAGATACAGCTTTTTATGTTTTAGCCTTCCAATGCAGACTGAGGACTGCTGAGACACTCAGCTTGTAAACTAAGCAGCTAATGGAAATTCAGCCTCCTCAGAATATGGACTGCCATAGTTGGATTACCTCCGCAGCATCATGGAGGCCAATGCAGATGTATCAAGACAGGATGCATGCTTACTAGACTTCATTTGGGGGCACAATATTTAAAGCAGAAGCACGTCAGTAAGGGTTTCCTTCTGCATAAGGTTTTTTGTAGTATAATGTCTTGATCATAGTCTACCATCAAATATTTTAGGAATATCTTTAATGTTTAGATAGTATATTAGCAGCATGCAATAATTACTCCATAAGTTCTCAATCAGAGGCATTCTATTGCAAGGACCTTCTTTGTTGCCATTTATCATAGGCTGTTTTAAGTTAGAAAACCGAATAGCAACACTGAATACTGTAGAAATGCACTTTGCTCAGTAATACTTGCGTTGTTGCAATATTTGATTATCCATTTGGTTGTTACAGAAAATTCTTAACTGTAATTGATGGTTGTTGCCATAATAGTATATTGCCTGTATTTCTACCTCTAGTAATGGGCTTTATGTGCTAGATTTCAATATCCTTGAGCCTGGGCAAGTGCTCAAGCCTTTTGAAAAAGAAACATGGCTTACTTGCACAAAACTGATCAGATTTGAGAGATCACTAATCCCCTTGAAGTGGTTTTTGTGAGTGTGAAACAAATGGTGAGAATTTGAACTGTTCCCTTATTATAGTATTGAAATTAAGTCTTCTTAATTTATCAAGTCATGTTCATGCCCAGATTTTATATACTTGTATCTATCAATAAGCATTGTAATACTTGAAACAAAAGAAAAAATAATATATAAAATTATGTTTTGTATCTTATGAAATAATACATTTCCTTAGCAATTGTACACACTCAAAACTGATGAGGATGTGGAGATTAAATGACCGTGGATTGCTACACACCAAATGGGACATCTTTATTCTCCCCTTGAAATGTTCAACAAACACTTCCAAAAAATGGGAAGGTAAAATGTGAGGAAGTTTGGGATCAAGTGGGATATCTCCTTAGGACACCTCCTTATGGGTTGTTCATTAGGCCGAGAGGCACCCAAAATATAAGCTATTCTGGACACAGCACACGCATTGCACTCATAAAATTCCTGCAGCTGTGGTCACCCACACAAGACCTGTGACAGATTGAACCTGTCTTCTGTTTCATTACACATGAGATAGAGAGGTTCTGAGGCCCTACCCCTCACTAAGGGCGGTTAATGTGTGATAGTGGAGGAGCCATTAGTTTCTTCAGTGGTGTAGCTACTGATAAGTTTCCCATATTCTAGTAAAGAACAGCCACTCATACTTGGGAAAGCAATCATAACTGAACTAAGCAGTTAAAAAATGGAAAAGGACAGGTCTGGAGAGATGGTTCAGTGGTTAAAAGTAGTGGCTGCTCTTGCAGTGGACCCAGGTTCAACTCCCAACATCCACATGACGACTAAAAGCTGTCTGTAATTCCAGTTCCAGGGAAATCCAACACCCTTTTCTGAACTCTGTGGGCATTGCATGACACAGATGGACTTACACACATGCAGACAACACACTCATACATATTAAGTAACAAATGTGAAAAGAAAAGGACAAAAAACAGTAGGGAGCTTGTTGGGAAGAAGAAAGATTTGGAAGAGAGAGAGAGAGAGAGAGAGAGAGAGAGAGAGAGAGAGAGAGAGAGAATTAGAATATGCATCCAAGAAGTTTTCAAAGAATTATTACTATGAATGTTTCAGCAAAGTTAAGTATATAGCTATGAATATCTTAACTAAAATTTCAGATAAATTTCATATAATGAATCTAATCATAGAAAAGTAGAGAAGTAAAATATAAAATTATGAGAAGAAAAGACATACCAAATATTATAGTTGAAATTAACTAGATATAAACAATAAGAATAATACAAAGTATCAATGGAACAAATAGTTGGCCCTTTGAAAAGATGAAAAAAATTAATGAACCCTTAGCTAAATTAATAAAAATTATAAAATGATATACAAATTAGTCGAATTACAGAATAAATTAGTGTTTCAAAAAATCCATAATGATTTGAAAGATTATGTTCCAACATACTGAAAAAATAGAATATATGAATTTCTAGTCACATAACTAATCCCAATTGAACCAAGAAGATAGTGAATACTTATGCAGATACATAATGAGAAATGTGATTGAAGTGATAATAGTCTCCTAAGAGCTAAATCTTCAAGACTACATTCATTTCTGAATTCTACCAGACCATTTAGAAATAACTAATGCTAACACCTCTAAAAGTACAGAAAGGGAAGAATCTCTTCTGAAATCATCCAATATTACTCTGATACCACAATAATGAATGAGTTCATAACTAAAATGAGAACTACAAGCTAATTTCTTTGAAGATCATTTTTTTAAATCAAATACAGCATTAAAATGACCACAACATATGATAAAATTGTTTTCACACTGGAAATCCCAGATGGCTTAATGTACACAAAAATCAATAATGTAGTACAGTCCATACATTCAGGCACAAGCACACAAACATGTACACAAAAATAGGCACAAAGTGACTGGAAGAAAAAAAAAATCACATCATCATTTAGATAGTTGTATGAAAATCTTTTGACAAAATTCAACATATTTCCTGAGAAAATCCATAAACAAAACAAAATTAAATGATAACTTCAACATAATAAAGACTATGTATGGCAATCCTCTATTAACTATTATATTGAAAGCCAAATAATTGAATGCATTTTGCCTCAAATCAAGAATGAGACATTGATGTACATCCTTTTTTATTCAAAACAATATGTGAAATCTTAGAGCAATAATATTAAGAAAAGAAATAATACAACACAAAAGGAAAGAAAGAAGTCCAATGATACTTGTTTGAAGATGCTATTATATTATACTAAAAAGGCCCCAATGAACTTGCCAAAGACTCTAACATATAATCAACACATTTACCCTAGTAGCAAACTACAAAATCAACATTAAAAATAGTTTCTGTATATTTCATCAGGAAACAGAAATAAGGAAAACTATCTGACTCATAATAGCCAATAAAGAATACCTAGACACAAAGTGAAAATTATAAAACAACAAAGAAAGAAATTGTAGACTGGAAGATAGAATGCTATCCCTAGCTCATGGATATAAAGACTTAATATTGTCTTATAATCCAAAGTGATCCAATGATTTAATAGAGTCTCCATCAAAATTTCAAGGATAACCTCCACAGAAATAAAAGCCAAATCCTAAAATTAATATGGAGGAACAAGACTATAAATAGATTAATGCAATTCTGAGCATAAAAAAAATAAGGGATATATCACAATACTTGATTTACAATTATTCTACCGACCCATACTAACAAAAACATCATAATAAACAAAAACAACCATGGAATTGAATAGAGACTCCAAATATAAGGCCAGGTAGCGGTCCTCATATACTTATTGACAAACATGCTAAAAATTACATGTGGAGGGAGGCAAAACTTGCCTCTTTAACAACTAGTTATAATGAGTCCTAATGAAACTTACCTTCTAGGTGCCACAAAGGTTCTGATATGAGAGACTTCCTTGCCTTCCCACCCATAGAACAAGGAGAAATATGACAATGATGAGGTCGCTCCCCAACTGTAAATTGGAGACAACTATTGTAGAGGTAATCTCTTATAAAACCGGTAAAACTGCTTTCTTTAATTGACTACTAGACATGGGAACTGTGGAAGGGATTACTCTCTGTTCAGAACCAAATATAATACTAAAGTCCTAGGGCTATGCACTCAGGCAAAATATGTTAATACAGGAGCTCTGACATCAGCAATGGATTGTTCTACCAGGTGGATGTTGGCCAGGGGATCCAAGGCCCCACAAAAGGTAAGGGCTCCTTGCCTCTAAGTTGGGATACCTACAGGAAGAGAGGCAATAAGACCCTGCTGCCGAAGACCTGACGTTAACATGGGAGGGATGTATTGAGACCACACATGCAAGTGTACAGATGGCCTCTGGAATGCCAGAGAGTGTTACCAAAGGCCACCAAACCAATAAAGCAAATATGGGTCTCCCTGAGTCAAGCAAGACTCCACCGTCAGCACCAGCTACACCTCACCTGCCTGGAAATACTGTGCAGCAGAGGCAGCCATGTGCCTGTATATCCCAAATCTAATTGGCTATTGGCTCTCCCCTTGGAGAAATAACCCATGGCTGATGCCACAAGCTTACATCCTCTACAGGTTAGGAGATGTTATAAGCCACAGTAAGACCCTGTCATATTTAACAGGGGGGAAAATTGTAATTCATGGATTAACATATCCAAACATGTGTCTATGCTAAAGTAACCTACCATAACTATTAGTGCTGCTTAAATACCTATATATCTAATTGCTTGTTCTTCATTAGTAGGATCGAAAGGTTATTCCTGGACAAACTGTCAGCCCATGAAAGGAAACAGCCAGAATTGACCAGAGTCCAAGTCAACAGCTCCAGAGAGAGTGGACTGTTTTACCTCTCATCCACCTGTGCCCCTTTTCTAAGCCTAGGGAACAACCTGCGGAAGAGGGGGCGTGGTAGAATGTAAGGGCTGCGATTGGGGTGAATGGTGAAACTACAGCAATGTAGTCTGGACACTCATTTGATCAACTTGATTGAACAAACAACCTGTCACCCCCCACTGGATGGTGGGGCTGTAGGTGTTTGGGCACAACAGCCTGCAGATAGGTTTTGCATGAAGGATGCTTGTACTCATGGATTATCACTTATAGCTAAAAATGAAAAAAAAACTGAGAGAAAGATGCAGGACAGTTATGGCAGAATGCATGATCTGGGATGGGGTGGGGGTGGGGGGGGAGGGAAAGGGAAATAAGCCTGAACTGAATTGGAAAAAATGTATGAAATGCACAAAGCATCAATAAAAACTAATTTAAAAAATAAAAAAAATAAAAAAATAAAATGGCAGTGAGAAACCTGGAGAACCACACAGAAAAGAGTGTAACTAGGTCCCAATAAAGGCAAGCAAAAGTCGACAAAAAATAGAAAACAGATCTTGTAAAACCTGAAACTCTGGAACTAGTAGAGGAAAATCCATGGTAAACACTTCAAGGTTTAAGCATAAGCAGCGAGTTGCTCATTAGGCCACCAATAGCAAAAATATAAGAACAATACATAACAAATGGGAACCACATCAAAATAAAACTTTTATGGGGCCAGAGACATGGCTCCACAAAGACCTCTAGTTGCTTTTGCAGAGGATCCAGGTTAGTTTCCAATATCCACTTGGCATTTAACTGTATGTAACTCCAATTGTGGGGGATTCAACACACCCCTCTGGTCTCTACGGCCATTCCACAACATAAGTGCACTTAACATACATCCAAACAAATCATTCACACACATAAAAACTAAAAGAAAATAAAAAGTTTATATACATCAAAGGAAACAAAATGAAAAGGCATCCTAGAGGAGGAGAGAAAAACTTAGTAGTCTGCTTATCTGATAGGGGATTAATACCTAGAATGCACATAAAGAACCCCATAATACATTAATTCTCCAGTGATGATAATTAGTCTTAATTGTCAACTAATTGGAATCAACTAAGAATCAGACCTCTGGGCTATTCAGCGGGCCTATTTCTGGAAGAATTAAATCAAGAGGAAAGAGTCTAATGGTGGTCCACATATAAAGAAATCCAAAGGAAAATCAAGGAATCTTTCTGCCTGCTCACCTGCATATCTTACTGGTTAGTGTAGCTACTGTCTTTTTGTTCCTGACTCATTTGACAACATCCTTTGATGACATCAGAACAAAACTTCTTCACCCTTTGAATGTACACTTTCAAAAGCAGGTCTACTGTTGAAAATGAATAATGCTTGGGAGAATATACTGATAGCAAAGGAATGAATATGAATATTTGATATGATGGATTTGTGATGCAATATTTTAGAAAATCTGAATTCACAAAACTGTACACTTTTACCAGTTTAGTGTCTCTCTATATATCTATATCTTTATATATATATATAGATACATATAATGATATATAGTGCAAGAAAGTTGAATTTTGAATCAATAAAAGAATCAAGCCAGGTGTGGTGGCACACACCTTTAATCCTAGCACCCTAGAGGCAGAAGCAGGCATATTTTTGTGAATTCAAGGCCAGCCTGGTCTACAGAGTGAGTTCCAGTACAGCTGGGGCTACATGGAGACCCTGTCTCGAAAAGACCAAAAAAAAATCAAAATTAAAAGAAAGTATAGTGATATGTAACATTGTGAATGTTTATTCTCTATTGTACATTTTGTTAGGTTATCCATTTAGCTGTTCTATTACATTCTCAGAACATCATAACTAGTTAAATGAAATATTTCCAACTCCTTGGTAAAACAAGTAGAGATATGAGGATTTGTGGACCTGAATCAGCTACTGAAAGCCATATAGCCCATAATTAAAATTCAAAATTAGCTGTTAAAAAAACTCATCCTTTTAATAGTTTCTATCACATACTGCCCAAAGTAATATAGAGATTCAATGAAATTCCTATTAAAATCCACATAAGCTTCTTCATAGACCTAGAAAAAAATCCTAAAGTTCATATGGAGAAACAAAAGACCCCAGATAGCCAAATTACCATATCAGATTTCAAACTATATTACAGAGCTATAACCATAAAACAGCCTGGTATTGGCACAAAAACAGACCTGTAGATCAATGGAACAACATTGAGGATCCAAACCTGAGCACATCCAATTTTAACCACCTCATATTTGACAAAGGAGCCAAGAAAATTCAATAGAGGAAAGACAGCATCTTCACCAAGTAGTGTTGGCATAACTAAATCACCGCTTGTAGAAGAATAAAACTAAATTCCTACATCTCACATGTACAAAAATCAACTCCAAGTGGATCAAAGGCCTCAATGTGAAACCTGAAACTCTGAAGGTGATAGAAGAAAATGTTGGCAGCAACCTACAAAACACAGGCATAGGAGAAGGCTTCCTAAATCAGTCAGCAGTTGCACAGGAAGTGAGGTCACCAATTGACAAGTGGGACCTCATTAAACTCAAACACTTCTGTACAGCGAAAGAAATTCAGTAAAATGAAGAGAAAACCCACAGAGTGAGAGGAAACCTTGACTAGTAAGTAATACATCCGACAGGACATTAACTTCCAGAATATATAATCTACTCAAAAAGCAAAGAAGAAATCAAATGACTCACTCAAAAGATGGAGTAAAGAGCTAAGCAGAGACTTCACAAATGAGGAGATAAAGATGGTTGAGAAACATCTTAAAAATGTTCAATATTGCTAAGGAACAACAACAAAGAAAATATTGTACATCTACACAATTGAATTCTATGCAGCAGTAAAGAAAGATGACATCATGAACTTTTCAGATAAATGGATGGAACTAGAAGATATTATGCTAAGAGAAGTAACACAGTACCAGAAAACCAAACCACGTATGGTGTCCCTCTTTTGTGGATCCTAACACCAAATCCTTATCTGTAAGGCAAACTGAGTAATTTTCCTTTTTCTTTCTGTTTTAGAAAATATAATACCTGATGTTATAAAAAGTACATTAAAACATACAGAATCTTGCTGTGTAATATAGGAATGTTAAGTAATATTTCTTTTTACCTGAGTACAATGCTACTGTTAAAATTCCTAAACATGTTTTAGAATAAACCTTTAGGTTATTTTCAGAAAAAAATCAACTTAAAATGGATCAAAGACTTCAATGTGAAACCTGAAACTCTGAAAATAATACAAGCAAGTGTTGTTAGTAACCTACAAGACATAGGCATAGGAAAAGACTTTTTAAATCATACAGCAGCTGCACAAAAAATAAGGTCAATGATTGACAAATGGAACCTTATTAAACTCAAGAGCTTCTGTACAGCAAAAGTAATACTCAATGAAGTAAAGAGAAAACCCACAGAGTGGGAAGAAACCTTCACAAGTGATACATATGATAGGTCATTAACATCGAGAGTGTATAAACTGCTCTAAAAACAAAGGAGGAAGAAAACAAATGACCCACTCAAAGGATGGAGTAAAGAGCTGAACAGAGACTTCACAAATGAAGGAGTAAAGATGGCTGAGAAACGTTGTTAAAAGTGTTCAACATCGCTAATAATTAAGTGAATGCAAATTAAAACCACCTTAAGAGTTCATCTTATTCCAGTAAGACTAGTTATTATCCAGAAAACAAAAGATACCAAATACTGGAGAGGATGTGGGGAAAGGGGAACCCTCATCCACTGCTGGTGGGAATGCAAATTCCTGCAACCTCTATGGAAAGCAGTGTGGAGAACTCTTAAGAAACTGAAAACGAGCCTACCACCTGATGCAATCATACCAGTCCTGGGTATATACCCAGAAGATTCATCCTATTGCAAAGATACATGCACATCTATGTTGATTGCAGCTCTATACACAATAGTGGAGAGCTGGAAGCAAGCCAAGTGTCCCTCAACTGATGAGCAGATAGAGAAAATGTGGTATATCTACACAATGGAATACTATGTTGCAGTAAAGAAAGATGACATGAAGTTTTCAGGTAAATGAATGAAACCTGAAGCCATTATGCTAAGTGAAGTAATGCAGTCCCAGAAAAAAATGATGGATGGTATCCCTCATTTTGTGGATGTTAGCCCCAAATCCCTAGTCAAAAGGCAAGCTGAATAAAGTTAATGTTCTATTTCTTTTTAGCTAAAAACAACTGTGTTGTTATAATGTGAAACCTTTAAAGGGCTCTAGAATTAATTTACCACTTATTTTCAGACTTTATAATTGTGGTATATGGATGGAAGGTATGCATTCATATTTTAGAGTAATATAAAATTAAAGGGATAATGTGAACTCCTAAACATATTTTGGAATTTACATACAGTTTATGTTAAGAAGTCATAATTTTGGTATATATGTGATGTATATAAGAGCATATTTTGGAGCAATACAAATGGGAGGAAACAAGAATGACAAAAGGACTAGGTCAAAGAACTGACCAAAATAGTTAACTTCTACCCGAACAATAATCTTCTGCAGAGAAAACAAAAACTTTAAAAAGACTGAGAAAAAGATGTAGAGACATGTAGAGACATGCCATACAAGACATGTATGGCAGAATACATGAACTGGAATGGAGTGGGGGACATAGAAAAGAGAATGTGTCTAAATTTCACTGAGAAATGATGTATGAAATACACAAAACATCAATAAAAATATTTTATAAAAAACTCCTTAAGGAAATTTTCTTAAGCATTTCCTTAAGGAAAACATGACATCTTTTAGAAAAAAAAATCCTCCAATTCAGGTGATATGTGTCTATCTGTCTGTCTGTCTGTATGTATGTATATATACATATATAACTATGTACATATATGTAAATACATTGAAGCAATACAAGTTAAAGAGAACAACAACAACAACAAAAGAACTAGAAAAAAATCTGGAAAGACTCAGAAAAAGATTCAAGACATATATGGCAGTGTGTAGGGTGGGGTGGGGGACATGGAAAGAGAAGTGACTCTAAATTCAATTGAGAAATGATGTATGATTTATGGAAAAAGCTTAAAAACAATAAAAAGTATACTAAAGTATATCGTTTAAAAGGCAAACAAAATATGACACAGGAATCTATTCAAAGGGACTAGGAAAATAAATGTTTACAAAACCATAGGCTTGGCTTCGCATCAAATGCACTTATATCTTGTACAGTGTTATATACATCATTAATAAATTTTTAAAGACATTAGTACAACAATGAAGATGAGAAAGAAATACTTCTACACTTAAATGAAGTTTTTAAAAAATAAATGATGACTAAATTAGAAAATTAATACAAATTATTTTTTACAATGATAGTCTTTAATATAATGTACAAAACAGAGTATGGACATGTGGATTTTGAGATCAGTCTTAGGTTTTTGTTGTTTTCCATACCAGAATGTAAAGAATCTTTATATTAAATTTCCTTATGACCCTTTTTTTAGTTTTATTTTATTTTATTTTATTTTATTATTTATTATATTTTAAGGGATTCACAATATAAGAGCACAGCTGTTTTCAGATCACATTGACCTTGCTCAGTTTGCCATACAATTAGGTGCTAGCATCCACAGATGAGAGATACCATTCCTCATTTGTTTTTCTGAGACTGTGTTACTTCACTCAGCATGATATCTTCTAGGTCCAGCCATTTACCTGCAAAGCTCATGATGTCATCTTTCTTTACCACTGCATAGAACTCCATTGTGTAGATGTACCATATTTTCTCTACCCATTCATTAGTTGAGGGGCACTTGGGTTGGTTCCAGCTCCTTGCTATTGTGAAAAGAGCTGCAATAAACATGGCTGTTCATGTATCTCTGCGGTAAGACGAGTCTTGTGGGTACATGCCGAGGAGTGGTATGGCTGGGTCAGGTGGCAAGTTCATTCCAAGTCTTCCAAGGGTTCTCCACACTGCTTTCCATAGTGGCTGAATGCGTTTACATTCCCACCAGCAGTGGATGAGTGTTCCTCTTTCCCCACAACTTCTCCAGCACTTGGTATCATTTGTTTTCTTGATCCTAGCCAGTCTTTTTGGAGTAAGATGATATCTTAAAGTGGTTTTGATTTGCATTTCCTTAATGATTAGTGATGTTGAACACTTCTTTAGATGTTTCTCAGCCATCTCTAATTCCTCACTTGTGAAGTCTCTGTTCATCTCTTTCCTCCATCTATTGAGTGTGTCATTTGTTTTATTTCTTCTTTGTTTTTTGAGTAGTTTCTATATTCTGGAAATGAATGCTTTGTCATATGTATCTGTGGCGAAGGTTTCCTCCCACTCTGTGGGATTTCTCTTCACTTACTTGATTGTTTCTTTTGATGTACAGAAGCTTTTGAGTTTAATGAGGTCTCATTTGTCAATTGTTGACATTAATTCTTGCGCAGCTACTGTCTGGTTTAGGAAGTATTTTCCTATGCCTATGTCTTGTAGTTTGCTGCCCTTTTTATTGAAGTACTGTGCATTTCGTACAACATTTCTTAATCAAATTTAGACCTATTCCCCATTCCTGTCCTCCCACGTCACCAGAGCTCATGCATTCTGCCAAGCATGTTCTTCATCTTTTTCTCAGTCTTTTAAAAATTTTTTGATGCAGAAGTTTAATGTTCTGGGCAGAACTTTACTGTTTCACTCAATTTTTTGACCCAGTCTTTTGTTGTTGTTGTTGTTGTTGTTGTTGTTGTTGTTCCTTCCAATTTGTATTGCTCCAAATTATGCCACACATATATCAAAATTATGAAGCATGAAAATAAAGTATAGTTTAATTCCAAAACATGTTTAGAGATTCACATTTTGACAATAGATTTGTATGCAGATAAAGAAAAAATATTACCGTACATTCCTACATTACATAGCAAGTTGATGAGTAACATCAGGAATTATATTTACTAAAAAAAGAAAGAAGAAATGAATTATTCAGTTTGACTTACAAATAGAGATTTGGTGCTAGGATCCACAAATGAGGGACATTATATGCCATTTATTTTTCTGGGATTGTTACTCCACTTCACATAAGGGATTCTAGTTCCATCCATTTACCTGCAAAGTTCATGATGTGGTCTTTCTTCACTGCTGAATAGAATTCCATTGTATAGCTGTACCACATTTTCTTTACCCACTAGTCAGTAGAGGGGCACTTGAATTGCTTCCAGCTCTTCTCTATTGTGAAGAGAGCTGCAATAAACATGAATGTGCATGTATCTCTGCAATAGGATAAGTCTGGTGGGTATATACCCAGGAGAGGTATGACTGGGTCAAGTGGTATCTTCATTTTGAGTCTTTTATTTATTTTTATTTTTTTGTTTTTTTTTAATCTTTATTTTTATTGATGCTTTGTGCATTTCATACATTATTTTCCAATTCAGTTCAGGCATATTTCCCTTTCCCTTCTCCCCCACCCCCACACCATCCCAGGTCATGCATTCTGCCATAACTGTCCTGCATTTTTCTCTCAGTTTTTTTTTTTTTCATTTTTTAGCTATAAGTGATAATCCATGAGTACAAGCATCCTTCATGCAAAACCAATCTGCAGGCTGTTGTGCCCAAACCCCCACAGCCCCACCATCCAGTGGGGATGTTTGGTGTGGTTGACGGGCGTTGTTTGTTCAAGGAGTGATGATGGTGTTGTTGTGTTCAATAAACAAGTTTGATTCAAAAAATGAGTGTCCAGACTACATTGCTGTAGTTTCACCATTCACCCCAATCGTAGCCCTTACATTCTACCACGCCCCCTCTTCCGCAGATTGTTCCCTTAGGCTTAGAAAAGGGGCAAAGGTGGATGGAAGCAAAAACAGTCCACTCTCTCTGGAGCTGTTACTTGGGCTTAGTCAATTCTGGCTGTTTTCCTTTCATGGGCTGACAGTTTTCATCCACAATAACCTTTCAATCCTATCTAAATGAAGCACAAGCAATTAAGATATATAGGTATTTAAGCAGCACTAATAGTTATGGTAGGTTACTTTGGTATAGACACATATGTTTGGATGATATGTTAATCCATGAATTACATTTTTTCCTGTTAAATATGACAGGGTCTTACTGTGGCTTATAACATCTCCTAACCTGTAGAGGATGTAAGCTTGTGGCATCAGCCATGGGTTATTCCTCCAAGGAGAGAGCCAATAGCCAATTAGATTTGGGATCTACAGGCATATGGCTGCCTCTGCTGCACAGTATTTCCAGGCAGGTGAGGTGTAGCTGGTGCTGATGATGGAGTCTTGCTTGACTCAAGGACACCCGTATTTGCTTTATTGGTTTAGTGGCCTTTGGTAACACTCTCTGGTGTTCCAGAGGCCATCTGTACACTTGCATGTGTGGTCTCAATACATCTTTCCCCTGTTAACGTCAGGTCTTCAGCAGCAGGGTCTTATTGCCTCTCTTCTTGCAGGTATCCCAGTTTAGAGGCAAGGAGCCTTTAACTTTTGTGGGGCCTTGGATCCCCTGGCCAAAATCTCCCTAGTTCTTCACACTGCTTTTCATAGGGGTTGCAGGAATTTGCATTCCTATCAGCAATGGATGAGTATTCTGTTTCCCCCAGAGCCTCTGCAGCCTTTTGTATCCTTTGTTTTCTTGATCATAGCCAGTCTTATTGGGGTAAAATGAAATCTTAGAGTGGTTTTAATAAATTTTCAGATGTAAGTAAATGAAATTTTTATTTTTTTTATTAAATATTAAATATTTTTTATTAAATATTAAAATATTTATTTTTATTTTTTTGTCTTTTCAAGACAGGATCTCCCTGTAGCCCCAGCTGTCCTGGAACTCACTCTGTAGACCAGGTTGGCCTTGAACTCACAAAGATCTGCTTGCCTCTGCCTCCCAAGTGCTAGGATTAAAGGCGTGCTCCACCACATCCGGCATATGAAAAGAAATTTTAAATTCTCTTAATATATCTATTAGATAAAAGGTAATGGCTTTGAAATACCTGAACTTGCATGAAGAAACATACCTGGTAGCATACTCATTGCCTATGAAGTAATTTTTAGTCACACTTATTATATCATTTGCACTCATTTGCTGAAGCTCCAAAAGAGTAGAAAATTAAGTTGCGGAATTCTAAGAATTTCAGTAAATGATGATTAGAGATCTGGAAATTATATTTTTGCCACTTATGCTGCTCTTCTTCCTCACTCCAATCCCTATATCGTAGAGGAAGAAATACAAGTGAATACGTTTTCAGAGAACAAAAAAAAAATGAAGGATGAGAGTCTTCAACTTCAGATTACCATAGCAACCCAAGAAACTAAAGAGTCATACCGCAACATGTTTCCAAAGACTTCAGAAGCTCTAGAAGAGCAAATACAACATTGACATTCCATATAAAACTTAGTAGCACCACATACTATGATAAATCATACTATCATCTATTTCCTCTACAACTTATAAACCCTAGGGAAGCTAACTTGTTTCTGAGTGCGTTTCCAAGAAATATATTTGTAACAAAGAAATAGCTATTAACATTTAATCAGGACTAATATTAATTATATCCCACTTGATATCATCATAGTAGAGTGCATATATTTATAAATATAATATTTAGAGTTATAATTTACTTAAAATACTATATATTATATTCAAGAATATTTTTATCTTTTAAACAAAATCTAACATAATCCCTTTCTTGAAAATCAGTATGTATTATACTTAGAAATAATGTATTTGATGATGGAAGAATAAATAGTAACTGGAACCATAACTATATGATCCAGCTAGTTTTGCATCATAAATAAGAACTGTAGTAGATCCAAATAAACAAGTATGTTTAATGGGCTGTTATCCTAATAATTTTAAGCCTAATTAGATTTATTAGGTATTATGTCTTTAAATCCAGTTTAAAATAAAGTTCATTAAGAAAAGAGACAGAATTTTTGCTCAGGTGTATTAGTAATGGTTTAGTTAAACTTGGGCTCACACTTCAAAGTGGTGGGCTTATATCTCAAAAATGAGCAGTTCATAATTTTCTACAGAGCAGTCCCATTAACCTCGTGGGCTATTGGGATATTTTACTATTCTTTGTAGCATATAACAAGATGTGTTTTACTTTTAAAATATTCTTGATGAGATGATAAAAGCATTTTCAAATTTATGTAACTGTGAAAAGGCAAAAATAATATATAAAGATCATTTTGTAAACTGTAAGATACTACTTATATGGAACTATAATAACTTTGAGCCAGTATCTTATTATGTAGACCAAATTGTACTCAAATTCACTGTGTAAACCAAGGAGTCTTCAGTTTCCTGAAGATCTTGCCTCAGCCTCCTGAGAGGGGATTACAAGTATTTGAGACTCTACCTGACTCATTCTTATGTTAATGTGTTTAATGTTTAACTTTGATGACTCAGGTAGTTTTTCCTTACCTTACTCTTAAACTAGTTACATATGTTCACAGTGTACAATAGTTTTTCACTGGGTTAGCTCTGTTCAACTATGTTTAAAATTTTATTTTTTATTGATGAATTGTGTATGTCATTCATTATCTTTCAGTCCAATTTAGATACATTCCCCTCTCCCTGCCCCCGCCTAAACCTTGTTCATACCTTCTGCCATACATGTCTTGCATCTTTCTCTCAGTCTTTCCAAAGTTTTTCCCTACAGAGCCTTGTAGTTTGGGGCAGAGTTTAACTGTATAATTCAATTTTTTAACCCAGTCTTTATGTTGGTGTTTTTCCCTCCTCTTTGTATTGCTCCATCATATGACTATAAAGTTGTCACATATGCATCAAAATTATGCCCTCTGAGAATAAACTGTATGTTGATTCCAGAATATTTTTGGAATTCACATATTCCCTCTTTAATTTTATATTACTTTAAAATATGAATACATACCTTCCACCTATATACAGTAATTACAGAGTCTGAAAATAGGTGGTAGAGCCTGTTAAGAGATTTACATTATAACAACCTAGTTGCTTTCAGATAAACAGAACTATAACAATAATGTTATTCATCTTGCCTTTCAACTGGGGGATTGGTTTTAGCATCCACAAATGAGGGAAATAATTTGCTGTTTGTTTCTCTGAGACTGTGTTACTTCACTTAGCATAATGGCTATGAGTTCCATCCATTTACCTGCAAAGTTCATGATGTCATCATTCTGTACCACTGAATAGAACTCCATTGTGTAGATGTACCACATTTTTGTCATTCACTCATCGGTTGAGGGGCATTTGTGGTGGTTCCAACTCTTCATTATTATGAAGAGCACTGTAATAAACATAGATGTGCATGTATGTTTGCAGTAGGATAAGTCTTGTGGGTAAATACCCAGGAGTGCTATGGCTGGGTCAGGTGGTAGGCTCATTTTGAGTCTTAAGAGTTCTCTGCACTGCTTTCCATAATGGTTGTACAAGTTTACTTTCCCACCAGCAGTGGGTGAGTGTTCCTCTTTCCCCACAACCTCTCCAGCATTTGCTGTCTTTTGTTTTCTTGATCTTAGCCAGTTGTATAGGAGATGATATCTAAGAGTGGTTTGAATTTGCATTTCCTTAATTATTAAGTATGTTGAACACTTTTTAACATGTTTCTCAGCTATCTTTACTTCCTGACTGGTGAAGTCTCTGTTCAGCTCTTTACTCCATCTTTTGTGTACGTCATTTGTTTTCTTCTTTGTTTTTTGAGTAGTCTATATATTTTGGACATTAATGATCTGTCAGATGTATCACTAGTGAAGATTTCTTCCCACTATGTGGGTTTTCTTTTCACTCTCTTGCTTGCTTCTTTTTTTGTACAGAAGCTTTTGAGTTTGATGAGGTTCCATTTCTCAACTGTTGACCTTATTTCCTGTGCAGCTGCTGTCTGATTTAGAAAGTCTTTTCCTATGCCTATGTCTTGTAGGTTGTTGCTAACTTTTTCTTCTATCACCTTCAGGTAGTATGGCTTGAAGTTTGGTAAAGTAACCCCCCCCCTGGATTGCACTTTTCACTCAGGGTTGCTTTAGCTTTTCGGGGTCTTTTGTTTTTCCACATGAATTTAAGGATTTTTTTTCCAAGTCTGTGAAGAAACTCATGGGGATTTCAATTGGGATTGCATTGCGTCTGTATATTAATTTGGGTAGAATGGACATTTTTACTATATTAATTTTTCCAATCTATGAGCATGGGAGGTCTTTCCATCTTATGATGTCATTTTCAATCTCTTTCTTCGGGGGTTTAAATTTTTGTTGTAGAGATCTTTGGTGTCTTTGGTTAAATTTGTTCCCAGGTAATTGAAATGTTTGCTAGGGCACTAACACAAGAGAAGGAAATTAAAGGAGTACTAACCAGAAAGAGGAAGTTAAACTCTCCCTTTCTGCAGATGATATGATAGTTTACCTAAGGGATGCTAAAAGCTCCACCAGAAAACTCCTAGAAATGATTAAGAGTTTCAGTAAAGTGGTGGGATACAAGATTAACCTCGAAAAATCAGTAGCCTTTCTTTACATCAACAATAAACAAGTGGAGAAGGAATATAAGAAGACCTTCCCACTCACATTAGCCTAAAAAAAAAACCTGTCTAATATTTTATACCCTGAGACAGAACCACATTACTAACTTTAAAAATTGCTGAACTATAAACAATATATGAATACAGTTATAAAATCAAATTAATCAAATAATAAACAATTAATTTAAATTTATGCATATTGGCATGTTATTTGTCAAAATTAAGAAGGATTTTTATCTTCCTTATGACTAAAAATTAGACTCTGCCCTCAGTGGAACTGAGTCTATCTGTCAGTGATCAAGTATAGAAGTAATTCTTGTTTCTTGATAGAAATTGCTTTAGCATTTCAGACATGGGAAATATAGCTTGCTTAACAGAAGTTTTGAAAGAAGCTGCATTGCCCATTGCTCACTTCATTATTAAATCCACTCAAGTCACGATCTTTGAGTAGGATAATCTGTCTGGAGTCAGCAATGATCAGTCAACCATGTTGCAATAATACTTCCTTGGTTTCATTTTTTTATTCACAGAGAATTAATATTTTCTCAGGTCATATTACATGGAAGAAAATATCATTCCAACATTCATGTATGGGTCCCTTATCTGAGTTGTATTAAAGTAAATTGGTGGCACTACTTACCATGAACTGAGAAATAACTATTATACTACAAACTCACCTCTATATTAGTACAACATAATGATGCAGAACCTTAAGAGTAGCTTTATTCCACTTTGGTGGTGGAATCAACAAAAAGAGCAAAGAATTGTGTTTCAATATAGAACAATTAATAAGGAAAGTAATAAAATTATGTACATTGTGGGGTTAACATCATTGTTCCACTTACACCAGCTCCATACATGCCTGTAGCTCTATCAGAAGGAAAATAAGAATTATCTTACTTTGATGAAGAACAAAAGGACATAATTTTCTCTACTTTCAAGTCTTTTGAGAAGTGCTGTATCCCCAGGCTTCCTAGGGATTTTTGCAAGGCTGAGCAAGTTTTTCCTAACAACAGCAGGGTTTTCATGAACCACTAGATGCTAAATTGTGGGCAAATTCTTATAACTCCCTGGGTCACACAGGGTTAGCTGTGTGCTGGGTCAACAAGCAAGGTCATGTTCAGCTCAGTGAATGGCTAGACAGGAGTGTCATAAATCAGTTATGAGGCCTCAGCCAGAACCAACATGATCTCTTGTGACTAAGGTCTATTCATATTCAGGTGCAGAATAAAACATGAAATGTCATAGACACCCAAAGTTGACAGTCTCTCATTTCTAACCTTATTTTGCTAGTCCCTGGAATTATCTTCTTAAATTCTTTCCTCATTATTAAAGCATTTCAACTTTTAAACTGGAGAAAAAAGTCAATACTTTAGATGCTGTGGGTATACTTGTTAGGCAAAGAGAATTTGTGATATATATTAAAATTTGTATGAACCAAAGCCAGTCTTGTAGCTTCATACCTTTAATTCCACTTGTACAAAAAGATATCTTGATCTTACCAGTTCTACCAGGCAAAAGAAAAAGACCCCATCTCAAAAAACAAATAAGCAAACGGCACCCCCCAAAAAAATCACAAAAACAAAAGAAGAAAATAAATCTTTTCTATGAACTATATATCTCACCAAAATTCCTTTATTTAAAAATGCAACCCCCCAATATAGATGATCTCCCTTAATATCTCATCAGCATATTTAGTGTTGCAATTTTAAATATTCAACAAATAAAATCTTTTTGCTATTTTTCAGCAGGCTGTCATATTTTTCTCAAACTGGATCATTAAAAAATTTTAGCCTCATCAATTTACCTGAGTATCCAAATAGAATTAATTATTCTTTTTTGAAATTTATGATCAGAGTTAAAGGGAAATGAACAAGATTCTTGCAATATGGCTCTTTGGTCTTATGTATATGAAAACAACTAAAAGACATTTTGAGTTTTGGATACATCCATGCTGCTGTACTGCTCCAAATATATTTGATTAGTCCTTCAAACACATGACAAAACTTCTTAATTTCTCTTGCACCTAGAGAAGACATCAAAAAGTGGAGTACTACAAATATATGCTCAAATACACATACACCAAATATATGTGTATATGTATATATTCACATATATATTTATACATGAATGCTCATTGTGGTAGTAGTCAAAATAGTTAGATATTTAAGTATTTATCAATCATAAAATTCTTACATAAGAATGGAGTTATTGCATCATCAATCCTAAGAGAAAATGATATGTAACAATTAAACAAGAATTTTTGAATATACTGATGGAATAATTTCCAAGACAGTTATTAGATATCATTATGTAAATTAGTCTTCAAACTTATACATATATATATATACATACATATATATATATATATATATATTTGTATATAATATAATTTACAAAAACTCTAGTCATTTTTGTTACCATTTGTATTGATTTTAAAATATTAAAATAATGCATGGTAAATAAACATAAAACATTTCACCTATATAATGGTATACATTTAAATCAACAATGATGATTAATTTTTTAGAAACACATAAAGTCACTCAGGACCCTCATTAGACCAGAAATGCTGTGTGTAGGATTAAGAGAATTTTTGTTATGGAAACCTGAATGAATCTGCAAGGAATAGTTCCATAAATTTTGTAGGTTTACTGAACAAGTCCCTGAAACACTGCCTTAGTACTCTCTAAAGTCTAGCTGCTAGGCACCAAAAAAGGACAGATTACATTCTGAGTTAGCATATGCTAGGAGCTAAACTGTCAAAAACAACTCTTTAGGGAATACTGTTTCAAAGCTGAGGTTTAACTTGTAAACTAATGACCTGGTAATTGTCTTAATGACTTCTCAATGAAGTGTGAAATTCTCTGTTAACATGTCAACAAAGTGTAAAATATTTTACAAGCATGGCTTTGTTATTAAATTGTGTATCTGATTTGAGGTTACTACCAATGTATTTTTAAAATACTTTGATTTATGACTTTCTTTTGTTCTGTTATTATTATAAATTTCTCTAACAAACTTTGTTGTCCATCTGCAAACTATTTCTGGTTATGTTCTAGGAATTTGATCAATTAACATACTGAGTGATAATCATTCTTCCTCTACTTATTTTATTATTGCATGTATGTGAATATGATGATCTGTTTCTTGGTGAACAGGACAAACATGCATGTGAAGGTCAGACAATTTTGTGAAGGAGGCTCACTCCTCCTATATTCAATTAGGTCCTGGAGATCAAACTCAAGGTTCCAGGTTTGCATGGCAATCATCCTTAACTAGTGAACCATTTTGTAAGCCACCTCTGTCTATTTGGTTATACTTGTTCATTTTTTGTTTAAACCAAGGAACCAGATAAGACATCTCTTGTTCTCCTTGAAAACAAACATTTCACTTAATTGATGCCAAATTGAGCAAATGGCTTTATGTACAAGATTGTAAAACACTTAACTAAGTTGCATTTTTGCATTGCTGAGATAATAAATTGGAGTTCCTGAGTTTCATTTAAAATATATTTTATTTGTTATTTTAATTGAAGTTGTATGAGTGTTTTGCTTGCATGTATGTAATTGCACCGGTGTCATATAATGCTTGCGAAGGTTAGAAGAAGGCATTGGATTCCACTGGATGTGGAGTTATGGACAGTTGTTAGCTGCCGTGTGGGGTCTGGGAATTGAATCTGAATCCTCTTCAAGAGCAACAAGTGCTTTTAACTGCTGATTCATTTCTCCAGCTCCCTGGATTTTCATTTTATCCTCATACCATGATTCCTTTCTAGCATTCATAGGACAATTTATAAAACTAAACCAAACAATAAACTCCATATTCTCAGTTTCATAATGATTTTAACAGACAAAAGTAAGATGTGTTCATGTTAATATTTTGAGTCAATGACATCTAAGCAGGAGTGAAAGAATGTCAGGTGACTGAAGATCTTTTCTTTTTAGATAGAGTCCTGCTATATCTTCCCAAGAAATGGGATCATAAGCATATGGTACCTTCTTTAATAGATAGAAGGTCTTTTAAATAATCTCACATTGTTTACTGACCAAGAGAATGAAGGTTCAATATGAAGGCAGTTTTATTAGTGCTATTCTGAAAAGTGAAAACTCATGGAACATAGGTTGACATAGCTCATACTTGAAAAGAGAAATGATTTTTTTTAAAGGTAAGCCACTATGATTTAATAGCCGTGCTTAATACCAGTTAATGACTATAAATATTCTTTTTTTTTTTTTTTTTTGGTCTTTTCGAGACAGGGTCTCTCTAAAGTCCCAGCTGTCCTGGAACTTGCTATGTAGACCAGGCTGACCTTGAACTCACAGAGATATGCCTGGCTCTGCCTTCTAAGAGCTGGGATTAGAGGCATGTGCCAGCACACCCAGCTATGAAAATTTATTTTACCTTTACTTTATGTGGTCAAAGAGTATATTCACGTGTGTCCTTTGAAGGACACAGAGGAGAAAAATCCACATCTCCATTAAACTCTCTGCAAGAGCAACTGACTGATTAAAACTTTCAGTTTTAGCTGGGCATGGTGGTGGACACCTTTAATCCTAGCATTCAGTAGGCAGAGGCAGGCGGATCTTTGTAAGTTCAAGGCCAGCCTAGTCTACAGAGTGAGTTCCAGGACAGCTGGTGCTACAGGGAGACCCTGTATCAAAAAGACTAAAAATAACCAACAAAAAAACCTTTCATTTTTAATTGTGGAAATCTGGATTTTTTCAACTCCAGAGTGAAATTATCTTGAGCTAAGTTTTGTCCCTTATATAGCCATTTATTGCTCACCTCTGTGTTTGATTTAACATCCTATTTTTGTATTTGTAACCAGATTTAACATCCTTGAAATGTACAATGAACCCCTTTGCTTGTACCAACCCATGGGCTGATATCTGCAGCCTATAATATAGATATGCTCACTTAGCTGTACCTGTCCTAAATGATATTCTCATGAATGTATTTTAAGATATCTTGATTTATACTTTTCTTTTATTATCTTGGTATTTAAAACTTCATAAACTTAGTGCATTGGAATATGTCATTTTGTATAACTAAAATACATATTCCCAGGACATGATAACTCATATATGGCTACAGATTAAAATATGTCATGTTTTCTCTGACTTAAAAAGTGTGTTTTTTTGACAATTCCAATGTTTATTATTCTATAACTGTACTTTGTATACCCGATCACTCTGAAATAACTTGTGTTCTTCATAAGCAGTAACTTTCATAATTTCCTTTCATGCAAATAAGTTGGAAGTAAACTTCCAAGTTTATCAACTATGTCTTTATTTTGCTATAAATTTGGAAAACATTCATACTTAGATATGCAATACAAAATATGAGAATTAAATATTTTCTGGAATCTAAGTATTGTTTTACTGTTCCCTGACTTCTATTCCCTGCCATAGTTTTAACATTAAACTTATTCTCCTTTTTAAACTAAACTTTCTTTTCTCATGGGCTGCTTTATTGTTTTTAGTGTCCCAAAATTTTGCTATAAAATGCAAAATTGCAGGTTTAATTGTTTTCTAGACTCTATTCATCCTTTAAAAATGTGGAATAGATCCTACTAATGAAGCACACACAATTAGATATATGGGTATTTAAACAGTACTAATTGTTATGGTAGGTTACTTTGGTATAGACACAGATGTTTGGATGGTATGTCAATTCATGATCTACATTTTCTTCTGTCAAGTATGGCAGGGTCTTCGTGTGGTTTATAACATCTCCTAACCATTAGAGGATGTAAGCTTGTGACATCAGCCGT
>VZQC01012755.1:0-32931 GCA_009823505.1 Rhizomys pruinosus | reverse complement strand
TAAAACTAACTACTGGAAAATATTTGTATGTTCCAACAGGTCAAAATGTCACCAACTTAACAGCTGAGAAAGAAAATATACAGCTTTGCATTGAGTAGGATGTACCAGAAAGTGCCAACTGAAAGGCTGACCCAACTGAACATTGAAAGGAAGAAAAGCCTCAGATTGCTACAAACATCGAACCCCTCTGTGGATCGTAATTGTAACAACTATTTATAATGAGTCCTAACGAAACTTACCTTCTAGGTGTCACAAAGGTTTTAATAGGAGAGACTTTCTTGCCTCTCCCCCATAGAACAAGGAGAAATATGATCATGATGAGGTCGTTCTCCAACTGTAAACTGGAGACTATTATAGAGGTAACCTCTTATAAAACCAGTAAAAGGGCCTTCTTTGATTGACTAATAGACATAGGAACTGTGAAAAGGATTATTCTCTATTCAGAACCAAATATAATACTAAAGTCCTTAAGCTATGCACTTAAGCAAAATATATTAATACAGGAGCTCTGACATCAGCAATGTATTATTCTTCCAAGGAGATGTTGGCCAGGAGATCCAAGGCCCCACAACAGGTAAAGGCTCCTTGCCTCTAAACTGGGATACCTGCAAGAAGAGAGGTGATAAGGCCCTGTTGCCATAGACCTGATGTTAACATGGGAAAGATGTATTGAGACCACACATGCAAGTGTACAGATGGCCTCTGGAATACCAGAGAGTGTTACCAAAGTCCACTAAACCAGTAAAGCAAATACGGGTCTCCTTGAGTCAAGCAAGACTCCACCGTCAGCACCAGCTACACCTCACCTGCGTGGAAATACTGTGCAGCAGAGGCAGCCACATGCCTGTATATCCCAAATCTAATTGGCTATTGGCTCTCTCTTTGGAGGAATAACCCACAGCTGATGCCACAAGCTTACATCCTCTAATTGTTATAAGATGTTATAAGCCACAGTAAGACCCTGTCTTATTTAACAGGAAAAAAATGTAATTCATGGATTAACATACCATCCAAACGTATGTGTCTATACCAAAGTAACCTACCATAACTATTAGTGCTGTTTAAATACCTATATATCTAATTGCTTGTGCTTCATTAGTAGGATCGAAAGGTGATTCCTGGACAAACTGTCAGCCCATGAAAGGAAACAGCCAGAATTGACCAGAGTCCAAGAGAACAGGTCCAGAGAAAGTAGACTGTTTTGCTTCTCATCCACCTGTGGCCCTTTTCTAAGCCTAGGGAACAATCTGCGGAAGAGGGGGCGTGGTAGAATGTAAGGGCTGCGATTGGGGTGAATGGTGAAACTACAGCAATATAGTCTGGACACTCATGTGATCAACTTGGTTGAACATACAAGACCCCCCCCCCCGCTGGATGGTGGGGCTGTGTGGGTTTGGGCACAACAGCCTGCAAATTGGTTTTACATGAAGGATGCTTGAACACATAAATTATCAGTTATTGCTAAAAAATGAAAAAAAAACTGAGAGAAAGATGCAGGACAGTTATGGCAGAATACATGATCTGGGATGGGGTGGGGTGGGGAGGGAAGGCAAAGGCAATATGCCTGAACTGAATTGGAAAATGATGTATGAAATACACAAAGCATCAATAAAAATAAATTAAAAAGAAGTATTTATTTTAAGAATAAAAGTCCCTATTTATCTGACATAAACTCAACTAAGGTTTTAATGTATTAATATAGCTTGATTATTAATAGTTTACAGAGATTTCTACACATATGAATTATGTTGGTTTATCAAATTTATATATTTCAAATTATTTCTGTCTTTTAACTATAAGCACTAATAGTTTTTGTTTAAAAAGTGTTCCTTATTTCATTGGAGAATAGGGATTTTGGAAGACAAGTTCTCATTCTGAAATCCAGAATTTCCTGTAACTGTCTAGGTAATTGAGACTGGTCTCAAACTTGGGACTCCTCCTACCCTGTCTTACAAATACTGAGATTACAGGTATGTGGCATCTTGCCTGGTAGTTTTCTTTCTTTGATTTTTTTAGGAATGTGTACAGAAGATAGAAATTTAATATTTGAAGTATTTTGATCTTCATTTCCTGCAATCACACATGTGCAAAAGCTTTCATCTCTAGCTTGTTGTTAGGAGCTAGGAGAGCTATTATTATGTTTTTGCTTATTTCTGTTGCTATGATAAAAACACTGACCAATACCAACATGGGGAGGAGAGAGTTTATTCCATTTACAGCTCACAGTAACAGAAAGCCAAGGCAGGAAATTAGAACAGGAAGCTGGAGCACAGATGATAGAGGAACACTATTCACTGGGTTGCTCTTTGCCCTGTGCTCAATCTACCTCCTTATAAAACACAGACCTAACTGCCCAGGAGTGGCCCTTCCCACATCACTCAACAATTGAGAAAATGACCCACATACCATGTTCGTAGGCCAATCCAAAGGAGGAAATTCCTCAGCTGAAGTTCCCTCTACTCAGATGTGTCAAGTTGACAACTGAAGGTACCCAGCAAACAGGCAAAGCCTAGAATGAATTCTTTAACACATTGGAGACATCCTCTTGAAGAATGGTGGGGTATGGGGCTGTTTTATATATACTTTTCCTTGTCCTCCATTGGTTAAACAGATGTATTCTACCACATACTCTTGTCAATGATGTATTATCATGGACTCAAAGCAATAGACTATCCTCCCAAAAGCCACTAGCCAACACCTATAAAACTATGCACCAAAATAAACCTTTCCCCTTATAAACTGACCAACTCCATCTGTTATAACATAGGTAGTTTGTATTGACACGTAGGAATTTTGCTGTTACTATGTTCCTGACAATGTAGAAAATAATATGGAATCTGTTTGCAAAACTAGTATGTGAAATGTAGTAATGAGCTAGAGAAAGTCTAAAGGGCTGTAAGGAATTTTCACAGCTTATATTGTTGATGGCACAGAAGACCAGAATAATTATTGGAATGTGGATGAAGATAGGCTGGATGAAGGGTCAGAAGAAATGAGCATTTTATTGGGAAATGGACTAAAGTTCATTCTTACTGAAAAGTAGCAATATTTATGTAGGTCCTGAGACTTTGGGGGCTACCAAGCTTAAAGTTTAAAGTTAGATTATTTGGTAGAGAAATTTTCTAAATAGCAAAGATCTCAGTATGCACCAAGAAAATTACTGGATACTTCCAACAAAACTGACATGAAAATCAGCAAAAAGAAAAAAAAAAAACCTGATAGCTGAAAGATTTAAAAATTTAAAACTTGGCAAACAGTAGTCACATGAGCCAGGGATCATATTGTTCTAATTTTAGTATCTATCAAAAATAATTCTTTATTTTGGAGTGGTAAGAATGATATCTTGATAATATCTATCACAGTCTCAAATTTAAAATGTGCAATGTGCGTTTGTTTCCAGGACATCCTAGGTAAGAACTCTTTAATGATAGGGTCCTGGATTGCTCTGAATAGTCAAAAGTAACTATGCATTCATTTCCCTGAGTTTAGTCAAGAAGACATATAAAAATCACTGAAGTCATGATTTAAATAGGTTCACATGTAGTTTTTACTACTAGAAGACATCATTGTCATTTGTGATGTCGATTTTGCAAGAATGAAAAATGGAGGCCTTATGTGGTCATGGAGATTTCCAGGAAGATTTCAAAGGAAGATCTAGTAACAAAGCAGTGTGCTGGATGATAAAATTGTCTTCCCTTATCCTATAAAATGTGATACATGAAACTATAGGATTGAGTTCAAAGCATAAGTAGAGCTACTAGGAAATAAGAAATGCTAAGAGGAAGAGGCACAGGAAGTATCCAAAAACAGATAAAAAGACAGGTCTTCTGGGCTACAACCAGCAAATCCACAGTTCTAGATCTTCTGAAGTCCTTTGAAACTCGTGTCCAATTATAGTATATCATGCACCTAGAATGAATTAATTTAAAATCACAGTAACCAAACACATCTTTCAGTAAAATACTTAAATATCAATGGTCTCTCACTCACCCAGTCAAGAGACACAAGATAGTGGGATGGATTAAGAAACATAATTCATATTTTTTTTATTTTCTGCAAGAGACTAAACTCACCTTCAATGATAGGCACTATTTTAGGTTGAAATTATGGAAAAATTCATAGCAAATGGCACTAAGAAACAAGCAGGAGTTACAGTAATAATATCTGACAAAAGACTTCAATTAAAACTTATTAACCTTGGGGCTGGAGAGATGGCCTAGCGATTAAGAGCACCAACTGCTCTTGCAGAGGACTCGGGTTTGATCCCCAGCACCCACATGGCAGCTGAGAACTGTCTTTAACTCCAGTTCCATGGGAATCCGACGCCCTCTTCTGACCTCTGCAGCATTGCACAACATGGGTGCACAGACCTGCATGCAGACGGTACATTCATACATATAAAGAATAAATAAATAAATAAATAAATAAATAAATAAATAAATAAAATTAAAAAAATAATTACAAAATAAAACTTATTAACCTCTACCCAAAACAGCAAGTTTCTGCAGTGAAAAACTTTGGAAAGACTGAGAGAAAGATGCAAGACATGTATGGCAGAAGGCATAAACAAGGGTGAGGTGAGGGCAGGGAGAGGGGATTGTGTCTAAATTGGACGGAAAGACAATGAATGAAATACACAATTCATCAATAAGAGTATTTTTAAAAACTTAGTAGAAATAAAGAGGGTCACATCATTCTTTCCAAAGGAGATATGGGCCTAGATGGTATTACAATCATTAACATATATTCACCAAACTCTGGAGTACCCACTTTCATAAAAATAGTACTACAGGACTTGAAACACAGATTAACCACAACTCTTTTATAGCTGGTGACTTCAATAACACACTATCTCCAATAAACAGGTCAACTGGGCAAAGAATAAAATGGCCCTAACAGACATATACTTACTATTCCATCAAAGCACCAAATAATACAATTTTTATTCAGCAGCTCATAGGATTTTCTCTAAAACCAACCACATACTGGGGCACAAAAACAACCTCAACAAATATCAGAAAAGTTGAAATAATTGCATACATGTTCTCAGACCACAATATACTAAAGCTTAAAACCAAGAACAGAAGAAAGTCTACTAACTACAAGAAGCCAGGGAGATTAAGCAACACACTATTGAATGATGAATGTGTCAAAGAAGTAATGATAAAAAAAATATTCCTGGAACAAAATGAAAATTATACTACAACACAACAAAACCTCTTGGACACTTTAAAATCAGTCCTAAAAGGGAAGTTATAACTCTAACTGCCTACAAAGAATCAATTACTGTAAGAGATGGTTCTTTAAAAAGTTACATAAGCTTGACAGACATTTAGCCCATTTAACCAAAAGAAAGAAAGAGCAAAACAAAATTAACAAAATTAGAGACAAAAAGGGAAACGTCAGAACAGGCTCCGAAAATATGTAAAATATTATATGGGAATACTTTAAAAACATGCAAACTATTAAATTTGAAACTCTAAAAGAAATGGATAAATTTCAAAATTTGTGGAAACTTCCAAAGCTAAATAAAGGACCAAGATCAACAATTAAAAACTGCTCCACAAATGGAAATGGGAACAGAAATACAAAAACCTCTAAAATGAAAAAAAAAAAAAAAAAAAAAAAGCCCAGGTCCAGATATGTTCAAATCAGAATTGTTCTAAACTTCAATGATGATCTAGAACCAGTAATATGAGTGTACAGAGCTTAGATAAGGGACTTCCCAGGACCACTTAAAGCACAGGTAAATGAATGGAACTAGAAGATATTATGCTAAGTGAAGTAACACAGTCCCAAAAAAACAAAGGACGAATGGTATCCCTCATCTGTGGATGCTAGCACCAATTACCTAATTGTATTTCTTGTGCAGGGCTCCTTGAGCTTTTGTCCAAGTATTTGGGAGTGATGCATGTTGAAAAGAACAACAACAACAACAACAACAACAACAACAGAAAAGACTGAACTGACTGAAACAGTGAACTTCTGCTCAAAACAGTCAACTTCTGCATTGAGAACTTTGAGAGAGACTGAGAAAAAGATGAAAAACATGTTTGGCAGAATGCACGAGTTCTGGTGGGGTGGGAGGGTAGGGGACATGGGTCTAGATTTTACTTGTAATGTAATCTTGAATAAAAAATAATAAAAGAAAATAAAAATGAAAAAATTAAAAACCAATAATATTTAAATTATTCACAAAAGACAGAAGCAAACTCATTCTGTAAAGCCAGCATCAGTCTAATACCCAAACCAGATAAAGATACAACAAAAAAGAAAACTATCAGCCAATATCATAAATGAACATAGAGTTATTTCAAAGAACATCTCTTACATTCACTGATACTTTGTAAGGAGTTAGAATTACAACTTCCCTTTTAGGACAGTAAAAAACAAACCACATCGAGGCACATATTGAAAAGTTCATCCACCGTGAATAAATTGACTTTATTCTAGAAACGCAGGGATGGTTCTTATACATAAGCCAATAAATGTAATAAATCATATAAATTGCCTTAAAGTAAAACATCACATGATCATGTTAACAGATTCAGAAAAAGGCCTTTAAGAAAATCCAACATGGATTTATGATAAAAGTCTGAGAGGAGCTGGGTGTGGTGGCAGAGGCCTTTAATCCAAGCACTGGGGAGGCAGAGGCGTGAGCTCAAGGCCAGCCTGTTTGCATAGCAGGTTCCAGGCCAGCTGGGGCTACAGAGAGACCCTGTCTGAAAAAGACCAAAAAAAAAAATCCTAGAGGAAATTGGATTGTATGGAACATATCTCAACATAATTTCAAGATATGTACAACAAATCCATGGCCAACATCATTCTAAATGGAAAAACAAAACTTGAAGCTTTTACATTAAAATCGGGCACCAGAAAAGGCTTGCCACTATCCCCATTCCTTTCTAAATATACTTCTTAAAACTGTTGCTACAGGAATAAGATAAGAGAAGGAAATTGAAGGGATACAAACTGCCAAAGTACATGTCAAATTATCAATATTTGCAGCTGATATGACACATAAGAGCTCCCAAAAATTTCACCATAAAACTTCTAGAAATGATTAATATTTTAAGCAAAGTTGCAGGCTATAAAATCAAATTACCAAAATCAGTAGCCTGTCAATTATACCCAAATTAAATGTGCACTAGAGCAACATTAGATATAATTTCTCTTTATGGTCATTGTTGTGTTGTTAGAATTTATAGTTCTTCAGCTAAGATTGGTCCCAAAGCTTGGGTTTGGACCATTGATTAGTATCTTCTTTACCATCTTGCATAGTATTCTCTGAAAATATGAGGGCTAATTTTCAAAGACGAGGCTTCCAGCACAGTTCCAGGTCCATTGCTCCAAGTCCTGTCTTCAAAATACATCCTCTTGTCTGGAGCTGTATTTCTTGTTATATAGGCTTCAGCTCTACATGTGCACTCAGATACAAATATCACATGTTCATTTTCAGTACTACTTTGAACTAATATATTTCCCTGTTTCTCAAGTTGAGGGACATTTTTTTTTCATTCCTTACCTATTTTGAAAAAAAAAAAAAAACAACAGTAAAAATGGTTGCACAAATATCTCTGCAAGAGGATGAATATTTTGGAGCTAAGCCAAGCAGTGCTATAATGGAATCATATGGTAGATATATTTGCAATTTTTACAGATTCTCCCCGCTTCTTTCCATAGTGGTTGCATTACTTTGCAATTTTACCAGCAGTAAATGAGCATTCCCCTTTAAACACATTCTCATGGATATTTAATTTCATCTGTTCTATTGAACTTAGCCATTCTGATCAGTGTAATATGAAATCTTATAGAAGATTTGATTTTCATTTCCTTAATTAAAGATGTTCATCAAATTTTAAGGTGATTCTAAGACATTTTTTATCACTAAGACATATTTATCACTAAAGCAATACATTGAAATTTTATTAAATTTTGTGTATTTCATACAAAAGATTTTAATTATTTTTAGACTCTCTCCCCCATCCTGCATTCTCCTATATGCCCCAACCAGATTTCATGCATTCTATCATGTATGATAAGACCTATCTAGTCAAGATAATATACCCAGATGTCCCTCAGTGCAAGCTCATTCGCTAGGGTCTAGTCAGCCTATTTAGAGTCTCTCATTTAAAGCAAGTCAGCTCTCCCTTACCCATCAGTAATGAGCTTCCAATAGTTCTTAATCTAAGATTGGTCCCTCAAATTGGGATTTATATCCAAAGTTCTACACTGGGCTTTTGACTGTTTGAGTTTGTATGGGTCTTGTGCGTGCTAACACCATTGATGAACGCTCATATGAGCAAGATCCCAAGAGCTTGTAGGACTATATTTCCATATGGACAGGCACCTCCTCCCCTCGCTCTTTGAATCTTTCCACACCTGTTCTGCAATCTCCCCTGAGCACTTGGTCCACTGCCCTCTGTTGCATGAAGGAGCTTCATTGATGAGAGTTGAGAGATGCACTAGTCTCTCTACACCTTGTTCTGCTATGTTCTGTGAGCCTTAGGTGGAGAGTTTCCATTGTAGATGTGTCACTTAGAGTTGGCCTACTGTCTCCAGATGTCCCTCAGTGCGTGTTTATTTACTGGGGTCTAATCAACTCATCCAGAGTTCCTCCTGTTAAGAATATCAAACTCTGAAGGTAATGGAAAAGATGCAACAACCTACAAGACATAGGGAAAATACTTTCTAAATCAGACAGCAGCTGCACAAGAAACCAGGGAATGAACCTTTCCCTTTCTCCATATACTCTCCAGCATTTGGTATCATGTGTTACATTGATCTTAGACTGACTGTGATAAGTTGAGATGTTAACATGGTTTGAATTTTGCATTTCCCTAATTACTATCAATGTCAAACACCTTTTAAAGGCTTCCTGGTCACCTTTATTTCTTCTTTTGAGAACTCTCTCTTCCAATTTCCAGCCTGTTATTTAATTGTGCTATTTGTACTTTGTGTTTTTTTTTGGGGGGGGGAGGGTTCTTTGTATATAGTATATTTTGGATATTAATTCTTTGCCAGATATGTAACTGGTGAAGATTTTCTGTGGGCTTCCTCTTCATTTTATTTGTTTACTTTGATGTACAGGGCTTTTTGTTTAATGAGGTCCCACTTATCTTATTTGACCTTGATTATTGATCAACCAATGTGTGATTTATGATGTCCTTTCTTGCATCTATATATCTTAGTTTACTGCCTATGTTTGCTACTAACAGTTTAAGAATTTCAAGGTTCACATTGAGGCTTTTGATGATTTTGGAGTTGACTTTTATACAAGGTAATATATGAGTCTAATTTCATTCTTCTATATGTGTATATCCAGTTTTTTTTCCACTAGTGTGTGTTTTTAGCAGCTTTATCAAACATCAGGTAGATGAAATTGTGTGCACTCATGTTTGGCTCTTCTATTTTGTTCCATTGATCTGTTTGTATAATTATAGCCCTGTGATATAGTTTGAGGTGTGATATGGTAATCTCCCCAGTATTCCTCTTTGTCCTCAGTATTGCTTTGAGAATCTAGGGTCATTTGTGATTCCAAATGAATTTCAGGAGGTTTATTCTAAATTGTGAAGAATTTCATGAGTATATTGATTGTCATTGTATTAATTATTTAATATTTTTGGCACAATTACCATTTTCACAATATTAATTCTACAAACAAATAAGCATGGGAGGTCTTTCCATTTTCTGGTGTCTTGCACAAACTTTTTACAATGTAAAATTCTCATTGTAGAGATCTTGTCTTTGTTAGGTTTATTACTAGATATTTTTACCTTTAGCCAATTGTGAATGAGAGGGTTTTCATGACCTCTTTCTCGGATGGTTATTATTGGTATAAAAAAAGGCTACTGATTTTGGTAATTTAATTTTATAGCCTGCAACTTTGCTTAAAATGTTAATCATTTCTGGAAGTTTTATGGTGAAATTTTTGGGAGCTCTTATGTGTCATATCAGCTGCAAATATTGATAATTTGACATGTACTTTGCCAGTTTGTATCCCTTCAATTTCCTTCTCTTATGTTATTCCTGTAGCAACAGTTTTAAGCAGTATATTTAGAAAGGAATGGGGGTAGTGGCAAGCCTTTTCTGGTGCCTGATTTTAATGTAAAAGCTCCAAGTTTTGTTTTTCCATTTAGAATGATGTTGGCCATTGATTTGTTGTACATATCTTGAAATTATGTTGAGATATGTTCCATACAATCCAATTTCCTCTAGGATTTCTTTGAAATAACTCTATGTTCATTTATGATATTGGCTGATAGTTTTCTTAGGAAAGAGAATTCATCTATATGCTGTCTACAAGAAACCCATCTCACCCTCAAGGACAGACATCAACTTAAAGTGAAAGGATAGAAAAAAGTATTCCAAGCAAATGGTACCAAAAAGCAAGCAGGAGTTGCTATCCTAATATCAGATAAATATACCAGAGAGTAAAGTCGATCAGACAAAAATGTGGTACATGTACACAATGGAGTTCTATTCAGCTGTAAAAAAAGATGGCATCATAAATTATGCAGGTAAATGGATGGAGCTGGAATCCATTATGCTCTGTGAAGTAACAAACTCCCAGAAAACCAAATGGCAAATGGTTTCCTTCATTTGCAGATGCTAACACCAAATTCCCAGTTGAAAGGCAAGCTGAACAACTTTATTGTTATATTTCTGTTTATCTGAAAGCAATTATGTCATTATAATGTGAATCTCTCAATGGGCTCTAGAATCCACCCACCACTTATTTTCAGACTCTATAATTACTGTATATGGGTGGAAAGTATGTATCCATATTTTAGAGTAATATAAAATTAATGTAGGAAAATGTGAATTCCTAAGCTTATAAAAAAGACTGAGAGAAAGATCCAGGACAGTTATGGCAGAATGCATGATCTGGGGTGGGGTAGGGGGAAGGGAAAGGAGAATATGAATAAATTGAACTGAAAATGATGTCTGAAATACACAAAATATCAACAAAAGCATAAGAAAAAAGAAAAGTAGCTAAGCCAAACCTTGTGAACCACATCTTTAATCACAGCACTTGGCAGAGGCAGGCAGTTCTCTGAGAGATTGAGGCCAGCCTTCTCTACAGAGTGAGTTCCAGGCTATCTGGGGCTACAGGAGACCTGTAAGATGAAATAAACAATTTGATCCTAAAAAAAAGAAAATGTAATAGTAAACCTCCCAACTAAAAAACAAAGCCAGGGCTCAGGTGGTTTCATGGTAGAATTCTATAAAACATTTAAAGAAGACTTACAATCATTATTACTAAAATTGTTCAGAAGGATAAAAGCAGAGGGAATTCTCCCATATTTCTTCTATGAAGCCAGCATTACTCTAATACCAAAACCCAGCAAAGATACAAGAAAAAAATTTATAGACCCATCTCATTAATGAACATAGGTGAAAAAATTCCCAACAAAATACTTGCAAAATGCATACAGACCCATATCAAAAAGATCATCCATCATGACCAAGTTGGATTCATACCAGAGATGCAGGGATGTTTCAACACAAGTAAGTCAATAAATATCATAAAACACAAAAATGGAATGAAAATAAAAAACCAGAGGATCATCCAAGTTGATGCAGAAAAAGCCTTTGACAAAATCCAACATCCCTTCATGCTTAAAGTCTTAGAGGGAATTGGACTGGAGGTAATATTCTTCAATGAAATCAAAGCCATATACAACAAACCTATAGCCAACATCATCCTAAATGGAGAAAAGTTAGAAGCATTCCCCTTAAACGCAGGAACATAGAAAGTCTGTCCCCTATGACCACTTCTCTTCAATAGAGTGCTTGAAACACTTGCTAGGGCAATAAAGCAAGAAAGGGCAATTAAAGGAGTACTAATTGGAAAAGAGGAAGTCAAACTATCCCTCTTTGTAGATGATACGATTGTTTACCTAAGGGATGCTAAAACTCTACCAGAAAAACTCCTAGAAATGAGTTTCAGTAAAGTAATGGGATACAATATTAATATAGAAAAATCAGTAACCTTTCTTTACACCAACAACAAGCAAATGGAGAAGGAATACAAGAAGAACTTCCCACCCACAATAGCCACAAGAACAATAAAATACCTAGGAACAAACATAACCAAAGACACCAAAGATCTCTATAACAAAAATTTTAAACCCCTGAAGAAGGAGGCTGAAGAAAGACATCAAAAAAAAATAGAGTAAAAGTGTCCTTTCTTCCCAAATTGATATATAGATTCACGGCAATCCAATTAAAATCCCCCAGGGTTTCTTCCCAGACTTGAAAAAAAATCCTAAATTTATATGGAAAAACAAACGACCCTGAATAGCCAAAGGAACCCTGAACAAAAAGTGCAATATAGGAAGGATCACTATACCAGACTTCAAACTATATTTCAGGGCTTTAGTCATAAAAACAGCCTGGTATTGCCACAAATACATACCTGTAGACAAATGGAGCAAAATTGAAGATCCAAACTTGATCACATACAATTTCAGCCACCTCCAATTTGACAAAGGGGCCAAGAAGACTCAATGGAAGAAAGACAGCATCTTCAGCAAATGGTGTTGGCAAACCTGGATCACCACTTGTGGAAGAATAAAGTTAAACCCCTACCTCTCTGTACAAAATTAAACTCCAAATGGATCAAAGACCTCAGTGTTAAACCTGAAACTCAGAAGGTGATACAAGAAAATGTTGGCAGCAATCTACAAGACATACGCATAGGAAAAGACATTCGTAATCTAACAGCAGCTGCACAGGAAATAAGGTCAACAACTGACAATTAAATTTAAATCTTCTGTACAGCAAAAGAAATAATCAATGAAGTGAAGAGACAACTCAGAGTGGGAGGAAAGCTTCACCAGTGATACACCTGACAGAGCATTAACATCCAGAATATATAAACTACTCAAAAACAAAGAAGAAAAGAAGTGACCCACTCAACAGATGTAGTAAAGAGCTGAACAGAGACTTCACAAGTGAGGAAATAAAGACAACTGAGAAATATCTTAAAAAGTATGCAACATCTTTAATAATTAAGGAATTTCAAATTAAAACCACTCTCAGATATTATCTCACTCCAATAAGACTGGCTAAGAACAAGAAAATAAAAGACACCAAATGCTGGATAGTTTGTGGGGAAAGGGGAACACTCATCCACTGCTGTTGGGAATGTAAACTTGTACCACCACTATGGCAAGCAATATGGAGAAAACTTAAAAGAATCAAAATGAGTCCACCACCTGATCCAGTCATACTCCTCCTGGGTATATACCCACAATACTCATTCTACTGCAAAAATGCATACATGCACGTCTATATTTATTGCAGTTCTCTTCACAATAGCAAAGAGCTGGAACCAACCCAAGTGCACCTCAACCAATGAATGGATAGAGAAAATGTGGTACATCCATACAATGGAATTCTATGCAGCAGTAAAGAAAGATGACATCATGAACTTTTCAGCTAAATGGATGGAACTAGAAGACATTATGCTACGTCATGTAATATAGTCCCAGAAAAACAAATGACAAATGGTATCCCTCATCTGTAGATACTAACACCAAATAACCTAGTAGTAAGGCAAACTGATCAATTGTGTGTGTGTGTGTGTGTGTGTGTGTGTTTCTTTTACCTGAAAGAAACTGTACCATTATAATGTGAATGGAACCTTAATGGGATCTAGAATTAATCTACCAGGAGGGAGGGTATATATGCATACTTTAGAGTAATATAAAATTTAAGGGAAAAATGTGAATTCAAAAAAAAAAAAAACACAAGAACGACATGTATGGCAAAATGCATGAGCTCTGATGAGGAGGGGGCAAAGAAGGGGAATTAGGTCTGATTAAGAAATGATGTATGGGATGGGAGTGGTGGCGCACGCCTTTAATCCTAGTACTTGAGAAGCAGAGGCAGGTGGATCTTTGTGAGTTCAAGGCCAGCCTGGTCTACAGAGTTCCAGGACAGCTGGGGCTACAGAGACACCCTGTCTTGAAAAGACAAAAAAAAAAAAAGAAATGATGTATGAAATACACAAAACTTCTGTAAAAATTTAAAAAGATAAAACTATTTAGCGCAATAAAAATTGTTTCTTTTTTTGTTTTTGTTTGATTTTCTTTTTTTTCTTTTTTTTATTTATTTATTTATTTTTAACAAATCTAGACCCGTGTTCCCGCTCATTCCCCCACCCCGCCAGAGCTCGTGCATTCTGCCAAACATGCTTTCCATCTCTTAGTCTTTCTCAATATTTTCCATGGGGATGTTGACTGTTTTGAGCAGAAGAAAAAAGAAAAAATTGTTTCTTTAAATCCAACAAAGATAATTAAGAACTTCTGTATGGTTATAAAAATTTTATAAAATTCAATAAAAATAAAAAATTCTCATGTTACAAAATGGGGCAATATTAGAAAAAGTATTTTTCAAAATATCGAGTCCTTAATATGCTTCCATAGATGATATACTTTAGAAGAGAATAGTATAACTGTCTTTTAAATATGAAGAAAACCTGATAAAATTCAGCAACTGCTCATAAAATGTCAGGGTAAAATCATCAGGCATATTATTACTAGGTCAAATCTGTTAGTGAAACCATATGCTTTTATTTCTTAACTTTTGTTTGAGATTTTGTCTATTTCATACAACAGTTCTTAATAAAATTCAGACTTTATTCCCCATTCATGCCCTATATCCTCTATATAATCAGGATCAAAACAACCACTTTCACAAAGGCCTAGCTATTGTCTTAATTTTTTTAATTTAAATAGAACTAAGTTTATAAAATTAAAAAAAAAACAAGTAACAAAACTTAGATGAAAAGTGGAAAATATACAACTTTCCAAAATTAATACAACACTTCAAAATTATATATAAATCAATATAAAGTTATACTTTGGAAAATTACAGGGTATTAGTACCTTAAAATTTATTATTGTAAATATATACTACTTGAGGGGAGCAGTGGTATTCTTATACATAATTGGAAAGTGTTTAAAGTAATTCATATGGAATCCAAATTGGTCCTGGATACATAAGCAGTTCTGAGTACAAAGAGCAATGTATAGGGGATTATCACAGTTGATCTCGAACTATTTTACAAATCTATTGTCAAAAATATAACATGATATAGGTCCAAAACAGACATGTAGATGATTAGAACAAAATATGAGACCCAAACATGATTTCTTGTAATTTCAGCTACCTGATGTTTGATAAACATGCCAAGAACACATACTGGAAGAAAGATAGAATCTTCAACAAATGCTGTTAAACTGGATCTCCACTTTCAGAAGAATGAAATTAGAACCTTATCAATAACTCTGCACGAAAACCAAATCTAAATGGATCAAATACCTCAATGTGAAACCTGAAGTCCTGAAATCTTAGAAGAAAACATTCAGTACCCAACAAGATATAATACAGGAAAGGACTTCCTAAATCAGACTTAAGCTGCTGAGGATCTAAAGACATCAATTGAAAAGTGGGATCTCATTAAAATAAAATTATACTGCACAGCAAAATAAAAAACCAAAGAAGTGAAAATGAAACACTCAGAGTGGAAGAGAATATTCATCAGCTATTCATTAGGCAGAGGATTAATATCTAGAATATACAAAGAACTCAGAAAACAACTAATCAGAGAATCAAATGTTCACATTAAAAGATGGGCTATGGAGGCTGGAAAGATGGCTCAGTGGTTAAGAGCACCAACTGCTCTTGCAGAGGACCCGGATTCGATTCCCAGCACCCACATGGTGGCAAAGAACCATCTTTAACTCCAGTTCCTGGGGAATCTGATGCCTTCTTCTGACCTCCGCGGCATTGCACGACATGGGTGCACCAACCTACATGCAGACAGTTCACTCATACACATAAAAAAATAAAGATGGGATACGGATCCAAGCAGAGAGTTCTTAAAAGAAGAATTAAAAATGGCTAAGAATCACTATAGGCTGACTAGACATGAGTGGATGAATTTTTACTGAAGGATATCTAGGTACAATTGCTTGACTGGATAGGACGTAACATGTATGATGGAATGCATGAGATCCAGTTTCAGGGGGATGCGCATGTGTAGATGGGTAAATGGGATCTAAATTTGATTATGAGTTGTTATATGAAATGTACAAAAGCTCAATATTTTTTAAAAGTGTTCAAAATCCGTAGTAATTTAGGAAATGCAAATCAAATCCACTTTAAGATTGGATCTTATCCCAGTCAGAATGAATAAGATCAAGATAACAAATGTCACCAAATGTTGGTGAGGATTTGGATAAAGGAGAATGCTCATTCACTGCTTGGTGGAAATGTAAACTGTGAAAAGGACTATGGAAAGACTTGGAGAAAACTCTTAAAAACCTAAAATCAACCATATGATTGGGTTATAACACTCCTTGGCCTATACCCAAATGACTCATTCTACTGCAGAGTATACAAATGCATTTGTAATAGTTGCTGCTTTTTTTTTTCAGAACAGCTAAGAAAGACAAAAAACACTAAATGTCCCTCAGATGACTAATGGATAATGAAAATGTGGTACATTTACACAATGCATTTATACTCAAA
Organism: Rhizomys pruinosus; assembly: GCA_009823505.1. Lineage (NCBI taxonomy): Eukaryota > Metazoa > Chordata > Mammalia > Rodentia > Spalacidae > Rhizomys > Rhizomys pruinosus. The sequence goes on along the minus strand of VZQC01012755.1, from coordinate 16,386 downwards.
GGCAAACCAAAAATGAAATTTGCAGGTAAATGGATGGAAGTAGAGACTAATATACTAAATTACATAACTCAGATTCAGAAAAACAGGTGGCTGACTGTCTCATTTGTGGATCTTAGCACCAAATATTTATATGTGAGTATATATCTTGCTGTTACGCAAGATCCAGGAAAATGAAAAGAAAGCATGAACATAAAAGGAAAGAAGGGTACTGATGTAGGAGGCAGATGTCACCAAGTGTGATATGGGGGAAATGAGGGTATTTAGCTAAGGATGGTGGAGAGAGGCTCTTACAAGGAACTATGAGTGCAAAGAGGAAGAAGGAGCTCAAAAGAGGGGTATTCATAGGAGACAAGTATGATCAAAAGAGAAGTGGGGAAAATGGGTGGTACTTTAGCTGGGAAGGGAGGTTTAGATTGGGAAAGACAGAGATGAGAGAGGGATAAAGTTTAGGTGGTGTGATAAAGAAGAGGTAAATGTATTAATTCAAAGGCCTACTGAAAAATACACATAGAGTATCTGTACATGACTGCATGTGAATAGCTGAATGCTATATAACAAGAAACACAGTACCAGACAGCCAGACAGGAGAAATCTCAATTTGATGGTCAGGGTAGTCCAAGAGACTCTCAAAATAACACAGGCTATTGTCACAGAACTTTATTTCCTTCCAGAACTTGAAGCAAAGGCCTCAATGATGAAGTTAGGTCAAACCTTATACACAGGACTTGGTATAATTGGCCTGAAAATGACTTGGAAGTCACAAAATCCCATCACAAAAGACTAGATTTCATAGTTTTAGAGAATGTAATACAAATTGCTAAGGAAGAAAATCAGTTAATGTTCCAACCCCAGAAATTAAGTCTTATTAACCAGCAGCATATCAAACTATCTCTATTATGGAGATAGTTAATAACTAGCTAATTAGGCATAAAATGCACTTAACAGAAGTGGACTCATTTGGTAATTTAAACATAGCCAAATACTCATAGTTCAAGGAGTCATAGATACTAGAGAAAACTTTACACCTGTCATATATCTAGATAAGCATAATTTCTTACTGTATGTTAACTATGTATTTTTTATATTTACAAATATATACCTGTCACTATTCATCAAGAAAGCTTTTTTTTCTTTCCTGCAGAGGAGAGTATTAGAGGCCCACAATGAGGCAATCACAGAGAATATGTATCTGTGAGATCCCCAGCCCTAAATGACGCATCTACAATGCAACCTCTACACCTAGAGAACAGGGAACAGAGAGAATATTAATGTATTGCTGAACTTGCACGAATGAAACTTTCTCATGCAACAAAGTGTGATTAACACAGAAAAACAAAACTGGTCAATATGTAGAAAATAATGGACTGCAGAGGATATGCCCCTGGATAGGACTTCTATATGAATGCCCTGTCACCCAGGGTTCAGGGACCATTGTGGAGGATAGGACTGAAAGAATGTATAATCCAGGAGTGGTGGATGACCAACCACAAGTAAAGAGAGCTTTCCAGACAGCTGGGAACTTGTTCATATGAACATACAGCAGTCATGACAACATGCACACGACTCTTGCAAACTCGAACAATACAAAAACTTAGCACAGGGTTGTACAAATGGCTAAGAAGCTCCAACGTGAGGAAGTATTGACAACTGATCACTGCTGGGTAAGGGAGAATTGGTCTCCTTTAAAGGAGTATAGCTACACAGGTTGACCAGGCTCCAGTGGATAAAATTACACAGAGTGAATTCTGAGGATATAAACTTGACTTAATAGGTCTTAAGGCAGAATGCTTGATATCCAGTAGGGAGGCTACGAGAAGTGAAGATTGGGTGGGAGTCTCATAGAATTAATAAGTCTTGTATAAAATGCAAGATAATTCAACAGAAAACATATTTAAAAAGTTACTAGATTACTTCTGAGGCTTCCTTGACCAACACTAACAATTATGAAAGACCTATCACACAACTGCTGTGGGGCCACTGACCCTGTGGTTGGACAGGCTGAAGAGGGCACATGCATGGGATTACTCCAGTAACATCCTGGTGACCACATCACAGGATGCAAATCCATTTATTCTATGCAAGAAGAAGCTTAAATAGGTCTGGGATGGGCAGCCCCTGTATCACATGACATCATCTACCAGTGGTAAATCCCAGACCTCCACACCATCACAGTTATCCCCTATTCAGAAAATGGTTGTGCTGACAAGCAACCCAACTAATGAGTTCTGAGCACATTCTAGCAGAAAACAGGGTGTGCCCCACCTCTTTTGCTCTTCCTAGTGTGAGAAGCAGTTTGATAGCCAGCATAATCTCAAGATACATCTGGGACCAGGATTGCTGCCCCACAAACTACCACTGCAATTTTTTTCAACCAGTCACTCATAACTCCAACCCTTAATTTGTACAGTAGCAAGTTTCTGTACGCTATATTCATGCATTTTAACATTTGGTTAGCCCTACATTCTCTCTGGTCCTTCATCCACAAATCTTATTGCTGCATATACTTTATACACCCAAATTCTTGCCCTCTCTTTATTATATCATCTATGTTGGACTCTCCTGCCTGCTACAAGGCAACCAATAGCCAGTGGCCCTATTCTAATTTCCTTAGTTCTGTAAGTACTGTACCTTAACACACAAATATAAACATCTTAAAATAAGCACCACATATGAGAAAAAATCGGCCTTTATGCTTCTAAAGCTGGGATACTTCATTCAGTATAATTTTTTGTCATTCCATCAGTTTTCTTTAAATTTTCATGATTCATTTTCCTTTATAGATAAAAGTTCCCACTTTGTACATTAACTATTATTATGTCATTCAGCAGTTGATAGACATATAGGCTGATTCAGTTTTCTGGTTATTGTAAATAGAGAAGTAATGGTTTTATTTTGGCATATTTATGTATATGAATCATTATACATTGTCCTAAGCAGAATGTGAACTATTGATTGACCAGTGGCTCAATAAAAAAATATCAAGAAGTCCTGTCTTCCATAGAGTTGGCTGTCTCCTGCCAGACCAGCTGAAGCACAGAGTAACAGCACACAAGCTAAGCAAGCAACTCTCCCACCCCTACCCCCACACCTGGTCAACTGTATTTCTGGAGTGAGTGCCCAGTAAGCTCAGAGGGTGACATCTGGGTTAGACAAGTCAGTCAACACTCCATAAACAAGGAGACTACAATGAAGGCAGCTGAAGGAATCAAGAAAAGCAATCTTTCAACATGGTGAAGAGGCATTGGAGATTTGCATTGGAATACAGGCAAAAGTAAATCCACATTCTAAGAGCACAAAGAAAGAATAATATGGGAAAGTGCAGAATAATTCCACACTAAACTCTACAGAGCCTGTGGAGGATTCCTACAATAGGATCCCCCTGGAGGTAGTCCAGGACACAGATCATAGAAGAACAATCACAGACATGTTCAAAGAAATCATAGAACTGGGATATACAGGCACATGGCTGCCTCTGCTGCACAGTATTTCCAGGCAGGTGTGGTGTAGCTGGTGCTGACGGTGGAGTCTTGCTTGACTCAGGGAGACCTGTATTTGCTTTATTGGTTTAGTGGCCTTTGGCAACACTCTCTGGCATTCCAGAGGCCATCTGTACACTTGCATGTGCGGTCTCAATACATCCCTCCCATGTTAACGTCAGGTCTTCGGCAGCAGGGTCTTATGCAACTCTCCTCTCTCTCCTGCAGTATCCCACTTAGAGGCATAAGGAGTGCCCTTTACCTTTTTTGTGGGGCTTGGAGCGCCTGGCCAACATCCCTGGTAGAACAATCCATTGCTGATGTCAGAGCTTCCTGCAGTAATATATTTGCCTAAGTGCATAGCCCAAAGACTTTAGTAATATGTTTGGAGACAGAGTAATTGGCTTATGTGGCTCTCTCCTTGGAGGCCCAATAACCCATGGCTGATGCCACAAGCTTACATCCTCTACAGGTTAGGAGATGTTATAAGCCACAGTAAGACCCTGTCATATTTAACAGGGGGGAAAATTGTAATTCATGGATTAACATATCCAAACATGTGTCTATGCTAAAGTAACCTACCATAACTATTAGTGCTGCTTAAATACCTATATATCTAATTGCTTGTTCTTCATTAGTAGGATCGAAAGGTTATTCCTGGACAAACTGTCAGCCCATGAAAGGAAACAGCCAGAATTGACCAGAGTCCAAGTCAACAGCTCCAGAGAGAGTGGACTGTTTTACCTCTCATCCACCTGTGCCCCTTTTCTAAGCCTAGGGAACAACCTGCGGAAGAGGGGGCGTGGTAGAATGTAAGGGCTGCGATTGGGGTGAATGGTGAAACTACAGCAATGTAGTCTGGACACTCATTTGATCAACTTGATTGAACAAACAACCTGTCACCCCCCACTGGATGGTGGGGCTGTAGGTGTTTGGGCACAACAGCCTGCAGATAGGTTTTGCATGAAGGATGCTTGTACTCATGGATTATCACTTATAGCTAAAAAATGAAAAAAAAAACTGAGAGAAAGATGCAGGACAGTTATGGCAGAATGCATGATCTGGGATGGGGTGGGGGTGGGGGGGAAGGGAAAGGGAAATATGCCTGATCTGAATTGGAAAATGCTGTATGAAATGCACAAAGCATCAATAAAAATTAAATTAAAAAAAAAGAAATCATAGAACAAAGGGAAGAGAAAGAAAAATTCAGAAAGAACCTAGAGGTAGACAACGAGAAACTTCAGAAAGAACTAAAAGGTGAAAATTACAAACTCTGGGAGGAGTTAGAGGGAGAAAATAACAAACTCCAGAAGGAAATGTAAATACTGAAAAGTTCCCATGCTGAAATGAAAAAGAAACCAACCAGCTAAGCAAGGAGCTGCAAGAAGAGATTGAGAAGCTCCAAAAGGAAGTGGAAATAGTAAAGAAAACAAAGGATGAAATGAAGAAGAAAATGAAACACTCTTCCAATCAAGAGAAAATAATGGGGAAAAGGCTCAGAAGCAGAATGGAGGAAACAGAAAAAAGAATATGAGACCTGGAAGATAACACAAAACAACTAAAAAGTTCAAATAAAGATTATGAAACATTTAAAAATACACAAGAGTCGAACAACCAGGAAATGTGGGACACTATGAAAAGATCAAACCTCCACATCATAGGGATAGAAGAAGGAGAAGAATCCCAAGAGGATGGTATTGAACAGATCGTCAACAGAATAATAGATGAAAATTTCCCCAAACTCAAAAAAGACAAACCCATACAATTATAAGAAGCACATAGAACACCATATTGACAAACCAGAAAAGAAACTCTCCATCCCATATCATAGTTAAAACACTAGATGCCTAAAACAAAGACAAAATTCTGAAAGCCTACACAAACGCATAGAGACTAAACAACACACTCCTGAATAATGAATGGGTCAAGGAAGAAATAAAGAAATAAAAGCATTCCTCGAACTAAACAACAATGACAGTACAACACAACAAAACCTATGGGACACATTAAAAGCAGTCCTAAGAGGGAAGATTATTGCCTTGGGTGCCTACATTAAAAAAATAAAAGAGCACAAATAAATGAGCTAACACTGCAGCTAAAAACAACTGAAAGACAACAAATGAACCCTAAAAGCAACAAACAGGAAGAAATGACAAAAATCAGAGGAAAAAAAAATCAATGAAATAGAAACAAAGATAACAATATAAAAAAATAATCAACGAATCCAAAAGTTGGTTCTTTGAAAGAACAATCAAGATAGACAGACCTCTAGCCCGGTTAACCAAAAGAAAGAAAGAGCAACTCCAAATCAATAGAATTCGTGAAGAATGGGGAAATATGACAACAGACAATGAAAAGATCTAGACAATCATACGGGAATAATTTTACAACCTATACTCTACTAAATTTGAAAACCTATGAAAAATGGATGAATATCTGAAATTTGGGGAATCACCAAAGCTAAACCAAGAATAGATTGACAGGGGGCTGGAGAGATGGCCTAGTGGTTAAGAACACTGACTGCTCTTGCAGAGGACCCAAGTTCCATCGCTAGTACCCACATGGCGGCTGAGAACCATCTTTAACTCCAGTTCCAGGGGAATCTGACACCCTCTTCTGACCTCCATGGCACTGCATGACACGGGTGCATAGACCTACATGCAGATAGTACATTCATACACATACAAAAATAAATAATTTTTTAAAAAAGAAGAGATCGACAGCTTAAACAGACACATAATATATGAAGAAATTGAAAATGTAATAAGAGACCTCCCAACTCAAAAAAGCCCAGGTCCAGATGGTTCCACTAAAACATTTAAAGAGGACCTACAACTACTATTACTCAAACTGTTCAGAAGAATACAAGCAGAAGGAAATCTTTCAAATTCCTTCTATGAAGCAAGCATCTCTCTCTAACACCAAAACCAGGCAAGGATACAACCAAAAACGAAAACTATACACCCATTGCATTAATGAACTCAGATGCAAAATTTTTCAACAGAATACTTTCAAGCCACATACAGACCCACATCAAAAAGATCATCCATCGTGACCAAGTTGGATTCATACCAGGGATGCAGGGATGGTTCAACATACAAAAATCAGTTCAATATCATAAAACACATAAATGGAATGAAAGACAAAATCCACAGGATCATCTCAATTGAAGCAGAAAAAGCCTTTGAGAAAAATCCACCATCCATTCATGCTTAAAGTCCTAGAAGGAATTGGACTGGAGGGATCATTCCTCAACATAATCAAAGCCATATACAAGAAACCCACAGACAACATCATCCTAAATGGAGTAAAGTTAGAAGGATTCCCCTTAAAGGGAGGAACCCGGCAAGACTGCCCCCTGTCACCATTCCTCTTCAATATAGTGCTTAAAACACTGGCTAGGGCAATAAGGCAAGAAAAGTAAATTAAAGGAGTACTACTTGGAAGAGAGGAAGTCAAACTATCCCTTTTTGCTGATGATATGATTGTTTATATAAGGGATGCTAAAAAAAAAAAAAAAGAAAGAAAACACACACCAGAAAGCTCCTAGAAATGATTAAGAGTTTCAGTAAAGTGGTGGGATACAAACAACCTAGAAAAATCAGTAGCCTTTCTTTACACCAACAACAATCAACTGAAGAAGGAATACAAGGAGATTGTCCCAATCACAATAACCTCAAGAACAATAAAATACCTAGGAACAAACCTAACCAAAGACACCAAAGCTCTCTATAAAAAATTATAAATTCCTGAAGAAGGAGATTGAAAGAAGATGGAAAGACCTCCCATGCTCATGGATTGGAAAAATTAATATAGTAAAAATGTCCATTCTACCAAAACTAATATACAGATTCAATGCAATCCCCATTAAAATCCCCAAGACTTTTCACATACTTGGAAAAATCCTAGAGGGAAATAATGACAAACGTTGGAAAGAACTAAAGGGAGAAAAATGACAAACTCCAGAAAGAAGTGGAAATGCTGAAAATATCCCAGCCCAAAAGGGAAAAAGAAAATGACCAAGGAACCAAGGAACCAAAGAGCTACAAGATGAGAATGACAGGCTCCAAAAGGAAGTGGAAACACTAAAGAAATCACAGATTAAAATGAAAAAGGAAATTGAACATTCATCCAATCAACAGGAAAGGATGGGAAAAAGCCTCAGAAGCAGAATGGAAAAAGCAGAAAAAAAGAATATCAGACCTGCAGGATAACATGGACCAACAATAATGTTCAAGTAAAGATTACAAAAAATTAAAAAAAAAACACGAGTGAACAACAAGAAATGTGGGACACTATGAAAAGACAAAACCTCTGCATCATTGGGATAGAGGTAGGAAAAGAATCCCAAGACAACCAGATCTTCAACAGGATGATAGAAGAAAATTTCCCCAAACTGAAAAAAAATACACCCATACAAATAAAAGAAGCACATAGAACACCAAACAGACAGGACCAGAAAAAAATTCCCCATACCATATAATTGGTAAAACACTAGATGCTCAAAACAAAGACAAAATACTTATAGCAACAAGAGAAAAACAAGTTACATATAAGGGGAAACCCATCAGAATCACAGCTGATTTCTCAGTGAAAACTATGAAAACTAGAAGAATGTGAACCAAAGTATTCCCAGTACTAAATGACTTTAGATGCTGACCCAGACTACTATACCGAGAAAAATGTCAATTATAGTTGAAGGAGGAAGAAGAATCTTTCACAACATGAACAAGATGAAAGAATACATGTCTAAGAAACCAACACTTCAGATAATCCTCGAAGCAATCCAAAGAGCAGAGGAAAGAAGCAACTATCGCTAAGCAATTAAAGAGAGAAAACAACAAAATCATAACAGAGTAAATATAAACCTAGACCAAGAATGCAAACAAAAATAAGGTGAAAGTAAACAACACACATCTTTCAATAATAACATTAAATACTAATGGTCTAAACTCCCCAAACAAAAAGCATAGACTGGGAGGATGGATTAGGAAATTGAACCCTTCTGTATGCTGTCTACAAGAAACCCATCTCACCCTCAAGGACAGATACCACCTTAGAATGAAAAGATGAGAAAGACTATTCCAAGCAAATGGTACTAAGAAACAAGCTGGAGTGGCCATTCTACTATCAGACAAAGCAGATTTCAAAGTAAAATTAATGAGAAGAGATAAAGAGGGCCATTATATCTATATTAAAGGAACAATGTACCATGAAGTCTTCACAATCCTAAATGTCTATGCACAAAACTCTGGTGCACCTAACTTTATAAACACAACTCTGCAAGACCTCAAGACACAGATCAATCATATTCCACCCAAATACCAGAGAATATACTTTCTACTTAGCACCTCACAGAACATTCTCCAAAATCAAACACATATTGGGGCACAAAAGAAACCTCAATAAATACAAAATGATAGAAATTATTCCATGCATTCTATCAGAACACAGTGCAGTAAAGCTCAATATGAACACCAGAATAAGTCCAACTAGCTACAAGAATACATGGAGAGTAAACAACACAATCCTGAATATTGAATAGGTCAGGAAAGAAATAAAGAGTGAAATAAAAGTATTCATGGAACTGAACCAAAAAGACAATAAACACAACAAAACCTGTGAGATATTTTAAAAGCAGTCTTGAGAGGGAAATTTAAATCACTAAATGCCCACATCAAAAAAAAAAAAAAAAACAACCAGAAAGGGAACAAATAAATGATCTAACACTGCAACTAAAAACACTTGAGAGACAACAACAAATAAATCCTAAACCCAACATACATTAAGAGATCACAAAGATCAGAACAGAAATCAATGAAATAGAAACAAAAAATATATAAAAGTCAACAAATCCAAAAGGTGGTTCTTTTAAAAAAAAATAAACAAAATAGACAGGTCTCTAACCCAGTTAACCAAAAAAAAAAAAAGAGACAACAACTCCAAACCAATAGTATTCATGATGAAAGGGGAAACATCACAATGGACAAAGAAAAGATCCAGACAATCATATGGGATTATTTCAAAAATCTATACTCCAATAAATTTTAAAACCTAAGAGAAATGGATGAATATCTGAAATCCTGGGAACCAACAAAGCTTAACCAAGAAGAGATTGACAGTTTAAACAGGCCCATAATATTTGAGGAAATTGAAGAGGTAATTAAAAATCTCCCAACTAAAAAAAGCCCTGGTTCAGATGGTTTCATAGCAGAATTCTATAAAACATTTAAAGAGGTCCTACAACCATTGTTACTCAAACTGTTTAGAAGGATACAAACAGAGGGAATTCTCCCAAACTCCTTCTCTGATGCCAGCATCAGTCTAATACCAAAACCAGCCAAAGATACAAGCAAACATGAAAGCTATAAACCCATCTCAGTAATGAACATAGATGTAAAAATTCTCAACAAAATACTTGCAAACCGCATACAGACCCACAACTAAAAGATCATCCATCATGATCAAGTTGGATTCATACCAGAGATACAGGGATGGTTCAACATATGTAAATCAATAAATATCATAAAACACATATATGGACTGAAAGACAAAAACCACACAATCATCTCAATTGGTGCAGAAAAAGCCTTTTACAAGATCTAGCATCCCTTCATGTTTAAGGTACTAGAGGGAATAGGACTTAAAGGAACATTCCTCAACATGCTCAAAGCCATATATAGCAAACCCACTGCCAACATGAACCTAAATGGAGAAAAATTGGTACCATTTCCCTTAAAGGCGGGAACCCAGCAAGGCTGCCCCCTATTGCCACTCCTCTTCAACATAGTGCTCAAAAAACCATGCTTGGGCCATAAGACAAGAGACGAAAATTAAAGGAATACTAATCGGAAAAGAAGTTAAGCTATCCCTTTTTGCAGATGATATGTTAGTTTACCTAAAGGATGCTAAAAACTCCACCAGAAAACTTAAAGAAATGATTAAGAGTTTTAGTAAAGTGTCAGGCTACCAAATTAATGTAGAAAAATCAGTAGCCTTTCTTTACACCAACGATAAACAAGTGGATAAGTAATATAAGAAGACCTTCCCACTCACAATAGCCTCAAAAATAAGATACCTGGGAAAAAACCTAACCAAAGATACCAAAGACCTCTACAACAAAAAATTTAAACCCCTGAAGAAGGAGATTGAAAATGAAATCAAAAGATGGAAAGACCTCCCATGCTCATGTATTGGGAAAATTAATATAGTAAAAATGTGAATTTTACATAAATTGATATACAGATATAATGAAATCCCAATTAAAATCGCTATGAGCTTCTTCACAGACTTGAAAAAAGTCCTTAAATTCATATGGAAAAACAAAAGTGCCTGAATAGCTAAAGCAAACCTGAGTGGAAAATGCATACAGGTGGGATTGTCCTACCAGACTTTAAACTATATTACAGGGCTAAGGTCATAAAGACCACCTGATAGTGGCATAAAACAGACCTGTTGACCAACGGAACAAAATTGAAGATCCAAACTTGAGCTCATACAATTTCAGCCACCTCATACTTGACAAAGGGGCAAAAAAAATTCAATGGAGTAAGGCTAGCATCTTCAGCAAATGGTGCTGCCAAAATTAGATCATCATCTGTAGAAGAACAAAATTAAACCCCTACCTCTGACCTTGTACAAAAATCAACTCCAATTGGATCAAAGATCTCAAAGTGAAGCCTGAAACCCTGAAGGTGATAGAAGAAAAATTTGGCAACAACCTACAAGACATAGACATAGGAGAAGACTTTTTAAATCAGACAGCAGCTGCACAGGAAGTAAGGTCAACAGTCGACAAACGGGACCTCATAAACTCAAAAGCTTTTTTTTTTTTTTAATTGATGCTTTGTGTATTTCATACATCATTTTCCAATTCAGTTCAGGCATATTTCCTCTTCCCTTCCCCCAACCCCACCCCACCCCATCCCAGATCATGCATTCTGCCATAACTGTCCTGCATCTTTCACTCATGTTCTTTTTTTCATTTTTTAGCAATAAGTGATAATTTATGAGTACAAGCATCCTTCATGTAAAACCAATTGCAAGTAGTTGTGCCCAAACCCACACAGCCCCTTGGTCCCACCATCCAGCAGGGGGGCTTGTATGTTCAATCAAGTTGATCAAATGAGTCTCCAGGCTATATTGCTGTAGGTTCACCTTTCACCCCAGTCACAGCCCTTACATTCTACCACGCCCCCTCTTCCGCAGATTGTTCCCTAGGCTTAGACAAGGGGCACAGGTGGATGAGAAGCAAAACAGTCTACTTCCTCTGGAGCTGTTGTCTTGGACTCTGGTCACTTCTGGCTGTTTTCTTTCATGGGCTGACAGTTTGTCCAGAAATAACCTTTCGATCCTAATAATGAAGCACAAGCAATTAGATATATAGGTATTTAGACAGTATTGTTATCATAGGTTACTTTGGTATAGACACAGATGTTTGGATGGTATGTTAATCCATGAATTGCATTTTTTCCTGTTGAATATGACAGGGTCTATACAGCGAAAGAAACAATCAAGGAGGTGAAGAGAAAACCTACAGAATGGAAGGAAATCTTTACCAGTGATACATCTGTCAGAGCATTAATGTCAAGAATATATACATTACTCAAAACACAAGGAAGTAATAAGTAAAATGACCTACTCAAAAGATGAAGTAAAGAGCTGAACAGATATTTCACCAGTGAGGAATTAAAGATGGCTGAGAAACTTCTTAAAATTGTTCAACATCATTAATTAATAATTAAGGAAGTGAAAATTAAAACCACTCTCAGATATCATCTCACTCCAGTACAGCCAGGTAAGATCAAGAAAACAAACAACACATGCTGGAGAGGTTGTGGGGAAAGGGGAACACTCATCCACTGCTGGTGGGAATGTAAACTTGTACAACCACTATGTAAAGCAGTGTGGAGGACCCTTAAAAGACATGGAATGAGCCTACCATCTGACCCAGTCTTACCACTCCTGGGTATATACCCAAAAGACTCTTCCTACCACAAATATACATGCACATCCATGTTCGTTACAACTCTCTTCTCAATATCAAAGAGCTGGAACAAACCTAAATGCCCCTCAACAGATGAGTGGATGACAAAAATTTGGTACATCTACACTAGGGAGTTCTATTCAGCAGTAAAGAAAGATGGCATCATGAACTTTGCATGTAAATGGATGGAGCTCAAAGCCATTATGCTAAGTGAAGTAACAGTCCCAGAAAGACAAACAGAGAATGGTTTTCTTCATTTGTGGATGCTAACACCAAATCCCCAGATGAAAGGCAAGCTGAACAACATTATTTTTATATTTTTTTATCTGAAAGAAACAATGTTGTTTTTAATGTAAACCCCTCAATGGGCTATAGAATCCACCCAACACTTATTTTCAGACTCTGTAATTACTGTATATGGGTGGAAACTATGTATCTATATTTTAGAGTAATATAAAATTAATGGAGGAAAATGTGAATTCCTAAACATAAAAAAGACAAAGAAAGATGTAGGACAGTTATGGCAGAAGTATGATCTGGGGTGGGGTTGGGGGAAGGGAAAGGGGAATATGGCTAAGTTGAACTGAAAAATGATATCGGAAATACACAAACCACCAATAAAAGCATAAAAATAATAATTACAAATTTCTAGGATCAGAAGGGATGTACTTCATATGACAACAAAATATCTTTTGTGTCTGGAAGTATCAAGCATCTGTTATTTACATTAACACCATTTTATCCGTAGCTAGATTTCACTGTATTATATGGTATTCTCCTCCATATTTTACATCATTTATCACCAGAAAATAGTGGTGACATACTCATATGGCTGTAGTGAAAGTCTGACAAATGACAATATTATCTACTAGCCAATGTTGGAACTCAGATAGAATAAACAGTTATGTATTGATAGCAAAAGCATCACCAGTGTAATTAAAGCAATAGTACTTGATTTGTTAAGTGCTACCATTCTAGGGAAACAAGGAGTAATTAAAAATTTTGAGTCAGTAAAAAAAAAAAAAAAAAGAGCACGGATGCTTCTAGCAGAAGACTTAGTTTCAATTCCATCCAGGTCGATGCCTGAACAACCAAGCTAACTCCAGCTCAAGAGATCAACTGCCAATCTTCTGGCATCTGTGGGCACTGCACAACACACTGCACTTATACTTTTATGACCATCTGGTATTATTTAAAATTGCATAATATTGAGACAAAATTAAAAGCTCTTTTAAAAAACTTTGGTCAGGGGCTGGAGAGATGGCCTAGCGGCTAGGAGCGCCGACGCTCTTGCAGAGGACCCGGGTTTGATCCCCAGCACCCACATGGCGGCCAAGAGCCGTCTGAAACTCCAATTCCAGGAGAACTCCAGTTCCAGGGGAATCCGACACCCTCTTCTGACCTCCGCGGCATTGCACAACATGGGTGCACAAATTTGCATGCAGACAGTACATTCATACACATACAGAAATAAAATTAATTAAAAATTAAAAAAAAATCTTTGATCAGTCATATATTTTGTTTTTAAGCTAATTCTTGTAATATTTAGCAAGGTTGTATCAACAATTGCAGTAAGAAGATGTTTGTTTGATCCTTGACTCTTGAAATTTTAAGATTATATATCATCTTTCAGTCTCACTTTTTACATATCTAAAATATCTTAACTCTGGGGCTGGAGAAATGGCTCAGTGGTTAAGAACACTGGCTTCTCTTCCAGTGGATACAGGTTCAATTCCTAGTATCCACATGGCAGATAACAGCCATTTTTAACTCCAAATCCAAGTACTCTGATACCCTCTTCTGGCTTCCATAGGCTCTGCATGACATGGATGCATTTAGATACATTCAGGTAAAACACTCATACACATAAAGTAAAAATAAATAAATTAAAATATCTTACTCAATGCCTTCAAAGCAAAACATTTCTTATTTCTCCCATTCTGGAAATTTCTAGCCATACTAGTCTTCCTTCCTAAATATTTTTTAACTAATTATTTTTCCATTTATACATCCTACAAATATTTTCTTATTGAATTTTTCCAATCTTCATACACTATAGTTTCATGGTATTTAGAACCACTACCATATGTCCACCTACTCGCACTCTCCCCTGCCCAATTAAATGCATATATGTATATATATACATATATATATGTAAAATCTCAAACAATATTAGCCATTGGGGGGGCTTTTTGAGACTGGGTCCCCCTTTAGCCCTAGCAAAGGGGGAACTTGTTATGTAGACCAGGCTGGCTTTGAACTCACAGAGATCCACCTGTCTCTTCCTCTCAGTACTGGGACTAAAGGCATGCACCACTACACCCAGCTTTATTAGCACTTTTTTACTAGTTTCTTAATACTAAAAGACAAAAATCACATTAATAAATAAATTTACCACTTTTGGGTGGGACCTGGGCCCTGGGCCAGAGGGTCGGCAGATTTGGGCCAGGGCCAGTGGCTCTGCACCTTTGGGCAGGCTGCCAAGAAGTCACATGGAATAAGAAGAGAAGAATGCTTTGGCTTCCAATATCCAATATAGAAACAAAATTGAAAAGTAGACAAGTCAATACTCTATAAACAAGGAGGAGGAAAGGGAAAAAAAAAGCATCTGAAGGAGGTAAGCAAAACAATCCGCTATTTGTGATCGGAACCACAAAAGGGAAGTCCACATGCCAGGTACACGACGAAGGGACAACATGGGAAAGGTACAGGATAATCCTTCACCAAGCTCTAGCAAACCTGTAGGAGATAGCTACAATGGGAACCCCTTGGAGGAGACCCAAGGAACAGATCTTAGAGGAATAATTGAAGACCTATGCAGAGAAATTAAAGAACATAAAGAGGAATTCAGAGAACTAAAGAGAGTTTTGAGACAGGGTCTCCCTATACTCTCAGCTGGCCTGGAACTCACTCTGTAGACCAGGCTGGCCTTGAACTCACAGAAAACCACCTGCCTCTGCCTCCCAAGTGCTAGGATTAAAGGGGTGCATCACCACACCCAGCTTTAAAGATGGTTCTTAGCCACCATCTGGGTGCTAGGAATCGAACCCGGGTCCTCTGCAAGAGCAGTTGGTGCTCTTAATTGCTGAGCCATCTCTCCAGTCCCATACTCTTTAAGCACCCTTATCTTTGTGGACAAAATATATAACTTACCTGGGTGAAACATTTGGCCCTTTTGAGACAGGGTCTCCCTGTAGCTCCAGCTGGCCTAGAATTCATTATGTAGATAGACCAAGCTGGCTTTGAACTCACAGAGGCCAGCCTGCCTCTGCCTCCTGAGTGCTGGGATTAAAGGTGTGCACCTTTACCTTCAATAAACTTTTATGTACTTTGAATAAAATTCAAACTCCTTATTATGGCCAACAAAGTTCCATGATCCCCTTTCCATACAACCTCATCTACATTTTTCCTGTTACACACTCATTTTCAGCCACTTGGCCTCTGCCTAGATTCTGGAAAAGGTATCCCTTCCCAGTTCAGAGTCTTTGCTTTACTGTTCCCTCTGCCTGAGGCACTGTCCCACAAGGTTGCACATGACTGACCCCTCTTTAGGCTCATCTCAAAATATGACATCTTCAGAGAACCCTTCCTTGGTCCCTCTAAATCTCATTAGTGCCTTTCCCCTTTATGAACTTTATTATTTTGGTCTTTTTGAGACGGGGTCTCCCTGTAGCTCCAGCTGGCCTAGAACTTGCTATGTAAATCAGGCAGACCTTGAACTCACAGAGATCTGTTTACCTCTGCCTCCCCAGTGCTGGGATTAAAGGCAGGCACCACCACGTTCGGCTTCCCCTTTATGAACTTTTTTTTTTTTTGTCTTTTCAAGATGGGGTCTCCCTGTAGCCCCAGCTGTCCTGGAACTCGCTCTGTAGACCAGGCTGGCCTTGAATTCACAAAGATCCGCCTGCCTCTGCCTCCCAAGTG
>VZQC01012751.1:395188-407701 GCA_009823505.1 Rhizomys pruinosus | reverse complement strand
TTAAAATTTCTCTCTCTCTCTCTCTCTCTCTCTCTCTCTCTCTCTCTGTGTGTGTGTGTGTATGTGTGTGAAAGAAAGTGAGAGAGAGAGAGAGATCCTAAGATACTTTACATGTGGATGTCAGAGGGCAATTTTGTGTTTGTCTTTGCATTCCATCTTGTTTGAAACAGTGTCTCTTTATTTTTTTTTCTGCTGTATACGCTTGGCTAGCTGGCTGGTGAACTTCTGGTAATTTCTCTGTCTTTGACTCCCATGTCACCATAGGAGAGCACTGAGATTACTGATGTAATTACTGGATTTATGTAGGTTCCAAGGATTAGAATTCAGGAGCATATGCTTAATTAGCATGCACTTTGCTCATAGAGCAATCTCCCTGTCCCCATTCCTATGTTTATGTGTAAGGTTTCTTCATGCTACTAGGTATCTGATTTCATAATCAAATCTAATCAAAATCTACCCTTGGCCTTTCTTTTGAGATGATCTCTATATGTGAAATTTTTAAATGCTTTATGCTTCATAACATCTGTGACAAACCATCAGTCTTATCAGAATTGCTTGAGGCTAGAAGGGTTTCTGAATTTTTTGTTTTTTTTCAAATTTTGGAATATTTTCATATAGATAACTAGATATATTGGAAGCAGGACCTATATATAAACAAAAGTTCACTCATATTTCATATACACTTTCTACCATATAGCCTGAAAGTGTTATATACTATTTTTTGTACACAGGAATTTTGACTCTAACTTAGCACATTGTTAGATGTAGTACTTTCTATCATGGCAACCTGTGAATCCCCAAACATTTTGAAATTTTGAGCTGGTTGATTTGAGATTTTCAGAAGCACTTCAGTCAATTGACAGATCAGTGTGACCTGAGAGGTTTTGAAATTTGTTAATCACACAGGTACATGTTCTTCTTCTCCTTCTCCTTCTCCTTCTCCTCCTCCTCCTCCTCCTTCTTATTAATTATTATTATTTGTGTTTGTGGTGTGTGTGTATGCATGTGTGTAGGTTAGAGGATAACTTTTTTGGATTTTTTTTTCTTTTTTAGTTTTTTTTTCCCATTTTGTGGGCATTTTTGAGGCAGGATCTCCCTTTTAGTACCAGCTGTCCTTGAGCTCACTCTGTAGACCAGGCTGGCCTTGAACTCACAGAGATCCACCCACCTCTACCTCCCGAGTGCTGGGATTAAAGGCACGCCACCATGCCTGGCTGAGGATAAGTTTGTGAAGTCAGTTTTCTCCCTCCACCTTTGTTTGGGTTCTGGGGATCCATTTCTGGTCATCAGGCTTGTGTCATTTTGTCAATCTATGTATATGTTATTATTGAAACCAGAAAGATATCTTCTGAAACAAAATTGCAGTGTCCACATGCTATAGAAGAGTAAACTGAGGCTCATCAAAGTCAACAAACTCATTAGTGATTACAAAACAACACATAGTATAATAATACATCACCAAAGCCAGATGTATTCATGACAACAGGGAGCTATTTGCCTTAGAATGGGAGTAACAATTAAGATGGATATTAAAAGTCAAATAAGGCTTCAGGAAGAAGAAGATAAAGGAAGGTAATTCCAAAAGGGAAAAGCAAAATAAGGAAGAATACAATGAGTAGGAAAAGAAATCTGCTGGTGAGCAGCAGTTACTGGAGAGACTCACAACTGATCAAAATGCTCATCCCTAAATTGAATATTGATATGACCCTTCCAAGGCCCAGGGAATGTCAGAGAAAAGAAAAGAATGTTAGAGCGAGAAGAAGAGGAGGGTAGAGAAGTGCTATCTTTTGGACATGATGTGGCTGTTGCACTGATAAACTCACAGCATCCGTGGTCATCTGCACAAGACATGCACAAGATTGGCTCCCTCTAAATTTCATCTCACAAGGGGAGGGGCTCATGAGGACTAACCTGTCCTTGAAGAACTATTGGTATCTAATGGTGGCTGGAGAAGTGTGTGATTTTCTTTAGTAGTGTAGCCACTGGTAAGTTACCCAGGCTCTGGTAGATTATCCCTCACCCATACTCATGCAAACAACCCTAATTAAACTCTGTGAGTCATAAAAACAAGAACAGGACTTGTTGGAAAGAAGAGGGGTTCACTGGGAGTTGGAGGGGTGATAAGATAATGGAGGGTGAATATGATTGAAATATATATGTCAGCCAGGCGTGGTGGTGCACGCCTTTAATCCTAGCACTTGGGAGGCAGAGGCAGGCAGCTCTTTGTGAGTTCAAGGCTAGCCTGGTCTACAAAGAGAGTTCCAGGACAGCTGGGGCTACAAGGAGACCCTGTCTTGAAAAGACCAAAAAAAATAATAATAATTGAATGAAAGGTTCAAAAATTTGGCTTGAAAACTAAATTCTGTAGTAGAAATTTGATGCTTGAAAGCCGCAGTGGAGCTTGGATTTCTTATAAGTGGGCTCTGGCCCTGGGAAGAAAATTAGAAATCTTTATTTAGCGAGAGAAATTGCATGAAACATAAAGGTATTCTATATACTTAAATACACAGAAATTGATGCATAACCTTTTAGAGATTTTCTTTGAAGGGTTGGATTAGGTCAGATAATTTTGTTAACGTTTTGTAAAATTGGAGATGGAAAGATGGCTCAGTGTTTAAGAGCACTGGTTGCTCTTGCAGAAGACCTTGGTTCAATTACTATCATCCATATGGCAGCTAACAACTGTCCATAACTCCAGTTCAAGGGGATCCGATACCCTCTTCTGACTTCTGCCAGCACTGTATAACATGGGTGCACCTACATACATGCAAGCAGTATACACATATACATAAAAATAATAAATAAAATATTAGAAAAAAGATTTTGTCAGGCAAATTGCCAGTATTTCATTGGAGACTCTCCCAAAGACTCATCTTATTTTAGAGAAAATAAATCTCTAATTGTATTCCATTATTGGATTTTAATCAAGAGAAACAATTGAATCAGCTCATTCAAAGCTATCATTCTTGGCAGAATATTTACTTTACAGCTGGGGTTTAAATTGGAGGTAGTCCAGGTAACAGTGGTTCTCAAATTTGAACATTCATTAGAAATATCACACTTTCTGTTAAAACACAAACCATCAGGCCTCACCCACCCTCTAGTGATTCCAGTTCAGTGGTTCTGGCCTAATTTCTGAGAATTTGCATTTTGAACATATTTTCGTGGAATGTTAATGCTTCATTCTCAGTAGGTGGAACTGTGTGAACCATTGTCCTAAGATGATTTCCCAAAGGTCTCACTTTGAAATCAACTAAATGTAACAAACAACTATAACTTTAAACAATTTAAGGGAAATATTTATCGGTATTTGGACAGAAATGACTCAAGTTCAAGTAACTTATATAAAGAGACTAGGGGCTGGAGAGATGGCTCAGCAGTTAAAAGCACCGACTGCTCTTGCAGAGGTCCTAAGTTCGATTCCCAGCACCCACATGGTGACTAAGAACCATCTGTAACTCCAGCTCCAGAGGAATCAAAGGCCCTCTTCTAACCTCCACGGCATTGCACAACATGGGTGCACCAACCTACATGCAGACAGTACACTCATACACATACACATAAAAAAAACGTATGATAAAGAGACTAGAGGCCGAGAAGCAGAGGCAGAGGCAGAGGCAGATGGATCTTTGTGAGTTCAAGGCCAGCACGGTGTACAGAGTGAATTCCAGGCCAGTTAGGGCTACAGGGAGACCCTGTCTCAAAAAGACCAGAGAGAGAGAGAGAGAGAGAGAGAGAGAGAGAGAGAGAGAGACAGAGAGAGAGACAGAGAGAGAGAGAGAGAGAGAGACAGAGACAGAGAGACAGACAGACAGACTAGAAATCAGGAGATCTTTGCAAATATGCAGGTATGTACAGGTGTTTGCAGGTACATGTGCCTATGGAGGCCTTGGGTATTGGTTCTCAGGCACAAACCACCTTGGATTTTTTTGAGTCAAGATCTCTGGCTGAGACCTAGAGCTCATTTCTTGGGCTAAGCTATCTGGCCAGTGAGCCCTAGGGATCCCCTTGTCTCCTTAGCACTAGGATTATCAATATGGGCAACTCTTTTATCTGGGGATCAAACTCAGGTCATCTTGCTTACATAGAAAATACTTGCTGCAACTCAAGGATATCTTTTTCTATGGAAAGAGATTTAACTAAATAGAAATAATACAAAGCTTTGTGGCCAGACCATGTATATTCCAATTCCAGGTCTGCTTTTGTTAGATGCATAGCTATTTATTATTTATTTATTTATTTATTTATTTATTTATTCATTTATTTATTTAGTCTTTTTGAGACAGGGTCTCCCTTTAGTCCCAGCTGGCCTGGAGTTCACTATGTAGACAAGGCTGGCCTTGAACTCACAGAGATCCTCCTGCCTCTGCCTCCCGAGTGCTGGGATTAAAAGCATGCACCACCACACCCAGCCTAAAACAGTTCTTAGCGTGGGTACTAGGATTCAAACCTAGGTACTCTGCAAGAGCAGTCAGTGCTCTTAACCGCTGAGCCATCTCTCCAGCCCAGATGCATAGCTTTCTAACATACTTAACATTTAGAGGTCTTATGACCTCTAAAATAAACTAATAATATACATTTGTGATAAGATTGCTGGGAAGATTACATTTAACAATTCAGGTTAAAGATAGATGTCCTTTTTGGTAGACTTCATATTTGCAACTGTGTACTTTATTGAGGAAAATAAGTAGTTATTTTATTTTTTTTTTTTTTTGACTTCTTGCATTTCAATATAATAGAGTTTGAAGTTATTTAAGTCCCCTCCTCTGTGTGTCTACCACCACCACTGCCCCTTGACCAACATCTCAGAGTCTGAGACTCTCATCACACACACACACACACACACACACACACACACACACACAGCCTATAGAGTCTGTTTTGCATCCCCATATGTCCTTCAGTGTGGGTCAATCCACTGGACACACTGAAAGTCCATCTCTGTAAGACATGCACTCTCTCCCTCCCATTCCTATGCTGCAATTTTGTCTGATTTGAGTTTGCATCGGACTTGTGCACGCTGTTACCATTGCTGTGAGTTCATGATCAAGTGTCTGCAAGACTCCATTTATTTGTTGTCATCCACTCCCTTGGGCTCTTACAGTCTGTATACCTCCTCGTCTGCAATGATTACTGAGGCTTGGGCAAGCAAAGGTTTGAAATATGTGTCCTATTCAGGGACAAACAGTCTGTGATCTGTTGTTCTGTGCACATTGACCAATTATGGGTTTCTGTGTTAATAACCATGTGTTATATAAGGAAACTTCTCTGGTGAGAGTTGGGAGATACATTCATCTTATAGAGATTGCATCTCTGAGACCATTATTTTCTGTGTTTGACCAATTCTGGGACTCTGTAATCTTCTCTATCTGTTGTGAAAAGAAGCCACTTGGATGCAATATGTC
Organism: Rhizomys pruinosus; assembly: GCA_009823505.1. Classification (NCBI taxonomy): domain Eukaryota; kingdom Metazoa; phylum Chordata; class Mammalia; order Rodentia; family Spalacidae; genus Rhizomys; species Rhizomys pruinosus. The sequence goes on along the minus strand of VZQC01012751.1, from coordinate 402,296 downwards.
AATATGAGGATGCATATTTAGAATTAAGTAAGAAATAAGGTCTAAGGATATGGTGAAGGTAGGTTTTTCTCTATAATCTATTACTTCTTCGGCGATGTATAGTTGGCTATGTTTACATTACCACACATGAGCTCCCTCCCATTGAGGCAGCCTGAATTCCAATTAGACAGCTGTTGATTACCCCCAAGATAAAAGTGTCACTACTGTATAAATAAGTAGAGTTTGATGGGCCAGTCATGGCTTATTAGGCTTCACAGATGGGTATGACCATTGGTTGATTTTCTCCCCTGGAAGCTTATACAGTATCCTCTGTATAAGAGAGCTAGTGTTCAGGGAGGAGGCTTCAGGTCAGCTCTAGCTCCATTATTCCAAGTCCTGTGTTTGAAGTGTGGCCTGTCTTTGGCAATAGGATCTTACCTTCAAGCTCTAGGAAGAAATCAATGTCTGTGGCAATAGACTGTGTTATTTTGGGAGACTCTTGTACTACTCTGGCCAACAACTCGAAAGGAGGTTCTCCTGCTTAGGGTTGTGTTTTTACTTATATAGCCTTCAGCTATACATATGCACTTTTATATTTATGGGATGTACATTTTCAATAGGACTTTAAGCTAATACTTTAACTGGGGAGAGAATAAGGAGGGCTATGCAAGGGAACTGAGAGGAAAGATAAATGATGCCTAGATGGTATGAAAAACAAGAGGGAAATATATTGGTTCAAAGTTTAAATAGTTTGTTGATACAAGTAAAATCATCTGGTTTCCCCTGTGGTTTAATCCCTTCCCTGTGGATGCTTCTTAACATTCACTCCTTTGTACTAGACTGAATTGTAGCAGCATAATATTATTTTCTGATCTGGATCAAGGATTAAAAACTATCTCTTAAGAGTATTTTGCTTAGGATTGAATTTCTTCTAGTTGGAATATTTTTTTTTGTCTTTCGAGACATGGTCTCCCTGTAGCCCCAGCTATCTGGAATTCACTCTGTAGACCAGGCTGGCCTTGAACTCACAAAGATCTGCCTGCCTCTGCCTCCTGCATGCTAGGATTAAAGGCATGCACCACAGCGCCCAGCTCTAGTTGGAATAATTTTAAAACAAAAGAAAGGTATCATGGTGCATGCCTTTAATCCCAGCACTCAGGAGTCAGAAGCAGGTGGATCTCACATTTCAAATCCAGCCTGGTCTACATAGCGAGTTCCAGGTTACAGTGAGAACTTGTCTCAAAAAGATAAGAAAGAAAGAAAGAAAGAAAGAAAGAAAGAAAGAAAGAAAGAAAGAAAGAAAGAAGAGAAAGAGAGAGAGAGAAAGAAAGAAAGAAAGAAAGAGAAAGAGAAAGAAAGAGAAAGAGAAAGAGAAAGAGAAAGAAAAAGAGAAAGAGAAAGAGAAAGAAAGCTAACTCAAGTATTCATATCTTTGGTGTGCACAGGGGGTGGGGTAGGGACATGGGACATGGTATAGTCAAAGTATAAACATTTTAACGATTCCTGAAATAAATTTCTTGTGCATTTCAAATAGAGAACAGCCCATGTAAGAAAATGAGCCTTGTTTGGGCTAGGGTCATTTCTCTTTTTTTCCTATTAGTCTCTGAGTATTTGTTAATTGTTATATTGAAGGGCGAATGATTTGCTTGTCTTTTGCTATAGCTAAAGCTGTTTAATGGATGGCAAGGTCCTTGCATTTTGTCTAATTTTGTTATCAGGAGCTTTTCAGAAGAGTTGGCAAATGATAGGTATTCATATTTATTCACTCAATTCATTTAATCAGTGCTTTTGATATTCACTCACTCTGCTCTGCATCCAGGATATGAAGTGCTTGGAATATCATATCATGGGAAGCAAGACAGATAAATCCATGCTTTGTTAGATTACACATTCTAGTGGAGAAGTGAGATAAAGAAAACTAAATAAAAAGGCCAATAATAATTTAAAAATTGATGCTGGGTGTGGTGGCACACACATTTGATCCCAGCACTCTGGAGGCAGAGGCAGGTGGATTTCTGTGAATTCAAGGCCAGCCTGGTCTACATAGTGAGCTCTAGGCCAGCTGGGACTAAAGGGAGATCCTGTTTCAAAAATACCAGAAAAAATTGAGATAAATTTTATACAGGACCCCCAATAAAAGGAGGCTGAAAATGAAAGTAATGAGCAAGAGTAGTAAAGGAAATCACTTTATCTACAATGGTAATTAGATATATTGGTAAGGCAAGATATATCTTAAAATTTAGCCACGTGGTGGTGCATGTCTTTAATCCCAGCACTTGGGAGGCAGAAGCAGGTGGATCTCTGTGAGTTCAAGGCCAGCCTGGTCTACAGAGTGAGTTCCAGGCCAGGGGCTACAGGGAGACCCTGTTTCGAAAAGACCAAAACAATTTAAAGGTGGATTCATGGTGGTAAAGGCAAGGTAGCCCTGAGATATAGTGTCTGATGGACCTGAAACAGGAAAAGGCTCAATGTGTTTTACAACCAGAGAAAGAACAATGTGACTGGAGCCCAGTGAATATAGAAAAGTTGGGATGTCTAGCTGTTGGTGTTGATCCTAGGGAGACAGTGTTGATTGTAAGTTCTTTTGACCTAGTTATCTCTCCTTTGTGAAAAAGCAGAATGTAAGGTGATATTTATTTGTAGTAATTCATAAGTAGTATCAGTGAAAATGGCTTGAAATTCACAATGTAACTTCAGTCTCTTAGCAAATGATCACACAGTTCCAGAGATCTGATAGCCTTTGTCAAGCCATAATGAGGGCAACTGAGGTTATGTTGCACATGAGAAAGGCAGAAGAGACCAATGTGATCAGCTTTTAAGGATATCTTGTGTAGTAGCTGATAACATATATCATGGCATATATCAATATATAGATATATCTTAGCATATATGATCGTTTTTATAGAGATACCCCATTTAACAGAAATTTTGCCCTCATAGTGTCACAAACACTACTGACCAATCTAAATCCTGACTTTTTAAAAAGTTTGAAGTATAGGAAAGGCTCTGAGATAATCAGAATAAAAACCAAAATAATCTTTTGTCTACATATGTCAACCTACTTGAATCACAGTTTCCTTTTTTTTGTAAGATAAGGAGACTGCAGTAACATTATCAAATAATTAGTGTGAACATAAAATCTGATAATGCATGTGTAGTTGTTTATATTCTCTGTCACCAAAGTAGCTATTCTTCTTCTCAGGTAATTGAGTTGAAAAGTTGGAAGTACTTAGCAAAATCATTATACCCAAGATAGTCTTTTAATGTTACCAGCTTTTCACTCATCTCTGTGAATGAGCTGGTAACCAAAAAAATGTTTGATGGCCAAGATGAATCTAAAAAATGATGTAATTTAAAGGTAATAAGTGAGTACAACTCATTAACCCCTAGTCTTGTCATTATTTTTTGTGTGTAAAAAGGGATGGAGAAGGAGGAAATGTTTCTTTCTGTATTTTTTCTTACCCCCTTAAAACACTGACAATCAACTTTTGGTTTATTTGTTTGGCCCCAGAGACAGAGATAAAGAGAGTTATCGCTGTTGTAATGCATATCTATAGATTTTGTGTGAATGTCTGTGCTAGTGGTGTTCATGGTGGCTGGTATGTGAGTGTGGATGAATGTGTGTGTGTGTGTGTGTGTGTGTGTGTGTGTGTGTGTGTGTGTGTGTGTTTCTACATGTGGAGGCCAGAGGTTGACCTCAGGTTTATTGGTCAATCTAGATCCACATTATATTTTTCAGACAGGGACTTTTACTGAATGTGGAACTCACTGACTGGCTAGACTGGATAGCTAGTAAGCTTCAAGAGAGCATCCTGTTTCTGCCCCTTAGCACCCAGATTATAGGCATATGTTGCCACAAAAAAGCCTTTTACTTGGATGCTAGAGATCCAAACTCATGTCACCATACTTTCATAGCAAGCACTTTACCTGCTTTGCTAACTCCCTAATTCTGAGTATGTGTTTTGTGTGTGAATGAGCACCTCAGATAGTGTCTGTTTCTGTATATGTTTTTGTATTTGAGTGTAAAAAAGGATGAGTGAATTTTGCATAGCTAAAATGAAAGGAGAGACACACAGAGATGAGAGAGAGAAAGAGAGAGAGAGAGAGAGAGAGAGAGAGAGAGAGAGAGAGAAGTGATCTTAAGAATCTTTTGTTGTTTTTTTTTTTTTCTTTCTTTCAATCCAGGAGTCTGTTCCTCATTTTCCTTCTAAACCAGGTTAGAGCTGGGAGTGGGGGTTTCTTGAATCAGCCTCTTTGTTGGGTGACATATATCTCTTTTTCCAAGGATAAGTCATTTTTGTTGAGCTATAAAGTGGGCCATTCATTAGTATGGAAATTGGGTTTTTTATGAGCAAGAACAGCTTATGTATAAATACTCTTTCCCTTCAACCCTGAACAAAGAAATGATTGAGGCTCAAATGTAGTCAGAATCATCAGTACCATATAGGAAAATGGCTGATGGTCTGGCCTCATAAGAATTTGCTGCTGGTTCACATTGACTTGAGGAGAAGCAATTTACCAGGTGCCTGAAAAAGACAGGAAATGAATATACACATGATCTATGTTGGCAGTTGGCAGGAATAGCACCCCTTTATAATTATCTGGTTCTGTTCACTCCTGTCTAGTCTTCAGGCAAAGAAGCTGTACTTGGTGGGGACAGATGCTGAAGGGTTGAGGTATAATATACCCTGAATACTGAACACACCTAGAGATGACATGAAATGTGATTCACGTTTTACTTACCAACATTTTATTTTTATTCACTTCAATGTCATGAAGGTATCTAACAATTCTTTCATGTAGAACCTTATTTGATCATTTGTATCTAGAAAATCCAGCTTTGGGGCTGGAGAGATGGCTTAGTAGTTAAGAGCGCTGACTGCTCTTGCAGAGGACCCCAGTTCGATTCCCAGCACCCACATGGCAGCTAAGAACTGCTTTTAATCTGGGATTGGTGGTGCACACCTTTAATCCTAGCACTTGGGAGGCAGAAGCAGGTGGATCTCTGTGAGTTTGAGGCCACCCTGGTCTACACAGTGAGTTCCAGGCCAGCTGCGATTATAGGGAGACCCTGTCTCAAAAAGACAAAAAGTTTTATTTGGGGGCTGGAGAGATGGCTCAGTGGTTAAGAGCCAAAAAAAAATCCAGCTTTTATTGTTCCTGGGCTTACCAAGCATATATAAGGCCAAGAAAGAGATTCTCTTGAAACAGGCATACAGGACTATATGTTGGATTTATATTTGTATATCAACCAGAATTTTGTGAATAAATCAAGCCACATTTCTCATACATGCATGTAATCATCTGAGCAGGAGACCTATGTTTGATTTCTTATTTGAACAAAAAGGGTAAAATACCCTTTCTTTCAACAAAAACTAAGAGACATGTGGCAATTAGGCAAATTTTTGATAACGTGAATGTTGATTCATTCAGCACATGTAGAAACTAGTAGCAAGCAATTTTGTGGTTTGCAAGTGTCTGGATAATAATTCATGAACATGTCATCCCAAATATGTTTTTGGCATTCCACAGTAATAGTCAGTGATCACCAATATGTAATTATAAATAATGTCAAAGCATTTTGTTAACAATTATAATCTTTAGGCTTTCTCAAACAACTACAGAAAATTAAGCACCTGAAAAAACATAATAAAGATCCCAAATCTAGTTTTATTGGTAATCCAAGTATGTGACTCTTCAATCTTTGTAAGAGTTTAGAAAAAAATGGGTTGGAAAAGTAAAATATTTAGTGAATTTTTTAAAAGAATTTTGTTTTCTAATTTAGGCTAACATCCAAAATCTAGGCAGTGGAGTAGGTTGTTGAGAGACAGAAGCAAAGTATCCAGAGATAGTGTGAAAAGTTACTAACAGTTGGAGCTGGAGAGATAGCCTAGTGGCATTGCACGATACGGGTGCACAAACCTACATGCAGACAGTACACTCATACACATACAAAAATAAATAAAATTTAAAAAAAGAAAAGTTACTAACAGAGAACATAACAGCTGCAGTGATAAACTTACTAACAGAGAACTCATTGGGAAAGGAGGAACTTAATAAGAGAAAAGGTCCAGTGGTGACACTACCTCTTTCTCATGGTGCTCCATCATAAAGTCTTAGGTAACAGCACCTCTCTCACATGTTCTAAATGAGAAGTTCAAGCCATGTACATCTTCTCCACGGTACATTTAAAGTCTAGTAGCAGCTGGCTGGACCACCAGCACTTCTGTTCCTTCTTACTTGTGTGCTTCTTTACTGCCTCAGATTATAATTTCTACTGAGAATGGTGTTTTAAAGGATGTAAGACTATATTTCCAGTGGTATCATTAACTTAGTTTGCATTATATTTTTATGATCAGCATCCCAAGGAGTGGCAGACTATATACAAGCAGGGGAAGTGGATTTTCTTTTATTTTTTGTTTGTTTTCTTTTTTATTTTATTTGTTTATTTTTAAGGGATTCTACAATATAAGAGCACAGTTGTTTTCACATCACATTAACGTTGCTCAGTTTGCCATACAATTAGGTAATTGGTGCTAGCATTCACAAATGAGGGATACAATTCGTCATTTGTTTTTCTGGGACTGTGTTACTTCACTCAGCATGATATCTTCTAGCTCCATGCATTTACCTGCAAAGTTCATGATGTCATCTTTCTTTACTGCTACATAGAACTCCATTGTGTAGATGTACCACATTTTCTCTATCCACTCGTTAGTTGAGGGGCACTTGGCTTGGTTTCAGCTCCTTGCTATTGTGAAGGGAGCTGCAATAAACATGGCTATGCATGTATCTCTGCTCTAAGATGAGTCTTGTGGGTACATACCCAGGAGTGGTATGGCTGGGTCAGGTGGCAAGTTTCATTCCAAGTCTTCCAATGGTTCTCCACACTGCTTTCCATAGTGGCTGTATGAGTTTATATTCCCACCAGCAGTGGATGAGTGTTCCCCTTTCCCCACAACCTCTCCAGCACTTGGTATCATTTGTTTTCTTGATCCTAGCCAGACTTATTGGAGTGAGATGATATCTTAAAGTGGTTTTGATTTGCATTTCCTTAATGATTAGTGATGTTGAACACTTCTTAAGGTGTTTCTCAGCCATCTCTAATTCCTCACTTGTGAAGTCTCTG